>CM035443.1:16924444-17376944 GCA_020310875.1 Ceratopteris richardii | reverse complement strand
AATTCTTTAAGTCAATCCTTTGAACCGGTTGAACACAGAAGTCCAAATGTAAAGCGTTAAAAGAATCTGATGTTTATCAATCTTCCTTCTTCCTATAATGCTATCGCCTCTTGCACTTGCTCAATTTTTGGAGTTGCATTTTCTTCTAAAGATATAAAATTCCTATACATGTCAGAACTAGAAACAATGCAACACAATTTCTTTTGTCTAACAACATGCAACCAGCATAGAGAATATCTGCATTAAGCCAACTGATTAATAGTTTCGGCTCTTACACTGGGAAAAGAATTATCTTTACACTAAACTAGAAGCAGACATATCCATATACACCTTCAAGTTGCTCAATTTGCATTTCAAATCAGCAAACTAAAGGATTTTCCGTAATAAAATAATCATTGAGTGAAGTTTCCGGTAAACCAGAATTATTGCCCTGACCTTTGATTGGGAGGTGCGAAGGGAGGTGCTCGACCATTGGCCCAAGGTGTTGAACTACTTGATGCTTCAAACTTGTTGCCAAAAGCTGGAGGTTTTTCATGCACAAATGGATTCTTCTCTCTGGGTACACTTGGAGAAAAAATTTGTCTCCTATTTTCGTGAACCTTCAGATTCTGAGTTGTTTGAACGAGTGCAAAAAGACAAAAGATATACATACATTAAAAAACACGCTTGCTAAGATAAGCTTCTATGATGTTTACAGTAAACAGAAACAAACCTCTGTTCGAAGAGTCAAAACTTCTTTGAATTGTTTGGTCGTATTCATTAGTCTGTTTTTTAAATTGTCCACCACAGTCATAGAGTGCTCACTGCTTTGCTTAGAATAGCTGCTTTTATCATTGTGCGAGTTGCAGAGTGTTTGAAGGTCTGAGATTGCTGCATTTAGAGCTGTAATGTCCTCTTTAATTACAGCTGTGAGTTCCTGAATCTCAACAGCTGGATCATTAAACATAGAAGTCCGTTTCGCAACTGTGTAGGTCAGAACAAATTATGCATTAGCAAAGGTGCATGTATTTATGATCTTAGGAAAATAGCTTAGGCGTTCAGGAGAAACAAGGAGAAAGAGAGCAACATGCCATGAAAGTGGACTTTCTGTAGAAAAGATAAGAAACAAACAAAACCTAGAACTATAGGTAAGTCCCAAATTCACCCAAAATTCACCCAAAAGGAAAAGTGCAATCACAAGATAAGCTCATGGCATTCAACCACAAGACTACATAATAACCTTTAGCTCTATCATGTGTAGTATTGACAAAATACATCAACATCCCAACTAATATTGTCAATGACCAGTAGTGGTGTATGTAGAAGTATAGATGAATACATGCTCACATGCACACACACAACACGTGCACACACACACACACGAGAAAAAGAGAGAAGAGAGAGGGAGGGGGAGAGAGAATGATTCATGAATTAATTCGTGATGCACGAGTTTTATGACTTTTTTATTTTCAATTGATTCGAACTAACTTCCCTTGACCATGAGCAATTATACATGGGTTTAATTTCACACATGAGCTTTTATGCAAGAATTTTGTTAAGATATGCAATATAACCCATAATTTCATATGGTTCAAAATAAATGAATAAATAAATAAAATAAATTAATTAATTAATTATATATATATATATATATATATATATATATATATATATATATATATATATATATATATATATATATATATATATATACACACACACACACACTTCATATGTAAAAAAAATAATACTCTCTCCTGATGGAAAAAATTCCCGAATTTTAATTTGGGTTTGAACCAATTAAAAATTTGATTCCCGAATGAATTCTCACGAATTAATTCTTTGGTTCATACTATGCACATGAGTGACATCCTCTTTTTCTTTTAATTAAAAACTTCTAAACAATATACACAAGTACATTTTTATGATTTAGAAACAATAATCACATAATGTTTACTTGTAAAAGCAAATAGCTATGTTGAAGACATTGCAAAGAAAAGGAGTTGTTAATAGACAAAATCAAGAACAAGTCCTAAACCAATGTTGAAGATCACAAAAAAATGTGATATATTTCACACGATCGCTTCACGAAAAAGCATTAAAAATTCTCAACTTTCATTCAAAAGGCTCCCACTCCTTGCAACAATAATTGAAACTATCAAGGAATTGCAATATGCTTCATATAGACCATCAAACGTGACCTTCCAAAAGGATAGAAGGATGAAAACCTAAAACTACTAATGAAGATCAGTTCAATGGGATCTCCCATGAATAAATGTTCAAAAGCACAATAAATTAAGTGGTTTTTTTATTGCTCAAATATTTGAAATTATACTTTTTTTTTTTAATCACTCGACTTTGTTGATATATTTCGATAGTGATGTGTGTGAACAGACTTAGGACCGTCGGGGCACTTTTTTCTCTCTTTCAGAGGTTTTTTTCCGGCTTGTATATACACCTATAACCCTAACGAGTTATTTATCTTTGTACATTCACTTGGTAATACATTCAGTATTGTATGTTGTGCTCCAAGCTTCTTCTTCTTTCTTGTGTTGTTCGCGTGCTTCCATAGACCTTTAAACTCCAATAATTGATATTAGAGCATGTCGCTGCTTCATCTAGGGTGTCGTCGACACCGTTGCCATCATAGTCTCGAAATTGCACGAAAATTGTTGAGCATACTTTGAGCTTGTTTCGGCCTCCAAATGGATTGTCGCAACGCCTGTGCAGGCAATTTCATCCTTTTGTGCCAAAGATGTATACAAGTTTCAATTAGCCAGTAGAAGTGCCTCGAAACCTTCTAGAGGTTTAGCTGAGCTCAACAGAGTAGTTATGTTTATCTTTTTGAGTTAGTCATTTTTCTACATTATGGTACTTTAGTTAGTGCTTGTGACTGAAGGCAATGATGTATTCCGTATGTTGGCCGTTGACGACAAGTTGGATGGTACCAATTACCCATTGTGGGCATATATGATGCGTCATGTATTGATCGCAAAAGGATTGTGGAATATTGTGCTGGGAGTTGAGAAACGTCAAGCTACACCTGCAAATACAATTATCGAAGGTGATGTAGATGGCGTTGAAGATGAAGATCTTCAAATTCTTATTCATATTGCCGTTCCTGCTTCACCTACCGCAAAGCAACTTTGTTTGGATAGCAAAGATGCCCAGGCGCATGCATTGATAGCCTTGTCTGTCAAACGTGCCATTATCCCTCGTATTCGCTCTTGCGGAACAGCAAAGGATGCTTGGGATACACTTACCACTTTGTACCAGGCAAGAAATGAGGCTCATGTTGCTTACCTTCGAAAACAGTTGGAGAGTGAGCATATGAATGAAGGAGATTCTATGGACAGATTTTTCACAACGATCAAAGGTTTGAAGGGGCAGTTGATTTTTGCTACTGAAGTCTTACCAGAGAGTTCACTTTCAGACTTTTCTAAATGGTCTTCCACATTCATATCAAAGTTTTGCTTCTTCTCTTCAGTTGATGATGAAAGGCAATCCAAATGCCTTAACATTTGAGGAGTTAGTCTCTGTTTTGTTGCGGGAAGATAAGTCAAAGCAAAATAGGTCCATTACGTGTGTAGAAGATGAAGCTTTCTTAGCTAGTCAGAAGGAGAAAGGTAAATGGAGCTCATCTACTAGTAAGCACAAATCTGCTAATTTTGCGGAGTCGAAAAAGGAAAGACAAAGACGAGAAGAAAGCAAAAACGCACAAATTGTTTTGCAAACACGATAAAGGAAATGATCATGTCATAAAGAGTTGTCTAAACTGGCCAAAAAAGAAGAAAAGAAAAAAGAGGCCGGAATGGCTATTACAGAGACCTCTACACCTAGAACAAAGACCGCTAATCTTGTGCAGAATGAAGAATTGGCATTTACAACTGTTAGCAATTATGACTAATCTTCTCATGAAGAGTGTATGTCTATAGTAGACTCAGATGTTGGTACTTTGACAGTGGGGCAACCAAACATATTACCTCGCAATGCAGTTTCTTCAGTTCACTTGAACTTTCCCCTATAGGGAGTACTCTCACATGTGCTAACTCCTCGTCTTATCTTGTAAAGGGAGTTGGCAAGATCATTCTGACTTCTGCTCATGGTAGTTCTTTCACATTGTCAAATACTTTGTTTGTGTCAAGGATAAAGAAAAATTTGTTATCAGTTTCAGCATTAACCAAGATCGGCTTGGTTGTGAAATTTGTTGATCACGGACATACAATTCATGATATATCAAATGTCGATGTTATTATTGCTTTTGGCATTTTATGTTGTGGGTTGTATAAGCTCATAAATTATGCAAAATCTGTGAATGATTCAACATGTGCAGTTCAAGATTCTCAAGCTATGTCATGAGAATCTATGTAAGATGCAAAGCTTTGGCATGTATGCTTTGGTCATTTGAATTATGCTAGTGTGCTATGCCTGCAAAAATCTGAAATGGTGTCCTCTCTTCCCAAACTTGAGGCACCTTGTAAACAAGTTTGTGAAGGCTTTATTTTGGGCAAAATGAAGCATTTCTCCTTCCCAAAAGAAGGTTCAGAATAAGCTATTCAAAAATCGAAGCTTATTCACAGTGATGTATGTGGTCCTATGCAAACACCTTCCTTTGGGAACTACCTTTACTTCTTGACTTTTATTGATGATTTTTCCAGGCATGCATGGGTGTATCCATTGAAAGCAAAGTCCGAAGTATTTGTGTTTCAAACAGTTTCTGATTTTGGTTGAAAATCTATCAGCATGTACAATGGGAACCCTCCATTCTAATCGAGGGGGGGATTACATGTCTTCTGATTTTAATGAATTTCTGGCTGAACATGGGATGAAACATCAGTGCACAATGCCATATACACCTCAACAAAATGGATTTGCTGAAAGAAAGAACAGGTCTCATGGAGATGACGAGGTGTATGGTCAGAAGTCATGCTTTACCACATAGCTTTTGGCTTGAGGCTCTAATGTGTGGAGCATATGTACTTCAAAGGTGTCCCACCAAAGCACTGTAGTCTATCATTCCATATATGATATGAGGCTTGGCATGGTGGCAAGCCATCTATTGCTCATCTTTGTGTCTTTGGTTGTCTCGCATATGCATTAATGCCTGAACAACTCAAAAAATTGAATGATATTTGTGGAAGATCCAATTCAGCCATTACTTTCATGTACTAAGGAGACATCAGTTAGCTCCAAAGATGTGTATGACACTTTGCTTGCTCTTCTTACAGGGGGACAATCAAGTGCTGGTTCAAATGAGACAATTTCTCAACCTTTACAGGTTTCACATGATGATGCAAATCATCCATTCCTTATGCAGATTTACATAATGCACTTGTTGATAAGAGGGTTGATATAGAGAAGGCAAAAACTATGTCTAAATGGCTGGTGCAGGCTTTGCGAGATAGCAAACTAGATGCACCTCTGTCATATCATACTTGTTCAAGCTCTCATAGTACTTCTTTTGCATCAGATTGCTATGCTATGGCTTCCTCTAGTCTTTGTGATGAGAATGAGCTTGTTTCTTTTGATTAAGCACAAAATTCAGAAAATAGCATGGCTTGCATGCAATCAGAATATGATGCAATTATAAAGAATTGTACTTGGTCTTTATGTGATTTGTCTCCAGGCAAAAAGGCCATTAGCTTTAAATGGGTATACAAGCTTAAATGTAAGCCTAATGCAACAATTGACAGGTAAAAGGCTAGGCTTGTTGCAAAAGATTATGCTCAAGAAAGGGGCATTGATCTTGATGAGACCTTTGCATCCACATGCTCAATGACTACCGTTCATATCATTTGTGCACTTGCAGCTAATCATGGTTGGAATGTATATAAGTTGGACATTAAAACTTTCTTTTGAATGGTGATTTACATGAAGTGTATGTATTTCGTCCAAGCGGTTTTATGCAAAAAGGGCATGAAAACAAAGTGTGCAAGTTGAAAAAGGCATTATATGGTTTGAAGCAAGCACCACGTACTTGATATGAAAAGCTACATGCCTACTTGATTGCACATGGTTTTGATAACAGTCCAACTGAGAGCACCTTATATGTTTAGCGTGCATATGATGTGCTTCTGATCCTTGTTGTCTATGTTGATGAGATGCTTCTCGTTGGTCCTAAATTCTAATGAGAAACATATTACTGATTTTAAGGCTGATTTGCATGCCTCTTTTGAAATGTCAGATTTGGGGCATTTGCATCTTTATTTGGGCATTCAGTTTTTGTCGATCGATGCTGGAATAGCTTTGTGTCAAACAAAATATATTGACATATTATTGAAGCGTTTTGGCCTTGAAGACTGCAAACCTATTGCCACTCCTATGGAAACATATTTATGGTTGAGTTTTCATGATGCTTGAGATGCATTTGATGTTTTTCTCTATCAACATGTTGTTGAATGCTTGTTTTACTTATGCATTACCCGGCCTGATATTCAAGTTGCCTCTCAAATGAGAAGGTTTATGCATTGCCCAAGGGTCAAGCATGGGCGGACGGTTAAGCGCATCTTCGCTACTTAAGTGGTACCCGGCTACTTGGATTGTTTTATCCCAATGGGGATCACTATCGCCAAATTTACATGCTTTTTCTGACTCTGGCTCGGTTGGTTGCTATGACACTTGTGTGTCCATTAGTGGTTTTTGCTTCATGCATGGTAGGCTCATGCATATCTTGGCTAAGCAATAAGAAGCCTAGTATAGGGAAGCTTTCACAGCGATCGTTGAGTGTGGCTCATACTCCTTTTGGCTGATTAAGGTGTTCGTCGATCTTCTTCCACCACCATATTCACTAAGAGTCAGAGGGCATTGGAAGTTGCAAGGAACCCTATGTTCCATGCTCCCACAAAACACATTGAGATGCATTATCATATGTCATGGAGAGGTTCTCTGCCGAAGGGATCAATTTGGCATATGTGCCCACACACAATAACATTGAAGATCTTTTCACAAAGGCTCTGCCTCGGGAGAAATTTGAAGCTTTCTGCTAAGCTTTTGGCTTTCTTCCTTTTCGAGATTGATCTCTTTCCACCATAGCAGTCAAGTGTGTTAGGTGCGTTCAATTCGGTGCTCGTAAGGTGCATGAACCGAATGGTACGAGGAGGTAAGGTCTGTAAGGTGCGTCGTAATATATATATATATATATATATATATATATATATATATATATATATATATATATATATATAATCATAATTCAATGTTCATTATTCATACAAATTTACAATGTACAGAGTGCACACTCCACACACATAATTTGTTACATATACATTCATGATTCATCATTGATTCATTGAACATTTGAAAATTCTGACTTTGAACTTGAAAGACTAAAGTTTAAATTCCAAGAATTAAGTTCAACATACCCTTATTAATTTCATATGAAAAGACTAGACAAGATTCAAGAATAACAATTTGAGTCTCAACATAGGCATAATGCACACAACACATCGAATATACTGATATAAAATAATGTCATACAAAATGTGGCAAAACAAAATGGACAAAGACCCTGCCACCTTCCAACAGTAAACATGAAATGATGGAATCTGGATACAAAAGAGACATGACCATACAAAGAAATACTCAAGAATCAAATCATCAATGTATGTAGGCTCTGCCTAGTGCCAGTGTGCTACTATAAGTGTATGCCTATCATGTGAATCATAATCACTCTTCTTCATCCATGCCGATGGAATGGTCAGATGAAGAAGAGTCTGGAGAGGAGAGTAGAATGTCTCATGGTGTAATGACATTCCCATCATCATCAAACTCTGGTTCCCTAATAGGAACCGTCTCCGTAGCAGACTCCTCATGATCGCTCGATGGTGTAGGAGCACCTCTCCGTCGAGGGCGCATTTTGCATCTTCTACCTCTCACTGGAGCTACACTAGTAGAAGAGAAATCGGTCCGCCTCTGCTGTGAAGCACGTGAGCGTGCTCTAGTAACCCTCTGATCAAACAACTCTAGCTCTGTATGGAGCATGCGATAGATCTCCTCCTCCTCGTCCTGTGCATATCCTACCACATCCTCCGTCGACGTAAAACTCTACTCAAATGTAATAGGAAAAACCTACAAAATTTATCAAAATGATAATTTTTAGATTCAAGTTTCAACTTTCAAGCATCAGTAATTATAAGTCATAAGCTTCAAGCTTCAAGCTTCAATGTCCACACAATACCTGTCTTGGACCCTTGAGATCTCGCAATGATCGCAAAAGCCGAAGATTGGCTTTGGAATATACCACACACTGAAGTTGTGCCATACTGAGACAATTGTGTAATTTGGTGTGCACCAATGAGAATGCACTCCAATTACGTTCACATGGGCTCGCCGAATAGTCCTAAAATTAATTCAAGGCTTATAATGCAAATCAAATCAATTATCAAAATAATAAAGTTGTAAAACACAATGCACATTGCACAAAAAGCTCAAAACATAGAAAATATCTGGGGTAACACTCGTAATGCATATGAAACGATCGTAGGGTGTCCATAGCCATAATGATTCGAAGACTCAAGTGGCTGAGATGTAACATCTGTCCGCATAGATGTGGGACGTGCATATGCTATGCCGATGTTTCCCATATATGCTAAGAATTCGCTATCAAAAGTGATTTGCTCATTCTCAGCCATGACACGCTCCATATACAAATCTTTCATATGTCGCAGTGATCCATGACTCCATAATCTCGTGCTTTTGAAATAGGGATGGAGTAATGCCGAAAACCCATGAATAGGTCATGACATGAACTCCCACCGAGACTCCACAAGCTGAAGTATCTCCTAAAGTCTACATTATAAATTTAAAAAAAAAAAAAAGATTTGAACATGAACTTCAAATTTGAGAATTCAAATTATAATATACCTGCATGGTGACAATGTCGTAGATGCTCGAATCGCCTCTATCATTCTTGTGTACATGTGGCACCCAAGTCAGAGGGTAGAACCCTCCATGTCAACATAGCGTAATACTACATGAATTTGTCTCAAGATAGGCAAAATGTTGTCTATCTTTGCTCGAAAACCCATGTCCAAATTCTTTGCACATGATGTGCAATCTTTGTGTTTCCTCTTGCTATACTTATCCATTTCCTATATATTGCGGTCATCCTCAAGGAATCAATGCACATGTGTAAGCGGGAGAAGACATGATATATATATCCAAATCGTGTTTCTAATGTGCGAACTAACTCCTTGTCACTATAACTACGAAAGATACTCAAAGCCTAGTGATTCTTTCTTATAAACGAGAATGCCTTTGGCATCTGAAAGCATGGGAGCCAACCACGATAGCTTAGCTATGTCCTCAAACAAAAGGTCAAGACAATGTGCGCTTCAAGGGGTCCAGATAATGCTTGGGAACTTGGCTTCTATCATCTCCCCCATCCTCTTAAAATTAGAGACATTGTCTGTCACTATTTGTACCACATTGGAAACTCCTACTTCTTCTATAGAGGATTTTATATGCTCATAAATGTATACCCCTATGATACGAGTACCGGCAGCACTACAATCCACTTCTTTCACAAAATAAGTGCCTAAGCAAGAGGAAACCATTACATTGATAATCTGGCATCGTCGAAAATCGCTCCATCCATCGGATAGAATGGAGAAGCCACAGGTCTTCCACCCACTTTTAATGGGTCCTAATTGTAGGTCAATCCTCTCTTGCTCTTCAATGAGCATGGATGTGTGTAGGTGATTATATGGAATCCCATGCCAATCATCATTGGTAGGTTCCACTTGGGCTATTGCCCTCACCATCCTCTTCCAAGCATCAATGCAAACAACATTGAAAGGGAGGTTGCATTCAAGTATGCAACGCTCAATTTCAATTTCCGCAACTTTTTGGTGTTGCTTCTGTAAAACCGTACTTAGATAAGCAGAATGGAGACCCCCTTGTCTAGGTCTCTGGCTTGGCGGCTCAGATGACTCAAGGGGGGTAGAGCTTTCACTCTCTTCTCGTTGGGTAGATGTACGGCTTCTAAATGAGCTAGCACTAGGTCCAACACTAAGTCCACCTTCCAAGTCTTCTAATATATCAAGAGAAGCTACAAAAGACTCACGCTTACGAGAAGCCGCCGCCTCTTGGTTGAGATTGTGCTCATGTCGCACAGTCTCGACTATGTCATTGGGAACTTTTGGACAAGCTGAAATGCCAGATCCTCCTAGTGCTGACACATGTCGAATGAGACGTGTAGTTGTTGTGCTAAATGTTTTTTCATAATACTTACACACCCACCTCCGTGTTCCGGAGCCAGAAACATTAGCATTTACCAATTCATGGCTTGAAGTGTGAAGGGCCCAAAGGTGGGAAATAGTACGAGTCATAATGGAGGAAAAAGCAAAGACCACAAGCCTCAAAGTGTGTGGAAAGCTGAAGCAAGAGGGTGTGTGGACCTCAAAGGGATGTGGACTATGGAGCAAGCTTCAAGTGTGTGTCACTTTGTGGAGCAAGGGAGCAAGGGAGCAAGGTTGAAATCTCGCGCGGAAGAGAGAATGCGAACGAAGCCGATCCAGGGTTTTTTTCTTCTAGATTTTTTTCGGCAAAAAAATAATGGTTATTTCGGTACGCGCCGAATGAAAAGCACCGCAAATTAGGACCGCTTGAAGCGGTATGCGTACCAATCCAGCTATGCTTTCCACATAGCTTGGCATTTCCTTATACACATAGTTACTAGCACGGTTAGAAACATTCAGTTCAGACCGACGAGAAACCAAGTTTCCAAGTTTCCAAAAATCTGGAAACAATAGGAAACGGAAAACGGTTTATATGTGTGTGCGCGCGTGTGTGTGTGTGTGTGTGTGTATATATATATATATATATATATATATATATATATATATATATATATATGAATCATGATTCATGTGATATTAGACATTTACAATTTACAAGATACATTGCCATTGATAAATTACAAGATCCATTCAAGGCTTAAGAATCAAATTTCAAACATCAACATTCAAGAATAAATAACTAAAGTCCATAGAGCTAATTGGAGCTGAGAAGTTGGAAAAGCTACGAAAAGCTAGATGCAAGATTTGAGCAGAGAGAAACACAAATTGCTGTTGGATATAACTTATAAGGTTAGTCAAAGTCTAAACATTCAACAATTTGTACCTCGTTGCACTAAGTTTCATGATTCATGCACATGTGTTGTCTAATTAGTAATTATTAATGTGTGCATATATGTTTCATATGAAACACACATATGCACATGCATGATGCCACTCATTAGTAATTACTAGCTACACAATACATTGGAACTTATTCTCCTATCCTCTAGGCTCTTGTGGATGTAGTATGTTATATCATGATTCATACATGTACACGTAACATAAGTCACAATGCACGTGTGTGACCTGTATCACATTTATGTCTCTTTAATCTTATGCCACATGTATGATGTGTGCATAATGCACATATATCATGATTCATAGATGCATCATGATTCATGCACTCAAGTCTATGTAGCATGCACATGCTACCCTAGATTATAGATGCTCTAAAAGCTAGTACTTACTAAAGACACAAGTGCCCTCAGAGTCCTCAATCGAGACAAATAGGCTAAGTAGTACTCTTGAGTCTTGACCTCTTTGGTTGTTAAGGGAAGCGCGTTGAAGCTTGAGGCAGTAAGGTGGAAGAAGCAAAGGAATCAATAGGAGGAAACGCGTTAAAATCGACCTAAAGCCCAAAAAAAAAAAGAGACCAAAAACGATATTTCTGGGTGGAAACAGTTCGCGAGAACGACCCGCCTGTTTCCAGACCCCGGAAACGCCGTTTCCGATAACGATGCACTCCTTGTTCACCGCATCACTCCCAAGGGGATTTGTTGATATATTTTGGTAGTGATGTGTGTGAACACACTTAGGACTGCCGGGGCACCTTTTTCCCTTTTTAGGAGGTTTTTTTTTCGACTTGTATATATGCCTATAACCCTAATGGGTCACTTATCTTTGTACATTCACTTGGTAATACATTCAGTATTGTGTGTTGTGCTACAAGCTTGTTCTTCTTCCTTGTGTTGTTCGTGCTTCCATAGACCTCAAACTCGAACAAACTTTGATCCTAAAGGTCCATAGATTGTTAATGTTAAGCCACCACTTTAAGAATTTATCACATAGATATAATCACCATTGAGAGGATTCCCTTGCCAATGATTAAGGACGACAGCAAAAGACTGCAATAATTTCACAAACTGGAATTATAACAAAGACATAAGATTTTCTTTTATTCTATTAAGTAGGTTCTCACTCCTTGCTACTATTATTGCTTACATAAATGATGCTTCATAGTGTGCACAAAATCATCCATTTAAGGGATAAAAGAGAAAATTTCATCCATAAAAGAAGTTCCTTCCAAAGGATTGACGATCACAACAAAAGAATATAGTCATTTAACAAAAGTGGATTTATAGCAACAACATTAAAAGTTCTACAATTCAATTACGGTGTTTCTAACATCTTGCTATTATAACTTACAAAAGCAAGGCTTCATAATGAATAATGTGCACACAAAATCCATTAAGGGGTAAAATGATGAAATCTACCCACGACATCGGTACTCTTGAAATGGTCTACAGCATTTTATTTTACATCATCCCTGACCCTGCGTACTCTGCACCATCTGGCTGTAGAGCATATGCCATCTAATATGCTGGCCCTTCGTGAAGATGAAGAAGAATTTTAAAAGAATATAATCCTTAATGATAGGGGAAAAAGTTGTCGAGAATAGACACCTCAAAAACCTGAGCATGTTGAAGTGTGTTTTAGTAAAAGTGATTCCACCAAGCACCTCATGTATGAGCATATTTCAGACACCATGAGAAATGACGGTGCCCCTTCTCCATGGTAATCCAAAAAATAAGATTCTAATCCTTTTTCAGTAGGACGTTTCAAACAAGCGGTACAAGGAACGCATGGACTAAAGGTGAATTTTTAGCTTACGAAGAAGTATGGAATACGTCTACACCCTGGCCATAAATTCTGTTCCTCTTTTCACCTTTTACTTAGTTGGAATAAAAAATCTGTCGAGCTTGTCTGAGATAAGATGAAACAACTGTTTATGCTCGATAATTATCCAATAAGCATAGGCCAAGACATAATCCAAAGGACAAGTTCAACCGTAAAAATCGTCCCCTGCCATATGTCAAATCTCATAAAAGATATGGAGCTGCTACATTGGACTACAAAATGTAAACAGAGATGAGATGAATTCTAACTAACTGCATCTCTCAGGACGCAATGAATCTCAGCAAGCAAACATGAAGCTGTCAATTCTACCTTCTTACTACATAAGCTGAACTGTGATCAAATGATCGGAATCTCAATTAGATCTGGCACATTATTGACAAGCCTTAACTACCGGAATTAAATCATTTGATGACGATACGTAGGAGGAGAATTAAAAAACTCACGTTTCGCAAGCTTAGAGAGCTTTTGAGATGTCTGATGGATGCTAAGACCGATCTTGGAAGCTCTTTTGTTGAATTCAGCCTGCAGAGATAATGAGGAGCGTGGGGGAAGCAGTCTGGTTGTTGGAGAAGATTCGGCATTGCCGTTGGCCAGGGACGAAGAAGAAGAAAGAGGAGGCTGAAGTTTTCTTTCCTGATCTACTATCGCTAAAAACTCCGACGTTCGATCACGATAGGAGAAAGGCGCCATCACGAGGACCGAGTCAGAGCTAGAAAGAAGGCCTGACGCTGCTTTAAACTACGATGCCTGTCTTCACGTTGTGATAACCGGGAACGTATGAGGAAGGAAGAACGGGAAGGGCGCCCAACGCGCAGGGGGGATTTAGTTCTCTCGTACAAGAAAGACAGCCTCAAACTACAAAATATACCATGAGCTGTCGTTGTGAAAGGCAGCACCTCAGCAGGGAAGAAGATGATTATCGAATCCAAGCGATGCGGGGTAGTGAGCACTGATGCGTGCTTCACCCCCACTGCATCCAAGATCTGGCTATGCCGAGACCTGTACACGTAAAATCCACCGACTGATTTCTCCGACTACTAATTCTCTCTCACCCACTAATTCCTCCCGTTACGCACATCAGCACAGAGTTTCGTCAGGCCCTCTTTTGCCATTCGCACAAGAGGAATTAGAACAGCGTTCCTTCGTGTATAAATGAGTAAACATTTTAGCAAGGAAAACGGAATCCACTTGTTCTCTCCGAGTCGCTCTAGAGTTCAAGTCTCACTTAGAGTAAGTCATCTTTAGAACACATAAAATAATTTAGAGTTTTTCCTCGAGAGCAAGTGGGTTTCTATGAGGGAGAAGAAAGGGTTATCAATTTTCTTTGTAATGTTTTTTAACAAGTTTTAAACAACCATTGCTTTGTGGGATTGGCGGGTCTCATGGGTGCTAGGCCCGTTCAGTTGTACAGTTATTATTTTTATTAATTAAAATTCGAAAAAATAAACTATTGTCAAATTTTCTTTTGGCAAAAAAATAAAAATTGGAAAAATTTGTCTCCATGTGTGATGCACTCGTAAATACATTGAAGTTTGAATTGAAGATTCTCAACTCAGTATTCTTTGATCCATTCGGCGTGAGCCAATCAAAAGTGTGGAATAAAAGAAAGTTTTTGAGTGTGTGAGCTCTTCTTACTATAAAAATAAATTCAAAGTTGAATTTAAAAATTAAAAAAAAAAAATAGAAATTAATAGTAATCCAATCGTTAAAATTTACTTTTTTTTATTGAGATGATGTGGTTAAGTGATATGCATAGTTGAATCTCTTATAATTGCTGTAGATCCGAGTTCCACTTCTTATGACACTGAGCAATTGGAAAAGATCATAGAATTTCAATAGTTAAGGTATGCAAAAATAATGTAAAAGAGAGAGCCTTAACATGTTGGTTTTTGTGTTGGAATGATGTCATAAAGTAAGATTGGATTCATATAAAGCTGTGAATTTAGACACTATATTACTTAGTGTGCTATTGTCAAGAGTTCTATTCTCTTTCTATTCACACACAAAGATGGAGCATGAAGATGCATGATTATTGTCATTACTTGATCTGAATAAAATTTAGAAATAAAGGTGTTTTGATTGGTGGTGCACAATAAGGTGCTTTCATCAATCAGGACTTTATAATCACATTAAATAGATGGGGAGAAAGCCTCCTTCTTGACCAAATTTGGGATGTCTAGATATTGCAACTTCATTTTGCTTCGATTGAATTTGATAATATATTCTATGTGAGTCTCTTCTTTTTTTAATATGTTGTCATTAATTTGAATCAAGTAGCATGATTCATGATCCCATAACTTGTTGTTGAGTTGTATATCAGCATCATATGCAATAAAAATGGATTTCCTTGGCTAAATTCTAGTTCTTGTCAAGAACATCTTGGGACATACATATAGCATTCACATTTGGAAGCTCATGCATGAGCATAGTTTGGCTCTGAGTTCACATCCATGATCATCTCTATTCATTTGTTCATACTCAATGATAAACTTATCACATGTGCTATAGTGAGAAATTCTTTGGCCCAAAAATCTTGTGCAATTATTGCATGATATAGCATTAAAACTACATTATCTTGAATAGTTTATTTCATGCACTCTATTACTCCATTCTAAAATAGCATTATGTGAGGTATCCAATTCGTGTTGAGTTGTTTTAGCTTGGGGAAATTGAGTTGTAATATTTATGCACCACCTTTATGAGACATAATTTCCTTGAGATTCTTTTCCTTCATGGTCTCTCCTAGGAAAATCTGGGTTTTGAATTTTAAGAACACCTCATCCTTGGACTTCAAGGGACAAAGGCATCTCTTTCTGGAATCAACAATGGATGTAACAAAATATAATGATTTACCTATTTGGCCATGTGGGAATTGAACTATAAAGATTTAAATGAACTAGATTGAGTTGTTGGGGTTTGTGGACTAGGGAAGCATGCACACAATACGAGGAAGAACAGGATGCTTGGAGCAAAACACAAAGTGTATTAATACGTGAATTTAAAAAAGATAAATAGATCATTAGGGTTATATGTATACAAATAAGTCGATGGAAAGAACTCCTAAAGAAGAAAAAAAGTTCCTCGGTGGTCCTAAGTATGTTCACACACATAACTACCAAAATATACTAACCCTGCAGGTGATGCAGAGAACAAGGGGTTGAAATTCATGTATAAGGAAGTGTCAACCAATGTGGAGTAGGATCAATGCAGAAAAGGGAGTGATCCCAAAGCTTTGCAAAAAGATTTTAGCTTCTTGTTGATATTTTATGTTAGTGATGTGTGAACACACTTAGGACTGAAATAACTCTTTTTTTCCTCTTTAGGATTTTTTTTTTTGGCCTTTTATACACATACAACCCTAATGGGCTACTTATTTTTGTACATTCACTTAGTAATACACTCAATGTTGTGCTCAAAACTTCTTCTTCCTCCTCTTGTTTTTTGTGTTCTTTTGTTGTTCTCAAACTCCAACAATTGGTATCATAATTGATCGCCAATTCTATCGAGCATCATCCAAACCCTTTCTATCACAATCTCATAATCACATGAAATTTGGTGAGCATACTCGAGGTTTTGATTTGAGCTCATTTCGGCCTCGAAATACATTATCGAAGTGACTATGCAAGTATTTTTTTTCCTTTTGAGCCAAACATGTATACAATTTTCGACTTGGTAGAACGAGTGCCTTAAAATATCCTACATGTCTAGCAGAACTCAATTGGGTATTTCTATTCAACATTTTGAGAAATAGTTAGTTTTTTGCATCAAGATATAGTCATGAGCCATCACTCAAAGCAATGATGCATTTTATATGTTGTTTCTTGAGGATAATCTGGATGTTTCTAACTAGCCGTTGTGCGCACATGGTGCATCATGTATAGGTAGCAAAAGGCTTGTTGAATGTTGTGAAGGGTGCTGAAATATGTCCTCCTACATCTACAAATGTTATGAAAGAAGTGTTTATCATTAGTGTCCATGTGAAATATTAAATGGTTAGCGGACAATTTTATGTATGTTCTTTACTAAAATATATAGTGACCTCGTCATCCACAAACTTTAAGTTTGACTGCATTCGTAACACCCAAAGAAATATGTGTTCATGGTCCCTGTGTACTGTGTGTTTTCTGCATATATTTTCAGGCTCTTCACGGCTAAGGTGGCAATAAAGGCATAGATCTTGGCATACCTTGTCATCTGAGTCACCAAATTCACCGTTGATGCCATTGGCTACATGCGAGCTAGGACCACAATGATCAAGGAAGACAAAGGTTCCCCATACTTCGTGGGAGGTCACCTATCATACTCATGTTCCCCTCGGATCTAGCTTAACCAACAATCTCTTTCCACTAAGCTACACTCTTGTGGTGTTTGAAGAGGAGGGAAAGACTAAGTTTCACATTACTTGAACATGTTTTGGGCCCTCAAAGCTTCATTCTTTGCTTTCAAATCTTGTTTTGGTGCATTTTTGGGATGATTCTTGGAGCCATTTTGGAGTACGTTCACGCATAGTTCTCTTTAC
Organism: Ceratopteris richardii; assembly: GCA_020310875.1. Classification (NCBI taxonomy): domain Eukaryota; kingdom Viridiplantae; phylum Streptophyta; class Polypodiopsida; order Polypodiales; family Pteridaceae; genus Ceratopteris; species Ceratopteris richardii. The sequence goes on along the minus strand of CM035443.1, from coordinate 17,359,472 downwards.
ATAGGTTCAAGGACATTTAGAAGAATTTTCTTTGTACTTCTCTGACAACGAATATTTAGCTTTGGGGTTGTGTTTTCAGCCACACTAGTAAATCTACAGGTTTCTTGAATGGTTTTCAGTAGTGGTAGGAACAGCCATTGCAAGTGTATGTAGGTTTTTGCACCCAAAAAGCATAGTTGATAGACACTTGCAGGTGTTGTTGGCTAGTGTTTGGGATGTGAATTCAGACTTTCAGTACCATTTTACTGCATATATTGAGAACATACACACTATGTATGCTTGTGTGGATATCACTTATGTACATCCATGTGGTCATTCATATAGCGGTTCTGTTTTTGCATAAAGCCTTTGATGTTGATAAAGAGGTTCATGGTGAGGTTTTCTTAACTAGGAGACACCCAGATGTGGATGTCTCTTTGGTGATGCAGGTGGAAGAGTTACCCAGTCTCCATAGGAGATGTATGCTAGTTGTTCATAAGTGCTTGATAAGCCTAGTTTGCTTCTTTTCCTTAACTGATTATATGTAGTGGAGTTAGTGATTCACTATACATGTCTACATGTCAATACTTACAGTTTTATGAGCTTTTGACACTGGTCATATGTTCATTTTGTAGAGGAGACTCCGACAAAATTTTTCTGGATTTTTGTTTTGTCAACTATACAATGGTCGATTTACTCCTTGATACACATTGATGTGAGCACATATATTCGCACATAATCCTTTTGGTTGTTCATTACTATTTATTAACTCAATTTTTTTGGGAGACTCTGTTGAAATTTTCCCAAAATTTGACACTTGGTCATCCTTTTTAAGCCTTATTAATACTTGGAATCTTATAGATCCATTATCATTCTAGCCACTTCTCTATCATCATGGCATCAGAGATCTCAAGGACTTTTGGTGGATCAGGTTCTAGTGCGAGTGTTCCAGGAGGATCTATAACTTGCAGGGAAAAGACCATTTTGATATCCAAAATTTTGATGGCACAAACTTTGCTCTATGGAAGAATCAAATTAAAGATGTGCTGATTCAAAGGAGGCAATGGAAGCCAGTAAATGGAATCTCAAAGAAGCCTACTGACATGGATGAAGATGATTGGGATGGGTTGGATGAAGTGTCTAGGTCTACCATTCAATTGCACCTGGTAGATAATGTTTACTTTACAATATTGGACTATGAAAGTGTGTAGGAGCTTTGGAAGAAGTTATGCAATACATATGAAAAGAAAACAACATCAAATAAAGTGCATTTGATGAGAAACTTATATGACTTTTGCATGAAGGACATGCATAGTGTTTTTGCTTATATAAATGAGTTTGGTGCTATATTATCTCAATTACAGGCTCATAAAATGGAGATGGATAATGAAATGTAGCAATAGTGCACCTTGTGGTAAACTAGTCTACGATGACATATATGGAGAACTTTGAGTGACAAGATCCATACAAAGTCTATGGTCTACACTCTGAGTGGAGATTCATATAATGTTTGTGATTCTTACCAAGGAAAGAATCAGCAACGTGGTAGGAGCAAGAACAAGGAAAAGAATGGTCAATAGAATAATCATAGAATTAAATCAAGGAAGAAGGATATCGAGTGCCATTATTTTCATAAGAAATGACATATGAAGAAAGACTGATATGTGCTAAAGAATGCTAAATATAAAGGACAGAATGTTGATGGGCATGTTAAATAGTTACCTGCATGATCTTCTTCCACTCTACAGATAGAAGAAATTAATGATATTTTTGATGATGCTGATGTGATGACACTTGATAGTAGAGTGCACACTTAGGCTGTTATGGCTAACTCTCTTTCCCACATATGGCTGCTAGATTTTGGTGCTTTTTTCCTGTGACATCACATAGAGAATGGTTCTCTAGTTATGTAGCAAAGTCTCTTGGTATAGTGAAACTTGATGACTCTTACTAGTGTGACATTGTTGGGATTGGAGATGTGCTTGTGCAGTTCATTGATGGTTCAAAATTTGGTATGCATAATGTACACCATGTGCCTCAGTTATCATGCAGCTTGATGTGAGTTGCTCAACTTGATGACCTTGGTTACAAGGTGGTTTTCTATGCTCAATCTTTTTGCATATCAAAGGGAAATATGCTAATTGCAAAAGGAAGCAGAGTTGACTCACTTTATCCTTTATTTGTATCACATAAAGAACACTTGTTAACTATTAGTAAATAGCCTATAGCTTGCATTTAGCAAAGCCATTTGGGACACAAATCTCGTAGTGAAATGGAAAATTCTCATTTTGGCTACTTACCTATGTTATCTTTCTCTGATTCATCATTTTGTGAGCATTGTCAATATCGAAAGCAAACTAGGAATGTGCATAAGATGCACATTGACTCTTTAATTCAACCTTTAGATCTTGTTCATACATATGTGTGTGGTCCTACGCCCACAAGGTCATTAGGTGGTTCTCTTTACTTTGTCACTTTCATAGATGATGCTACTAGAAAAGTATGGGTATATCCTATCAAATCGAAGGATGAGGCATTCCCTAATTTTAGAAAATGGCATGCTTCAGTTCATACTAAAAAGGGAATTAAGTTCAAGGCTTTACATTCAAATAATGGGTGTGAGTATACCTCACATGAATTCAACATTTTCTGTTAGTCTAAAGAAATTTGTAGAGATTTTGCAGCCCCTTATACCCTAGTACAGAATGGTGTAGCTGAAAGGATGAATAGAACTATTCAGGAGACAGTAGTTTCTATGTTGCATCATGCAAACCTTTCACAAGGCTTTTGGGTTGAAGTACTATTGACTATAGTTCATGTGATTAACCTTTCACCTAGTATTGCCAAAGGTTTGAAAGTAGCACAAGAGTTATGGACAGGGAATCCACCATATTCTGATCATCTTCAAGTTTTTGGGTGGGAAGCATATTTTCATATACCATCTTAGACAAAATCTAGACCATAAGTCAAAGAAATGCATTTTTCTTTGATATGGTCAAGAAGGCCAATTTGGATATCGCATATGAGATCTTGAAACACGATCAATGATCGGAAGTAGTGATCTCATTTTCAATGAGTCTAAGATGCATAAACAACCCATTAAGGAGGTTGAAGTGAGAAGAGTGGTGTTTGAGGATACTAGTCCTCCAGTTAGCATGCATATAAAGGTTGTGCATAGAAATGTTCAAGGGAATGTTCAATCAAATCAATCTGCAAATGCTTCTGTTCAACAACCATTGAGATGCTCTACACGTGTCACACATCCACCTAATAGATATGTTCCAAGTTTGGATTTTGTTATGCGTAGATGTTGGTGAGCCTTCTTGTTACAAAGAGGCTATGGACATAGAGGATCATGTCAAGTGGGAGTGTGCCATGAAGAGCAAGTTGGATTCTATTCACAAGAATGGTACTTGGGATTGAGTACCTTTGCCAAAGGGAGGAAAGCCTTACCATGTAAATGGGTATATAAGTTAAAATTGACATTAGATAATACTTCTCCAAAGTATAAAGCACAACCTATTGCAAAGGGTTTTAAGCAACAACATGGTGTTGATTTCAAGGAAATCTTTTCTTCGATGGTCAAGATGACTACCCTACACATGTTGCTTGGATTCGATGCAATGGAGGACTTAGAGCTGGTCCAAATGGATGTGAAGATTGCTTCCTTGCATGGAGATCTTATAAATGAGATCTATATGGAACAATCAAAGGGTTATGTAGTTTTTGGCAAAGAAAGTCTAGTTTCTAACATGAAGAAGAGCTTATATGGACTTAAACAGTCCCCTAGACAATGGTACCAAAATTTTGATGCTTTTATGAAGTATCAAGGCTATTCACACAGTAATGAGGATCATTGTCCCTATAGAAAGAGATGCTTAAATGACATCTTGATATGCTTGATACTTTATGTTGATGATATGTTGATTGTCGTGACATTAGAGCCTGAATAAAAGATGCAAAATTCCTTATCAATTTCTTGTTGGTAGTCTCATGTAGTCAGCCACAAATTGTAAGTTTGATCGCATTTGTAACATCCAAGAAATTTGTGTTCGTGGTCTCCATGTATCATGTATTTTTCGCATATTTCTACCCCTATTCAGATTAATGTGTGGGATGTCTGAAGCTTGATCTTCTATTGTAGGGATGTTGTTCTAGAGCTCTTGAAGAGGAGAATACACTACAGTGCATCACCATCGCAATACTTCAAGAAGATGATGTAGGTAGTGTCTTTTGGAGTTCTAGGTATGTAGAAGCACACAAACAGCACAAAGGAAGAAGAAGAATATTGGAGAACAACACATACTACTAAATGTATTACCAAGAGAATGTACAAAGATAAGTAACCCATTAGGGCTATAGGCGTATATACAAGCCAGGAAAAAAACCCTCCTAAAGAGGGAAAAAGTTGCCCCGGTGGTCCTAGTGTGATCATACGCATCAACCTAAATATATCAACAAATCTCCCCTAGGAGTGATGCAATGAATGAGGAGCTTCCACTCATGTATAAGGATGTGCCAAGCTATGTGGAATCAATCCACAAAAGGAAGTAAGCCCAAAGCTTTGCGAAAAGCTTCAAACTTCTCCCTAGGCAGAGCCTTTGTGAAAAGGTTTGCAATGTTCTTCTCTGTGGGCACATATGCCAAACTCATCTCTCCAATAGAGAACCTCTCCCTAACAGAATGATAGTGCACCTCAATGTGTTGAGTGTGAGAATGGAACACAAGGTTCCTCGCAACTACCAATGCGCTATGACTATCAATGAAGATGGTGGTGGCAAAAGAATGACCAACACCCAAATCAGTCATAAGGAGTCTGAGCCACACATACTCGACAATCGTTGTGAAAGCTACCCTATATTCAGGCTCACAACTAGAAGTGGCCACAACACGCTACTTCTTTCTCAACCAAGATATGCATGAGCTACCAAGCATGAAGCAAAAACCACTCATGGACACATGAGTGTCATAGCAACCAGCCCAGTCAGTCTTAGAAAAAGCATGCAAATCTGGCGGTTGTGATCCCCCCTTGGGATAAAACATTCCAAGTAGCCGAGTACCACTCAAGTAGCGAAAGATGCACTTAACCACCTACCAATGCTTGACACATGGGAAATGCATAAACTTGCTCATCTCTGAGATAGCAAATTGAATACTAGCCGAGTAATGCATAAGTAAATCAAGCATGCAAGAGCCTGCTGATAGAGAACGACATCAAATGCATCTCAAGCATCATGAAAACTCAACCATAAACCTGTCTCCACAGGAGTGGAAATAGGTTTATAATCTTCAAGGCCAAAACATTGCAATAATGTGTCAATATATTTTGTTTGACACAAAGTTATTCCACCATCAACTTGCATTAATTGAATGCCCAAATAATGATGCAAATGCCCCAAATCTGACATCTCAAATGAGACATGCAAATCAGCCTTAAAATCATCAATATGCTTTTCATGAGGACCACTGAGCAGCATGTCATCAACATAGACAAAAATGATCAGAAGCACATTATTTGCATGCTTAACATATAAGGTTCTCTCTATTGGAATGTTCTCAAAACCATGTGCAATCAGATAGGCATGTATTTTTTCATACCAAGCACGTGGTGCTTACTTCAAACCATATAATTCCTTTTTCAACCTGCACACTTGGTTTTCATGTCCTTTCTACACAAAGTCACAGGGCCAAAGAACATACACTTCTTCATGCAAGTCACCATTTAGAAATGCAATGTTAATGTCTAACTGATGTACATTCCAACCATGATGAACTGCAAGTGCATAGATGCTACAAACAATAGTCATTCGACATGTAGGAGCAAAGGTCTCATCAAAATCAATGCCTCTTTCTTAAGCATAACCCTTTGCAAAAAGCCTAGCCTTATACTTGTCAACTCTTCAATCAAGCTTACGCTTCAACTTGTATACCCACTTAGTGCCAATGGCCTTCTTGCTAAGAGGCAAGTCACATAAAGTCCAGGTACCATTTTTCATAATAACATCATATTCTGATTGCATAGCATCCATTTTTTGAATTTTGTGCTTCATCAAACAAAAGAGTCTCAAAGACTAGAGGCATCCATAACATAGCAATTTGATGCAAAAGAAGCACTATGAGAGCTTGAACGAGTATGATATGATAGAGGTGCATCTAATTTACTATCACACAAAGTTTGTACCAGCCATTTTGGAATAGTTTTTGCCTTCTCAATTTCAGTTATCTCATTAAAAAGTGCATCATGTAAATCTACATCAGAAATGGAATGATCTGCATCATCAAATGAAACATGTAAAGGCTGAGAACTAGACTAGATTATCCACTTGTAAAAACAGGCAGCAAAGTGCCTTATTATGACTAGCACTAGATTGTCCACCTATAAAACATAGATAGCAAAGTGTCATACATGTCTTTGGAGCTAATTGATGTCTCCTTAGTATATGAAAGTAATGGATGAATATCATCTTCCACAAAAAAAAACATCACCGCTAACAAAAATGTGTTTAGTCTGTGGATGATATAGACGATAGCCTTTGCTTTCAGAACTGTACCCAACAAAAATACATTTCACTACTTTATCATCCAATTTCTTGCATTGTTGTCCAGGCACTAATGCGTATCCCAGACAACCAAAAACACACAGGGGATCAACACATGGATTACGACCATGCAAAGCCTCATATAGAGCGATAGAATGCAATGCTTTAGTGGGACACTTGTTGAGTATATATGCTGCACACATAACAACCTCAAGCAAGAAACTATGTGGTAAAGCATGAATCTTGACCATACAACTTGCCATCTCCATGACTGACCTGTTCTTCCTTTTAGTAACTCCATTTTGTTGAGGTGTATATGGCACTTTGCACTGGTGTTTTATCCCATGTCTAACCAAAAAATGCATTAAAATTAGAAGACATATATTCCCCCCCTCGATCAGAATGGAGGGTGCCTATTTTATATGCTCACAGATTTTTAGCCAAAACTAGAAATTGTTTGAAGCACATAAACACTTCAGACTTTTCTTTCAATGGATATACCCATGCATGCCTAGAAAAATCATCGATGAAATTCAGGAAGTATAGATAGTTCCCAAAAGAAGGTGTTTGCATAGGACCATAGACATCACTATGAACAAGCTGCAATTTCTAAGTAGCTTGCACTGAATCATCTTTTGGGAAAGAGGAATGCTACATTTTGCCCAAAATATAGCCTTCACATACATGTTTACCAAGTGCCTCAAGTTTGGCCAAAAAGGACATCATTTCATATTTTTGTAGGTGTAGCAAACTAGCAAAATTCATATGACCAAAGCCTACATAGCAAAGCTTTACATCTGACATAGCTTGAGAATCTTGAACTCCACATGCTAAATCATTTATAGATTTTGCATAATCTATGAGATTATACAACCCACAATATAAAATTCCAGAAGCAATAATGATGTCGCCATTTGACAGATCATGAATTCCACATCTATCATCAACAAATTTCATGACCAAGCTAATCTTGGCTAATCCTAAAACTGATAACAGATTTTTCTTGATCCCTATCACAAATAAAGCATTTGACAATGTAAAAGAACTACCATCAACAGTAGTCAGAATGATCTTACCAACTCCCATAATAGGATAAGAGGAGTTGTTGGTGCATGTGACAGTATTCCCTGTAGGGGCAAGCTCAACTAAAGTGAAGAAACTACATTGTGAGGTAATATGTTTGGTTGCCCCACTATCAAAGTACCAAACATCTGAGTCTACTACAGACATACACTATTCATGTGAAGATGGTTCATAACTGCAAATAGTAGTAAATGCCCATTCTTCATTTTGCACAAGATTAGTAGACTATGTTTTGGGCATAGAGGCCTCCACAACAACCATTCCAGCCTCTTTCTTCTTTGCCTCTTTTGCAACCAGCTTTGGACAACTCTTTATGACGTGATCATTTCCTTTATAGTATTCGCAAAAAAAAAATTGCTTTTCTATTTTCTTCTCATCTCTCTCATTCTTCTTCTTTGATTGTGCAAAATTAGCAGATTTTTGCTTACTAGTAGAAGAGCTCCATTTACCTTTCCCCTTCTGACTAGCCAAGAAAGCTTGATCTGCAACATGCATAATGGACCTGTTCTACCTAGACTAATCTTCCTGCAACATAATGGAGATTAACTCCTCAAATGTTAAGGCATTTAGATTGCTTTTCATCATCAATCAAAGAGTAGAAGCCAAAATCTGATATGAATCTCGAAGACCATTCATAACAGTCTACACAAGTGAACTATCAAGCAAGACTTCATCAGCACTAATCAATTGCTCCTTCAAATCGTTGATCTTTGTCAAAAAACTATCCATGGAATATTCTTCATTCATATGCTCACTCTCCAATTGTTTTCGGAGGTAAGAAGCACTAGCCTTATTCCTTGCCAGGTATAAAGTGGTAAGTGTATCCAAGCATCCTTTGTTATTCTGGAAGAGTGAATGTGAGGAATAGTGGCATGTTTGAGAGAAAAGGATATCAATGCATGTGCCTGAGCATATCTCCCATCCCAACAAATTTGCTCTATAGTGGGTCTAGTAGGACATAAACAAGAACCTAAAAAATATTCGCATCTTCAATGCCATTTGCATCATCTTTAGCAATTGCCTTCGCAAGTGAAATAGGATGTTTTTCAGCACTCTGCACAATATTCCACAATCCTTCTGCAACCGATACATGACACATCATATAAGCCCATAATGGATAATTGTTACCATCCAAATTATTCTCAACAACCAACATACAAAATACATCATTGCTTTCAGCCATGGCCATCGACAAAAATACCCTGATGTAGAAAAATGATTGTATCTCAAAAAGTTGAATAGAACTACCCTGTCTAGTTCTGCTAAACTTGTAGCAAACTTCGAGATGCTTATACTAGCAAACCGAAACCTATATATCTTTGGCACAAAAAGATGAAATAGCCTGCAAAGGCACTACGATAGTGCATTTGGACGTTGAAACAAGCTAAGATCGCGATTTCGACCGAGTTTCGTACGATTCTGAGACTAAGACTAGAGGGGTGTCGACATGTCCTAGATGAAACGGTGACATGGAAATTCTTTTGATAAAGATCAAGGATTTGAAAGAGAAGTTAATTTTTAGTGAAAAAATCTTTTTAGATAGTTCTATTAGATATACTCAATACTCACCCTTGACCACAAATTATCAATGGTGCTCTAAGTTGTAAGGCCTCCATTCTTAGGAGAAGCCATTGTGAGAGCCCAAACATTTGTAAGGCCCCTAGTCTATGTGTCACCATTGATGGTAATAGATGATCTTTGTGAGCCTAGCCATTATGTATGTCATCATAGACCAGTTTACCACCAAGTGCACTATTGCTAATAGCTATGCAAAATGTATCCCATGATGATGGTAAGGTGAATAACAATAAGATTGACTTTCATTTCATTATCCATTTCCATTTTCTAACCTTGTAACTTAGAGAATATGCCATCAAACTAATTTAAATGAGAAGCAACACTATCTTTGTCCTTCATGCAAAGGTCATATAGTTTTCTCATAAGATACACTTTATTTGATTCTATTTCTTTTTCATATCTCTTGCATAACTTCTTCTAAAGATCCTCACAACTTTCATAGTCCAATAATATTAAATAAACATTATCTGCTAGGTGGAATCGAATGGTAGACCTGACCACTTCATCCAACTCATCCCAATCATCATCATCATCCATGTCAACATGCTTCTTTGAGATTCCATTTATTGGCTTCCATGGCCTCCTCTGAATCAACACATCATGAGTCAAAATCTTCCATAGAGCAAAGTTTGTGCCATCAAATTTTTAGATCGCAAAATGGTCTTTGTCCTGCAAGCGATAGTTCCTCCTAGGAACAATGGCTAGATCCCGATCCACCAGATGTTCCTGAGACCTTTGATGCCTTGATGATAGATAACTAAGTAGAATAGTAATGGAGCTAGAAGATTCCAAACATGAATAAGGCTTAAGAAAATGATCATGTCAAATTCTTGGATAATTTTGGTAGGATCTCCCAAAAAAAATGGATCAATGAACAAAAACGACCAACCAAAAAGATTATGTGAGAATGTATGTGGCCATAATAAGTGTGCCAAGGAGTAATGTCAACCATTGTATAGTTGAAAAATCTAAAATCTAGGAAAATTTTGTGAGCCTCCTCTGCAGAATGAGCATATGATCAATGTAGAAAACTCATAAAACTATGAGTAATAACGTGTGAACTTGCGTAATGAATCACATACTCCACTGCATATAACCACTTAACCAAAGGAAACCAACTAGGCTTATCGAGCACTTATGAAGAACTAGCATACATCTCCTATGGCGAGGCTAGGCAAGTCTTCCACTTGCATCACCAAAGAGACCCCGACATCTAGGTGTCTCCCATATAACAAAACCCCACCATGACCTTCTTTATCAATGTCAAAGGCTTTATGCAAAAATCTAACCGCTATATCAATGACCACATGGACATACATGTAGAACTATAGACCACATGAACTCAAACTTCTAAGGTTTTACAAATGTGATCGAACTTACAGTCTGTGGCTAACCAGGTCACTATATGTTTTATTATAGAACATATACAAAAGTTTTCAGTAGCCATTTTGCCTTTCATATGAACACTAATGGTAACATTGTTTAGCTGAAGTTTGAATTCATCGAGTGTTTATTTACTAATGCCTTTGTCTACTTTAAGAGTTTTTGCTCTTTCTTTGAAAGAATTGCTTTTAACACTAGTTTTTTTATGTGTGCTTCTATTTCTTGTTTCTCTTGTTATACATATTGTAGTGTGCCTTAAGATCTTTCAAAAGAAAACTTTTCTTCATAAGGCCTCATAACCAATCTTGACAGTCAGGCTCAATATTTTTAGCTAAGTATCATCCTTCCTCTTCTATGATCACTTCTTCCTCTGAGTGTTCTGTCTAGGATTCACATAGTATGATAGGTACAGCTCAACGGGTTACAAGGGGTGCAAGATGTGGATTATCATGGATACAAGATCACTTTCTTGGTCATTTAAAGTACTTTAGGAAATACTCCCTCTCCGTTACCTTTCCATGGAAATGGGCCAACCCTCACCCTACTACACCCAAAGGTCAGCATTCACCGTGAGGATTACAATGGATTTCTAGGTGCCAACATAGGTTTGGGTGACCCACAAGGACTTGGATGACCCACATGGACATGGGCGACTCTCATTGTATATAGTGACTTTCATCATGTGGGGCAACAAAGAGTATGATAAGGTACGGAAACCTAAATGAGGTGCCACCCTCCCATTTTCTCGTGGCACTCGACAACAACATTTCAATAATTAGTGTGATGGCTTCAAGCAGTTTTACTACCATGCAATTTGACCATAAGCACCTCAAGATTATCACAAGCTTCTTATGCCAATCGATGGTATAATAGGAAAGAACATAATGATTACTAGCCACTTGTACACACAAGGAATTTGGCTAGATGGCATTCTCTGTAATTGTTACAAAAATGGTTGGGAGTATCAACTTTACAAAGTCTAAAGGTGCTAAAGTCAAAGAGATAAAGAGTTCGGCTACTTGGAATTTGGGATAATGTGGTTATATGTATCTTTCTAAGACTTCCATTGAAATTGATGAGGATATGATTATCAATAGTGAGCTTTCCTTGGAAACATTCGTTTCAAGGGAATGAATCTTGGAGTCTTGAATCAAATTTCAATTGGTGTGATGGCATAAACACTCGTCAATAGTGAGAAATAGGGTCATGGCATAAACCCTTCTATTGACATATCATGGGGCGACTCCAGGCATGCTTGATGCAATCAAGGGGACCTCATGCATTGGACATATTGGAAGGGCAAGGAGAGGGGACTCCACCACCTTGGGGGTGCTAGATTCTCTGCACACTCGCCTAAGCTATGACTTACATACCTTTGGACTCTTTGATGTAAATGAAAGTGACACTATCACTTGACAATGAGGTGGTATATTAGAAGAGTAATTATCTAGGTGATGTTGGAGTTTGTGTCTGTAGAAGCACGCGAAAAACACAAGGAAGAAGAAGAAGCTCGAGCACAACACACAATACTGAATGTGTTACCACTAGAATGTACAAAGATAAGTGACCCATTAGGGCAATCGGCATATATACAAGTTAGAGATAAACACCTCCTAAAAAGGGAAAAAACTTCCCCGATGGTCCTAGTGTGTTCACACACATCACTACCTAAATATATGAACAAATCCCCCTAGGAGTGATGTGGTGAACAAGGAGCTGGCACTCATGTATAAGGAAGTGCCAAGCTATGTGAAATCAATCCACAAAAGGAAGTAAGCCTAAAGCTTTGCAAAATGCTTCAAATTTCTCCTTAGGCAGAGCCTTCATGAAAAGGTTTGCAATGTTCTCCTGCATGGGCACATATGCCAAGCTGATCTCTCCAACAGAGGACCTCTCCCTGACATAGTGATAATGCACCTCAATGCATAAACTCAAGTAGTTGCACTCTCTACCTGAGCAATGCATAAACTTAGGTAGTTGCACTCTCTACCTGAGCTATCTATTGGCTTCTCATTTTACATTGTTGTAACTCTACCCACTATGGTTGAGGCAACTCTATGGTGATTATATAGAGACTTCGCTTCTCATTTGTGTGGTAGATAGCATAACAATGTGATTGAGTAGTCTTGGTTAGTGTATCTCAGTAGGTAGCCTAGTTCATGTCATTTGCGGAGTATCTTGTTATCAGAACACTTCTTGTTGTTGATTTCTTTTTTAGTACTCAATCCTAGTCTCGGGATTGGTTACTAGCGTGCTTGTAATGCTTCAAAAATTCTACCTCATTTGATCTATTTTACCTTATTGTAATAATTCTGATTCTTAAGGAATTTTTCTTTTCTCGTAAGAGTTCTTGTCATTTTTTCATCACTGTGACTTAGTGTCCAATTGTATTTCTACACACAAACATGTAAGAGGGTAATCCCTAAGGAAGAATCCACCTTGAGTAGAAGGAATACTAGAACTATGGTCTCGATTGCCTTTTCTATAGTTTTGCATGCTCAATGGGACCCTTGCATGTTTTGTGTGAGGTATCTATTGCAGGAAGCAGTTATTTCTTGTATTCCTTTTCTTTGTTTTTTTTATTCTTATGAGTGGGTACATGACCCATACTCGAGCATACAGTGGATGTGGGTTGCAACATCGAGAGGACATCATGCTAGCATTGTTCGCCTCTATCTTACACACACTTGTGGACAAATGGTCTAGCCAACATGCAAATGGGCACTTTGCCAACTAAGAGACCTTAAAGATGGCCAAGCAACTCTTCTGAGCGAGCCTTGGATCAATTGAAGAAGAAGTTATAACCAGGTGAGTCCTTCCATGAACTTTATACACATGCTAAAGCACTTGTTTTTTATTTGATGCATGTCTTAGAAGACTTTTGAGTCAAAAAGTGGATAGAGAAGGATCTCCGTAGGTTTTCCCAACAAAATCTTTAGGAATCACTGAGACTGGATGCCACATTGAATGACTTTTAGCAACTACTTCTCACATCAAGGATGTCAACATGCATTTTGAAGGTGAGATTCAAGCAAATTATGCCACCACTCTAGACCCGATTGAGCGAATTAGGAGGGAATTGGAAGCACTGAAGATGCAACACAGTCAACAAGAGGAGAAGGTCACTTCACTACATGCACATTACAATGATGATTTAGTACTGCAACTTCAACATGAAGTGGAGGATTTGCAGACTACTCAAGACATATGCATGCAGATTTGGTGTACCACATGCTACAATGGTGGCAACTCCAACAAAAAATATCCTAATCGGGTAAGCTAGCAATTTTGTGGCAAAAGTGGACATGAGGTACATGAATTTTACTACCTCAAAGGAGCTCAACAGAGAGGTAATACACAAGTTCCTAACACATTTTACGCTAGTACTTTGAATATGCACAACAAAGAAGAGAATCATCCAAATTGACCTAGGTATAAAAGACCTCTAATGTGTTACCATTGTGGGGAATATGATCATGTGCAAAGTAAATGCTCTTTGCTTGAGGGCATGTCTCCCAATCAACATTGCCTCAATGGAATTATGGAATATTGTCAATGGCACTTATCCATGGCCAAGATAAGTTGGAGAAGAGGCTAATTCATCTTCTAGAAGACATGTTGTATTTTTTCTCAACAAAAGGTTAGTGAAGACGAAGAAACTACTTCATCATGATGAGTCCATTCTACTACCATATTATTTTCCTACAAAAGAGAAATCTACATGGGATTCAAGAGATGCACAAGCACTTTCATATATTTCTATGGGATTCAAGAGGCATATTATACCTCAAATCAGATCATGTAGAACCTCTCATCAGGCTTGGTTGGAGTTAGTGAATCTTTATCAGAGCAGAAATCCTACTAGGAAAACTCATCTAAGGAGACAGCTAGCCAACACAAGGATGAAAGTTGGTGAGTCAGTTCAATCACATATTTTGAAGCTCAAAGATTTATGAGATCAACTACTCAATGTTGGAGTAAATATTTTAGATGAAGAGATGGTAAACACAATTCTAAACTCACTTCATCTACATATCGTGATTTTGTTAGTTTTTTATCTCTCTCTCTCTCTACAAGAGATGGAGAACTTTCATTTGAAGAACTACAATTCTTGTCACTTCAAGATAAAGATCAACAATAAGGTATGGAAGAGAATGATGAATCCATGTAATCATCATCAAAGGGAAAGAAGAAGAAGGAGACAAAGAAGAATAAGAAGGAGACAAAGAAGAAGAAGAAGAAGAAGGAGACAAAGAAGGAGAAGAAGAGTCAACAATCCAAGAAGGAAAGTAAGTCTTCTAATCCTAAGTCTTCCATTCCTTCCCCTAATGCTTCCTCTAACCTAAATAAAAGTCTTCGACTACATCTGATTCAAAGAAAGGAATTTTCCATTATTATAAGAAACCTATTCATTTCATAGGAGAATGTGGAACAAGGATTTTTAATGAGAAGAAGAAAGCATCAGGTAATAGTGTTGAAGATGACCCAAAACCTAAATCTTGAAAGGTAGATTCATATGCATGTGTTACTATTGAAGAAACAGCTTTTGATCAGGTAGCATTAAATGCAATCTCATATCATCCTTGGATTTTTCATTTTGGAGCTACTAAACATATGAGAGATTGCAGAAAGGTATTTTCTTCTCTTTCTAACTTTAGGTATAAGAGTGACCATTGCCGATGTTCATGATTTGGATGTTGTAGGTGTGGGAGAAGTAAACCTTAAGTCAAGATAAGGTGGAAATTTCACAATCTTTAATGTTCTTTATGTTCCAAACATGAAGAAGAATTGAGAAATAATGACATGTTACCTTCCCACAAGAGCCTCCACTTGTCTTGAACCTTTGGTGATGATACAAGCTCCCACTTGCTTCACATGCTTCTTCAAATCTTCTTGGACTTTGCTTCAATCCTTGTATCTCAAGCAAATTCAAGGCCAATGCTCAATGATGAGCTTTGATACTACAGAGGAAGTATATCCACTCCTAGTTGTAGTAGAAGATTGATGTACCCTTCCTAGGATCAAGCAGTTCACTACCTCAGTCCACCAAAAATTAAATTGCTCTCTAGAATAGAGGATTCAACCTATGCAATTCTGCATAGTAAAACTATACCCTTTACTCCTTCCAAGCATCCATAGATCACTCAATTTGGAAAATGTTACCTATATCAAGCTCCTTGCACAACACAGACCAGAATTTGCCCAAACTGTAGTCTATATCTATGTGTACCTCTTCACACACATTTATACGGAAATATGCAAAGATGGAACAGAGAGATTTCAAGCTCAATCTAATCAAGGAGAACCCACACTTGATGCTAACATAATAGTCAAAGGAAAACTAACAAGAAGAGCTACAAGATGAGCTACCTTGCTCAGATGAGATATAGATGAGCAAAAATCTTAGCCAAAGTGAAAACTTCAGCTAGAAAGGGGCTAGCTTAGCTGGGGTTAGTTTAGACCTAGAGTATAAACTCCTAATGAGAGCCTAAAAGTGCAATAATGAAGCTTTGAGGATGGCCATGACTTTCTTCCGACCTCTTGCTTATATAATGCTCCAAATGTTGGTGTAGAATTTGAATTTAAAATGTGCCTCCAAAATCCCCCACTTTTCTCCATCATTAGATGGAGTCTTGAGTTGAAAAAATCATGGGAAAGTGTTTGTAAAATTTACCAAACAGTGAAGTGATATGGCACTTGAGTTAAGCATTGGTTCACACACTTGATCTTGTACATTTCTAACATCCAACACCTACATCATCTAGATCATGATCATCTGTTATGGTTACCCTTCTTCTTGTCGATTTCATAAGGGAAGAAAATACCTTCTTGCAAAATTTCATATGTTTAGTAGCACCAAAAACAAAAATCTAGGGAATTTTTGAGTCTACATTTAATGTTCCTTGATCAAAATCTATTTTTTCTATACTCACACATGCATATGATTCTTCATTTGAAGACTTAAGGTTTGAATCTTCTTTAGCATTATTACCTGACAATCTTTTCTTCTCATTATTTGAGGTGGATGAAATGGAAGTAGACATCTCTTTACGAAAGTGCTAGACCTAGATGTGGTACAAGAAGTGGTTGAAGACTTAGAAGTTCCTTCTTGTTCTTTCCTTTGGATGATGATATGATAGCTTCATCATTCCATTGCATTCTCTTTTGTTGGTCTTCATCTTGAAGTTACAAGAACTAAAATTATTCAAATAATATCTCTCAATCTCTTGTAGAGAGAGAAAGAGAAGTAACAAATAAACAATACGTAGATGGAAGTGAACCTATGAGAGTATTCACCATCTCATCATCATGTATTGTGACTCCAACATCAAGTAACTAATCACGTAATTCCTTGAGCTTCAAAATGTGTGACTCGACTGACTCGCCAACTTTCATCCTTATGTTGCTTAACTGTCTCCTGAGATGAGCTTTCCTAATAGGGTTCCTACTCTCATAGAGATTCTCTAATTCCAATCAAGCTTGATGAGAGGTTTTGCATGACCTAATATGTGGAATGATATTTATAGTTACTCCCATAGCAATAAATGAGATTGCTTGTGCATCTCTAGAATTTCATCTAGACTTCTCTTCTATATGTTGAATCTACAATTGTCTCCCTTTGTCAATGGTTGAAGATATAATATCCTCTTCTTCCTCTTTAGTTCATTGAGCAAAATTTGGAGTAGCAACCTCCTTAGATGAAGAATCCACATCTTCCTTTGCTTGACTTGGTCTAGGATACTTGCCATTGACAATGTTCCACAACTCCTTGGAAACTAGCTCATAAAGATCCACATTGGATAATTAGAAATTCCATCAAGTTTTTATTCTTTGTCAAGTCTATCTCTATAGTTATTCATCTTGTGTTAAGGGTGTATGTCAACTATGATCTAATATCAAATCTCTGAAGTGTGGTAGGCCCAAAAATAATCACATGTTAAATCCAAGATCTTTCCAACACTTGACCTTTGTTGGAGAAACAATCACTAACTGGACATATATTTGAAGGTCAAATCTTAGGAAGAAAACCCCATGCCTATGTGAAGGGACAAATTCACAAATGTATTATACTTGTAAAGTTAGTTCACTTTAGTTCTAGAAGTTTTTCAAAAGTTACGGGAATGAGAAAGTCTATATAAGTTAGTTAGTATTAACTGACGCGGTGAGAACAAGAAGGAGGAAGACAATGAGAAAGTGAGAAGAACTCATTTTTGTATGACTGAGTATAGTCGGGCTTCTTTGAGCGAGAAAGCACTTGTAAGCTTCTGAGTTTTCATAGTTATGACAAGAACTAGTTAAAGTTCTGTGTATAAGTCTTCTTCCTCCATCTCCAGTGTTTGTCTTCTGTGTAATGATTTGAAAGGTTGAAGTTTTCCAAGCAAGTCGATGCGTGGCATCGAATCTCACTTGATAAGTCCTTATCTTCATATCTGATTTTTATCTACTACCAAATCTTCTTGAAAAGATGATGTTGTTGGAGCAACTCGATGCCTGGCATCGAATTCCAGTTGATAAGTCATATTGTAAGTGTGCATGAAATCACCTATAGTTTTGGTGTCCAAAAGATCAAGACTTTATGCGGGAAGTCGATGCCCGGCATCGAATCCCTGCTGAAAAGTGGCCAAAAACACTCCAAGTCGATGCCCGGCATCGAATTCTCGTTGCAAGTCGATGCTAGGCATCGAATTCTAATTTTAAACAGGCGCTCTTACTATAAAAGGAAAGATTTCCAGTTTTGGAAGGTCATACAGGGTCATCTTGTGAGAGCCATAACTTGAGTTCTAGAGATCCATTTGATGCATATGATAGCTTGTTGGAAAGCTCTACTCTTCTAGTTTCAGCCTATAAAGTTTCATGGAGAAACAATACTTGAGCAAGGAGAAATTAGCAAAATACTGAAGGTATGTCATTTCGGTGACTAGGAATTTCTATAGAAGCAAAGTTCTCACTTTAGGCTATCATTTCTCAAAGTTTGGAGTGGCAATGAGTTAATGGTGACCATAGAGGTGTTCTAGTGTCACATTAATTCATTTCTTGTGGTGTTTCATACATCAACAAGTGGTATCAGAGCAGAAAGATTCTCGAGAGCAGAAGACGACAAAGGTACGAGAAGTTTTGTAAAGTTTTCCATTAAAGTTTGAAAGGTGAAGCATTTGAAGACACAAGGCATCAAAAGGTTACTTCAAAAGTATCCTCATACACAAAGAACTTCAAAAGGTATTATCCTTTATCCTTTAAGCTCACAGGTTGCAGCAGAAGAAAAGAACTATGGCAGATCATATCTCCATTGACAAACTGGACAGAGATAATTACCCCGCATGGGTAATGAGAATGGAAGCCTTACTTATGAGTAAGGATCTCATGATATATGTTACAGGTGAAGAAGAGAAGCCAGTATTCGAAGATGAAAGCCGACCAAAGAAAGAAGAACTAGATGCTTTAAAGCATTGGCAGAAGAAGGATGCAAGTGCAAAAGCCTACATCTACAATACAATCTCTGATCATTTGCTACCACACATCAGAGGATTGGAATCATCTGAAGATATATGGAATGCATTGGAGTATCATTTCCAAAGTACTACTAAAGCACGGAAAGCAAGTCTATGGTCAGAGTTTACAACATTCAAGAAGAAGCCAAGTCAAACCATTAGTGATTATGTCACTAAGATGAAGGATCTTGCAGATAGTCTTGGATCCATAGATGAAGATGTTGAAGATCACAGATTGATTGCTCAGCTACTTGCAGGTTTGAGAGGGGATGAAAGGTGGAAACCTTTTGTCTTATCAATAGAACTTTCATTAAATCATTATGTTCCAGATTTGAACCAGTTGCTTGGTTTGATGCTCACATATGAGCAAGACTTGAAGGGAGATGGAGATAAAGGACAAAGTTCTGCAATGTACATGAAGAACAAGAAGAAAGGAGATAAAGGTAAAGCAAAGGATGAAGAGGAGTCTAGTTCTCAAGCTTATTATACAAGAGGTAAAGGCACTGGTAGAGGAAGAGCAAGAGGCTTTGGAAGAGGAAGAGGTAATCAGAATAACAACAAGAAGGCTTGCTGGATCTGTGGATTGAGTAATCATTTGGCTCATGACTGTTGGCACAACCAACAAGGATCAAACCAGAATCAAAACAACAATAGCAGAGGTCGAGGTGGAAGATATCAAAGTAATTTTCAAAGAGGTAGACAAAGTCAAAGAGGAGGCTATGGTAGAGGTGGAGGAAGAAGTTGGGGACAGAATCAATCCTACAACACCACCTACTACAACTATGCAAATGACACACAGAATGAAAGTCATACATCATTGATGATGAACTCAATCAACACATCAGATAAAGAAGATCTAAAGGTATTTTACATTGACTCTGGATGTTCTAATCATTTGTCAAGAAACATAGAATTGATGTCAGAATTGGAAAAAGGTATTTCGAGTCACACAGTTCAAACTGGTGATAATACAAGACATAGTGTACATTCAATTGGAAAAGTGAAATGCAAGAGTGGAGCAGATTTGCTAACCAATGTTTTGTATGTTCCTACAATACCTAAAAACTTGATTAGTGTGGGACAGATAGTTGAAAAAGGTTTTCAAGTTAGGTTTACAAATGAAGGAGTATTTGTTGAAGATCCAGAGAATGGATATAATCAGATTGTCTCTGGTAAGAAAGAAGGTAGACTCTTTACTTTAAGAGTGCAAGGGAACATTGGTCAAGCTTTGCTCACACATGGTGAAGGAGTGATTACAGAACTTGATCTCTGGCATAAGAGATTAGGTCACTTTAATGAAAGAGGAATTAAAGCTATGGTTGCTAATCAGTCTGTACTAGGATTACCAAATGTGCAAAGTCAACATATGGTTTATAAATGTGAAGCATGTCAAATGGGTAAAGCACACAGGTTATCATTTCAGAAGAAAGGATTCAAACATGATGGATTACTAGAGCTTATTCATACCGATGTATGGGGACCAACAAAAGAAGGATCTATCAGTGGCTCAAGGTACTATGTTCTTTTTATTGATGATGCTACAAGATGGATAACATTATATGTTTTGAAGGAAAGATCAGAAGTGTTTGGAGCCTTCAAGCATTTTCATGCATATGCAGAGAGAGTCACAGGTCAAAAGCTTAAAAGACTGAGGTCTGATGGAGGGGGAGAATATTTCTCCCAAGAGTTCAATGATTATCTTTGGAATGCAGGTATTAAGAGAGAAATAACTTGCAGGTATACACCACAACAAAATGGTGTAGCAGAAAGAAGGAACAGGACTTTGCTTGAGTTTGCTAGAGCTATGCTAAAGGAGAGGAATTGTCCAAATTATCTTTGGGCTGAGGCTATAAATACAGCTACATATCTTGTGAATAGATTACCATGTGCAGCTCTGAATGGAATGACTCCATATGAAGCTTGGTGGGGTAAGAAACCAACACTAGATCATTGTAGAGTGTTTGGATCAATTGCATATGCTTATGTGCCATCACAGCTTAGGCATAAACTTGAACCAAAGGCAGAAAAATATGTGTTCATTGGTTTTGATGAAAAGCAGATGGGTTACAGGTTGTGGAATCCTTTAACCAAACAATTTCTTGTTTCTAGAGATGTTACATTTGATGAACAGAAAAGTTGGTATGCAGATCAAAGTCATACAGCTGAAGAATTTGAAGAAGAGGTAAGAAGATGTGAGAAAGGAAAATCAAGTGTGCAGGTAAATAGAGATGAAGACTATATGCAAGCAAGTACATCCACAAGTGGATTAACAAGAAGAAATGAAGAAGCTCCTATATTTGATGAAGAGGTGTATCCAGACACATATGAAGAATGTGAACCAAGAAGGTCAAGCAGGACTAGAAGACAACCAGAAAGGTATTCTTATGACACTTCTTACATAACTCAGAAGAACTATGCATATATGGTCAAAGATGATGAAGAACCTCAGAACTATGATGAAGCTAAAGGTAAGAAGCAATGGGAAGAAGCAATGAAGGAAGAGTTCAATGCATTAGAGGAGAACAAGACATGGGAACTTGTTCCTCAACCAAATGGTAAGAAAGTTATTGGAAATAAATGGGTTTATAAAGTGAAGAAGCTTGCAGATGGAAGTATAGTCAGATACAAAGCTAGACTGGTGGTGAAAGGCTATGCCCAGACCTATGGCATAGATTATGATGAGACATTCAGTCCTGTAGCTAAGATGTCAACTATAAGGACAATCATTGCTATTGCAGCTTCAAAAGGATGGACTCTAAGTCAATTAAATATAAAGAATGCATTCTTGAATGGATACATATCAGATGAGGTATACATGGAACAACCTCAAGGGTTTATAGATTCCAGGTATCCAAATTTTGTTTGCAGGTTGAGAAGAGCATTGTATGGATTGAAGCAAGCTCCAAGAGCTTGGAACTATAGACTGGTGAAGTATCTCAATGATCTTGGATATCAAAGTTCAAAAGCAGACCCAAGTCTACTTATCAGAAGAACAGAGGAAGGTACAATCTACATTTGTATTTATGTAGATGACATTATAATCACAGGTACTTCAGATGAAGGAATCAAGGAGGTAAAGAGATTACTTGAGAAAGAGTTTAAGATCAGTGACCTAGGAAAGTTGTCATACTCTCTTGGAATGGAAGTTACTTATACAGATCATGGCATATATGTATCACAAGAAAGGTATGTTCTGAACTTGTTGAAGAAGTTTAATATGGAAAATTGCAGAGAAGCTTCAACTCCACTTGAAGTTAATCACAAGCTCAGTAAATATGATGGTGCAGACTACAAAGATATGAGGAAGTATCAATCTCTTGTGGGTAGTTTGATTTATGCTACACTAACAAGACCTGATCTTAGTTATGCAGTGGGAGTTTTGTCACAATTCATGCATTTTCCAAAGGACCCACATTGGATTGCAGGTCAAAGAGTTCTCAGATATATCAAAGGAACTATAAAGGAAGGATTATATTATCCTTTTACATCAGATTTGAAGTTGAGAGCCTATAGTGATTCAGATTGGGCAGGTAATCAAGATGACAGAAGATCAACTCATGGTTACATGATATACATTGGTGATAAGCTTGTAAGTTGGTGTTCAAAGAAACAACATACAGTAGCATTATCATCAACTGAAGCAGAGTACAAAGGACTTGTGGAAGCAGCTAAGGAAGTCATATGGATGCAGACATTGTTCAAGAGCTTAGGCATTGATCAAGGTACACCTACAATACATGGAGATAATATGAGTTCACTTTATCTTGCAGCAAATCCAGTATTTCATGCAAGGACAAAGCACATAGAGATACAATATCATTTTCTGAGAGAAAAGGTAATGGAGAAGGAGATTGAAGTGGAGTACATTTCTACTAAAGATCAGTTAGCAGATATAATGACAAAGAGCTTGGATGGTGTGAAGACTAGCAGATTCAAAAGCATGGCAGGAGTAAAAGAAAAGAAGAAGATATGAAGAAACAGGGAATGTCAATTAGTGATTGAGGGGGAGCTGTTGGAGAAACAATCACTAATTGGACATATATTTGAAGGTCAAATCTTAGGAAGAAAACCCCATGCCTATGTGAAGGGACAAATTCACAAATGTATTATACTTGTAAAGTTAGTTCACTTTAGTTCTAGAAGTTTTTCAAAAGTTACGGGAATGAGAAAGTCTATATAAGTTAGTTAGTATTAACTGACGCGGTGAGAAGAAGAAGGAGGAAGACAATGAGAAAGTGAGAAGAACTCATTTTTGTATGACTGAGTATAGTCAGGCTTCTCTGAGCGAGAAAGCACTTGTAAGCTTCTGAGTTTTCATAGTTATGACAAGAACTAGTTAAAGTTCTGTGTATAAGTCTTCTTCCTCCATCTCCAGTGTTTGTCTTCTGTGTAATGATTTGAAAGGTTGAAGTTTTCCAAGCAAGTCGATGCGTGGCATCGAATCTCACTTGATAAGTCCTTATCTTCATATCTGATTTTTATCTACTGCCAAATCTTCTTGAAAAGATGATGTTGTTGGAGCAACTCGATGCCTGGCATCGAATTCCAGTTGATAAGTCATATTGTAAGTGTGCATGAAATCACCTATAGTTTTGGTGTCCAAAAGATCAAGACTTTATGCGGGAAGTCGATGTCCGGCATCGAATCCCTGCTGAAAAGTGGCCAAAAACACTCCAAGTCAATGCCCGACATCGAATTCTCGTTGCAAGTCGATGCTAGGCATCGAATTCTAATTTTAAACAGGCGCTCTTACTATAAAAGGAAAGATTTCCAGTTTTGGAAGGTCATACAGGGTCATCTTGTGAGAGCCATAACTTGAGTTCTAGAGATCCGTTTGATGCATATGATAGCTTGTTGGAAAGCTCTACTCTTCTAGTTTCAGCCTATAAAGTTTCATGGAGAAATAATACTTGAGCTAGGAGAAATTAGCAAAATACTGAAGGTATGTCATTTCGGTGACTAGGAATTTCTATAGAAGCAAAGTTCTCACTTTAGGCTATCATTTCTCAAAGTTTGGAGTGGCAATGAGTTAATGGTGACCATAGAGGTGTTCTAGTGTCACATTAATTCATTTCTTGTGGTGTTTCATACATCAACAACCTTAGCACATAACACACCTTGACTTGATCAAGAGAGATGAACGAAATTTTTGAGAGATAAGAAGACAATTATATAAGTGCAATAACTTAATACTACACATACTAATAAATGAAAAATGTTAACATACAATGTGTGTACCATACAAAGATCTGAATATAGGTTGAATCTAAGGGTTCTAGTTACAAAAAACAATTTGTGAGTGTTTAAGATGTATTATATGAGTGAATATGTGCAAAAACATGGATATAAACTATCTAGTAGTTATTAAAGAAAACCCTAATCTAAATATAGGTATTCACTGATGTAGAGCAAGAGCAATGGTCACATCTCACGATGAAGTGGTAGGTAAATGCTTGATACGATAACAACATGTGAAGAAAATCTAAAGAAGAAGCCACAAACCTCCAAAATGAGCATGCACACTAGGAAGTGTGAAGAAGAACAAATCTAAACTACCAAACTCTCCTCCAAATCTCTATGTAGACCTCTAAGAGTCCTCCTAGCTCTTAACCCTACAGCTTAAGTTTGTATAGCTTCAAGAATTGATGTCTTATGAGGTTCTAATGCCCCTCTTTATATAGGTTTTGGATTACCCATGAAAATGAGCATGACAAGCATGAAAAGCTACAAAAACTCTAATGAAAAGCAAGTTTGTGCATGAAACACAATTTGAAAAGTAGAATTAGGGTTTGAATCTTGGTTGAATTTCATGTGTCATATGGTGGAGTATTATATATCATTAGAAATATCTTAATGATTACTTTCCAATGGTGCAATAAAAGCTTTTGGCCATTTTTTACCAAATTTTGACTAAGCCCCAAAATTAGGGTTGTTGGATTTTTTAGTAGATTTGATCAATCTAAAATTGTTTCCAAATGAGGTTAAAATAGAGGAGGTTATGGAGCTCCTAGAGGCAAATAAAACATCAATTATGGATATAATGGCAACAACAACAACTATCAAGGAGGATATAAAGAAATGAGAAATCACAACAATGGTCAATTGGAAGAAGATTCACTTTTACTCATGAATTTGAGTATGCAAGAAGGTAAATAAGATGAACATGTATTCTATATTGATTTTCGGAATGTATCCTTATTCTTTGATTTGGAAGACCCAAAGAACAAGCATGAAGTATAGACAAGAGATGATAGAAGGCACCATGTGTAGAAGATGGAAATGTCAAAAATCCAAGTGGTAATATGAATCTATTAGGAAAAGTTTTGTATGTAGAACAAGAGGAGGAAGGAGGAGATGGAGGGAGAGAGAAGAGAGGAGAAATGTGCACCGATGCGTGGGAGCCTTGAACCCACACAATGATCTCTCTTGAGGCAATACTCTATATATGATATATATATATATATATGAATATGGGGGTAAGGTCACATGACCCTTATATCCCCAACACCTCCCTCCCTCCCTCCCTCCCCCTCTCTCTCTCTCTCTCTCCCTTCTCTCTCTCCCTTCTCTCTCTCTCTCTCTCTCTCTCCCTCTCTCTCTCTCTTTGTGGTTTGTTGAGTATTATTGGGATTGTTTAGGTATTCTCAAAAGAGGTGATCCTTACCACATTCTCCTTAATAATCAAAATCCCTTTTTTTTTTCCAAGTTGGATTTGATATTGTGAAACCCCTAATGCAATGATCTCCTTTGGACCATTAGAATTATGTTCTAGAGGATCACCTCAGATTGATCGCATGTTCATCTATTGCATTAGCAGCATTTGGGAGCTATGATCAATGTATATGATGAATAATCCATACTTTTTTTATAGATAATGGGTCTACATATTATAAAAGACCTAATACAAATACATAATCCAAAAGCGTAATTAATGTTACATAAATGTTCGATTCAAAGATTAATAGCAAGTTCTTTATTCTTGAAACACAACACTTAATAATATGAAGTATTGAGAACATTTCTCTCCACCCCTTATTTGCACAATCTTATTTTTCATGAACAATTTGAATAGAGTCAAGTAAAATTGGCAAAGGTAATTTTCTTATTTATACTATGTGACTATTCTATACATGTATGCATGCACCCGTCTCATGGATAACTATGATGATAAATAAAATCCCACTCCATATTGTGTACAATATTTACATAATTGGATGCGTATGAAGTAGTTTCACCTAGAAGAAATAAGATAAACTTTTTTTTTTGGCTTCCTTTAGATGATGTCTTTGTTTACTCAAATCTATTGAGATATCAAGCTCAACATGTGATGATCGAGAATGACACATACCAATTTTTCATCTCTCTAACATGTAGTGGTTATCTCTGTTAGGTTGTCACTGGTACGGTTAATTTTGCTAATTCATAACTATATATTTTGTAAAATAGGTCGATAGAACTTCCAAGGAATTCAGGAGACGTTCATGTGTTGTAATACCTTGTTGATTAATATACATCTAGATTTCAATGCTATGACTCTATGTATATCATTGTGTCATTTATTCTTCTATTATTCTATTATGTGTTAAGGTGTGTTGTAAGGTTAGATAGTATACAGTAAGGGAATAGAAATGCACTGGAGAAATCTCCAATATTCCGCATTCCCCAAACCTACCATATTTTTCATAGCAATAGTATATGATCTATGCCAACCAAACATTTGGTGACCACTATGGGATGGGGTGCAAAGTAATAGTGCAAGGTGGGAAGTAGACGACACCCACTAAAGGAGTAGTTGAAATGTTAAAGCAACAGATTTCGATGGAGAAGGAGCATGCCAACACGCTCAGGTAAGTGGTTTTTGAAATACTCAGAAGTGCAAGCAACATGTGGAGTGGTTGGAGGAATGACAACATCACAAAAAAATGTACACGAAGGAGAAAGTTCAAATAGCAACCATGTATCGGTGCAACTATGATACTTGGTGGAACGAGGTGTAGTTCCATACCCACTATTGACCCCAACTGCTGGAGGTACAAGCAGCTTTCAAGATGGCCAAGTCACAAGCAAACAACGTGGAAGGATGATGGGCTAAGGAGGAATCGGATGGGGAACCAGAAAGAAGACCCTTGGATTCGGTTTTGATGTCGGACCTTCTGGATTCCATTTAGATGGAAAAGCCAGCAAAAAGCATATTGTGTTACGAAGGCAATTTGGTGCAGCAAACAAGATGGAGTCTCAAAACAAAGTAAGATAAAGGAGGATGAAATCTCATTGGTACCCATAGATGACGAGTGGAAGTAGTGGCAAGTCCCATTCATTATGGCAATCCCAATGCATTGAATCAGTGGAATGCAATTCAACCGATTTAGTGAAAGAATTGATGATGATCCAAACATTTCGACATGCAATATGATATGTTGGAAGGGAATCCAAATGATGCAAGGAAATATCAAGTATTTCAAGCTATTTTGGGAGGAGAAGATGTCCATTGGCTAATGGAGTTCACGCCAAATCATTTATCTACATATGATGCTCTTAAAAATACATTTGTATGGTGACTCTAGAAAGCAAAAATGATTGCTCAATTGTTCATTACTTTACAATATATGGTATGGTAGCTCAACCAAACGATGGTAGATTGCGCATCGTTATTCCGGAGTACATTGAAGCAAATATCGAAAACTCGGAGACCCCCTGAAGATGTGGTATGAGGTTGGTTCATGGATGGATTAAATTCATTATTAAAGGAAAAAATATGTTTGCTTGCATTAGATGGAACCATATCCTTAGACCAGATCATTGATGCAATAGAACAACTAGAATGCAATCTAAGAGCTGCAAACCCGGCTTGGCAGCTCTCCCCAAACATTGCAAATGTGGTAACCTCAAACCCTTTGTCTGTGTTTTTTTATTTTCTAGGTAGTGAAACCATCTCTTTTTTTCTCTTTGTTTCTTTTTCTCTTTTTTTTTTTCGTTCCTCTATTATCTTGGCTTCATTATGGGAATCATGGGAGGAGTATCAAATAGCTTGAAAGCATCAGCTATCTTGACAAGCATCACTCTTGGAACTAAAGGAATCACTCTTCCTTCTCAAGTATCGGATAGCTTAACACTCTTGGGAGAAAGAAGCTTTATGAAGGTACTACTTTGAGAGTTTACTTGGAAACCTTGACATAATTTTATCAATTGTAGGAGACATTGAGAGCATATCACGTGGAAACATATGGATAGAACATTGATTATCCTCTTGTGGATTTAGGGAAACGGTAGTCTATCTCTCCTTTGTAAGACTTTCAAAGGAGATAGAAACCTCATCTTTAGAAAATAAGAGGTTGTTGAGGATCATAGACCTTCTACACCTCATGCCATTGCTAAGGGGAAAGAAGCAATGAAGATCGATGCATGACATGTAGAATGAATGCATTGGGTTGATGAGCTTACATAAGATAAGTGAAAACTTTAAAGGGGGGCCTTAGGGAAGCTCTTAGGAAGGTTACTTGAAGGAAGATTTTGGTGAAAGTTCTCATGTATCACTCCAAGGGAGCATCAAGGAGAAGAAAATATCTAGTGGGGACAAAGGTGTTAGATAGCAAGACCATATGAAATATCGATTCACTATTTACACATGTTGAAAGGGTTGAATGTTCCCTTAGGTCTTGTCCTATTCGTGGTTACAAGCATCTATGGACCACTCATGTTTGATGAAGGGCCAAGTGCACATAACTTTAACAATGCATTGGGGAACACTTACAACTCGTCCACCTTGTGAACATTGGTGATAGAATAATTACAAGCGTCAAATAGTAGAGCCATCAACTAGCTCTACCCATCTATGGGCTTGCACATCATGTAGCCATTCCAAATTTTAAAGCATTACCTAGATTTAAATATAATAGCATAGATAGTGACTTGGCAAGCTCAAAAAAAGTCATCTAGTATGAATTGAAATGTGTGGACTAGAGGAAGTTGGAGAAAGTATCGCCTAGCTTGGATAAAAGTGGGCGTCATCTAGTTGTGCACATTAAGTGGCATTGAAAAAGCATGGAGCAAGGTAGTGATAGCTTAGATGATGGTATTAATTAGCACTCCAATTGGGGAAAAAGTAGAAGAGTTGATTTAATGATCATATAAAAGGCATCGGTTGTGATTTTTTGTGAAATCTTTATAAGCAGAAGGAAGTGTACAAGTGTGTACAAATCACTTGTGTACAAGGGGTTAGAAAATTTTAACCAATTTCTGGGGGAGGATGATGGAAGGGCATACTTTTTTAGTGTCTCCAATTCCAAGTGATTGTAGGACGTGCATGTTGGATTCAGCATGCATAACCATTGTACCAAGCTTCTATAAGGAAAAGGATAACAATGTGCACATGTATTTCTTGACTTCACTGGTGTGAGCATCAACTACTCAAGTTTTAGCCCACATGAGGATCAGTTTGCTTAGCTAAGGACATCATCTAGCACATGTATCAAGCACCATGGCTACTAAAGCATCAAATAACAAGGAAATTGCCTATTGAGAGGCACACAAGTGTAACTTGTGAGGAGAATCTAATAGTGGAGGTTAAGGAGCATTGAATATTATTGAAGATTGCACAATAGGTGTCATCAAATGGAGGCCATCGCCTAGCGCCAAAAACCTATCACATCAAGAGTACTTCTTAGCACGACCATCAAGATTATCACTCAGTACATTAAATTCATAACTTTTGAAAACATACATAAGAAGAGTAGATGAGGAACCATTGCAGGAAATCTCGGGATTCATTATCAAAAGAATTTCCTAGCACAACATGTTCATGGACGACCTAACCTGCTCGGACCTTAGAGCATCCATTAGCAAAGCATTTTGTGATGCTTATCAAGTGAAGGCTTAATTGGGTAGTGTATGTTTTGAACATAGAGTAGCAAAGGCTACCATCACATAGCAAGGTTGTTAGTGGTCAAAGCCATCCCAAACATCAGCTAGCAAGGGTATCATTTTGTGCAAGGGTCACCTTGCAAGGGAAATTCTCTAGGATTAGATGGCCAAATCCATCACCCATCATAGCCCGATGATGCAGAGGAACTAAGCATCAACTAAAAAAAGTGTAAGCACACTCCAAGGAAGGAGACACATCGCAAGGTGATAGTAGAGCATTGCTTCGTCCCATAAGAGTGGATAGCATGGCATAATTAGAAGGGGTTAAGCTAACCATCAAGTTTTTTAGCAAGGATATTGGTTCTTAGTTTTCTACGAGAGGCATCTAACAACAAGCCCAAAGATATCACTTAGCAAGGCCACTTTGAGGCCACTTGGCGTGAGTGAAGCAATCCCATAGCAAGGCTAGGACTATTCTTGCACTTTATCCATTCCTTTATTTGTTCTTTCTTTTTCCATGTGGTTGATTCTTTTCTTGATTAGAATCGTGGACACTATATGTATCTCCGCTATATGTGCTAGCCATAAACTTTCTATGAATCTCTTCGCTGATAAGTGTTCCACACATATCATTATAGAGAAACTTGCCAACATAAAGTGATAGACGAAAGATGGTTGAATCACCCCCTAAGAGGGAGGATTAAGTAGTAAGCCTCAATCACAGATTTTGGGGCATATGGTTAGCCCATCAAACTCCTGGCCAATAGCTCATGAGTTCAAATCCATTGTGGATACAAAATTGATCTCAGAGCCTAGGAAATAGGCTTAGGCAAAGTGGATGGATTCCACAAAGGTTGTGTGCACCTAATGGACTTTGGAAAAGGCACATGGCTACTTTGGTATCTAAAAAGCTACAAAAAAGACACGTGGAACTTTGAGACATTTGCCCAATAATGATTGGAGTGTATCTCTTAGTCTATAGTCATATTTAGATGTGTAAAATGTTGTTGACACTTGAATGAATACTCAAAATATTGATCATGAGTGAGAAGGAGGTTTAAGATACTAAGGTTGAAAACAAGGGTTCAAGTCACCAAGGTTGCTAACAAGGTCTTCAAGAGATTGTGCAAAAGTGAAAAAATCAATTTAAGGAAGCTAGGGATTTCAAGATCTCATCATTCAGGAAAATGATCAACTAAGGGGGAACAATTTCATAAATTGGAAAGCAAGAGATGGTTGAATCCCACCCTAAGATGGAGGACTAGGGAATAATCCTCAACCATGGATTTTGGGGCATGTGATTGGCCCATCAAAATCCTAGCAAACACATCAGGAGTTCAAATCCCTTGTGGATACAATAGGTCTCCTTTGTAAATGGAGACTATGAGCATCAAAACATTGTCAGTGAACTAACCAAAGTGTCATAAAACTATGTTATTGCATCATAAAATAAATCTTTACTTCTCATTACCTATACCAAAGTAATCAAAGAAGCCCATTGTTTTATCAAAAGCTATGAATCCATTAGTACACATCTCCTATGGAAAGGCTAGGGTATGTCTTCCATTTGCATCATCAAAGAAACCCAGCATCGTGGTGATTCCTAGCTGATGAAAACATCACCATGATCCTCCAACACATCAAAGACTTATGCAAACCATAACCATCATGCCATACCACATGAGCATACATAAGTGGTTTCCATAAAGATGTACATAGCATGTGCTCAAACAATATGTATAATCAATGAAAAAATATGTTGAAGAAAAGAGCTCAAAACTAGTCTAAGAATAGCCTTAAAAAAGTTCCAGCGCAATCTTGCAGAATAGGATGACAAATGCTAATGAAGTAACAATGAGTAGTGGTTGTTCCCACCACAACTGAGACATTTTCAATAAACCTCTAAGAACATAGATATAGGCAGCCCCAAAGCTCAATATTTCTTGAAGCACCACGAATGGTCTTCTTGAAGTTGTCGAACTTGTATAAAGAAAACCATGCACAAAGGGACTCTAAATTGGTTCCAAAATCACCCAAAATATTTATTTGAATAAGATCCACAAGTGCAATAAAAAAACTTTGAACACTAGAAACATGCTCAAGGTAATCCCAAGGTTAGTCTTCCCCCCTCCTCAATTGCTACATGGGTGTATCATAGTGGCAAGAGATTCTCATTTAAGTGAGCTCCAACGAAAAAATAATGGGATGGGAGACCTCCTCCGGAGTATCAAGAGCGTCCATATTCCTTGATTGTTCCATCATCCCTCCCATGCAACTAATGGTGCTAAACGGTGAATTTGGTGAATTAGATGACAAGGTATGCCAAGTCCTATGCCTTGGTTGTTAGCCTTACTATTGTGCAGGTTGTAGTGTTTGGCAACACTCTATAGATTGGTGAGAACCTATGCATCCACATGCAAAATTTCTCTAATAATAGTGAAGGGGAGCTCTCAAATTCCTCATAGCATGATGTTTTGGATGGTATCATAATGCTCCTTTGTATCTATTTGTGTCGACCTGCTGAAAAATGTAAAAACTAGATAATAGAATGTATGAGTTCATTGTATGCAAGTTTCGCAAATGGGTATTCTCAATACACTTTTTGGGTTATTAGGCCATTGCATGTTTTATTAGAACATACATATATAATAGTGATCAATGAACATTTGGTCTTTCACATAGACACTAACAATAACAATCCGTAAGAATGCCCAAGTGACCAAAGGTCTCTTAATAAAACTTAAGGTCCCTCCTTCAAATGTAGTACAAGGGAGTTCTTCAATAATGTGTACAAGCTATATATATATATATATATATATATATATATATATATATATATATATATATATATATATATATATATGTGTGTGTGTGTGTGTGCCCACGTGTATATATATATATATATATATATATATATATATATATATATATATATATATATATATGTGTGTGTGTGTGTATGTGTGTGTGTGTCTGTATATATATATATATATATATATATATATATATATATATATATATATATATATATATATATATATATATATATATATATATATATATATATATATGTGTGTGTGTACATACATACACGTATATATGTGTGTGTATATATATGTGTGTGTGTGTGTGTTTCTCTGCATGCCAAAAAGTTCTATGCCCCTTCTTCTCTCTTGCCTCTTCCTCATCGGGGGCCTCCCAAAGTGACGTTGGGCTCAAAATGAAGCTCTCTTCAAGAACTTTCAAGTACTAGCAGAGAGTTTGGATGGAGCTTCTCATGATAGATGAGCTGCATACAAAAAAAAAAACAATATGCGGCATAATTTAACATGCCCAAGCTTCTCATGATAGATGAGCTACAAACAAAAGTTTTTTTTTTTTATACGCAGCACTATTTAACACAAATTTCATATTTTATTTCATTGGGAATAACCTCTTCTTCTGACCTTAAGGTTAGTCTTGCAAGTAGGGAAATCATTCTTGCAAAAATTGACCGCTGAATTTTGTTGGCAGTACTATTAATCGATTCTTCCTAGAATTTGTATGGAAATCGATTCTTCCTAGAATTTGTATGGAAATCGATTCTTGCTAGAATTTGTAGAATAGCAGATATTGTGCCTATAAACAATAGAATTTGTTATTTTTAATACAAAAATGATTGTTGAATTTTTTTAGTTCAAAAACCAATAACTTTGATATTTCCTAAACTTTATAAGTAACCTCTTTAGGATTTTAGACGCACATTTGTGGTGCTGATTTCTATTTTTTGTGCATTTCCAACCAAAAATTCAGAAATGATTAATTTTTTCACAAAATCCTAAGAATTTATATTTTCCTTTCCTTAACTCTTATGTGCACGAATATGGCCTCTATCTTCTTCGATGTTTACAATCTCTTTGAAA
This sequence comes from Ceratopteris richardii, assembly GCA_020310875.1. Classification (NCBI taxonomy): domain Eukaryota; kingdom Viridiplantae; phylum Streptophyta; class Polypodiopsida; order Polypodiales; family Pteridaceae; genus Ceratopteris; species Ceratopteris richardii. The sequence continues at coordinate 17,325,659 of CM035443.1, read as the reverse complement.
TCAAGAAATTCAAGGGGATTATATTTCTTTGATTTATGGAAACGGATAATTCTTAGAATTCTCTCTCTCAAAGAGTATTTCATGCGAAGAGACGCTTTTCAAGAGCAAACTAGAAGACATGATTGAGGCAACTTGGACCAATTTGAACAAAAAGGTGAGTACATATATAAAGATGGCTATCTCTAATGGGATTCTGATGAACCTAAAGGGTCTTGCTACTAAAGATGATGAATGGGAGAAGTTAAGGTACCACACCTATAACTCAATAGTTGTTAATGTGAAAGCTTGTTGGCATGTAGTGTAGGAATTACCCCAACTCCCAAACCTTGTAGAAATTGTTGAAACTACAATAAAATGCAAGAAAATGGAGAGGATGAACTCTTTCTCTCAAACTTAAATAGAATATGAATAGAAAAATATATCACACACATATTCAAGACTTTTCCTCCATAACCTCTATAATCTCCTCGAACCTCTTGAGCTTTGATACCATGTAGCAATTTACACAAATCCAAGGTCAAAGTTAATCCATCAAAAGCAATTAAAACATGCAATAGTGTTAGAAAGCAATATTGAAGAGATAATAACACAACCTTAGATGGAGGAACATAGTCCTATTAAAGAACACCCAATTGGAATCCAAGACTTAGTAGATCAATTGATTAACATACATGTTAAAATTGATTATGACAAACTTGTTAATATAGTTATGTAGTCATAACCTAGATCTTATATATTATTTCCTAGAATATTCTCCATAACTAACATTGTAGTGAATTTAAGGAAACCACAAAATTTTTTGTTGCAAGAAGAACAATCTATAACTAATTTAGTATAACTAATTTAGATATAAAAGAATATATGCAAGACATTCTCTAGCTACCAAAGTAAAGGGAAGAGGTGGTAAAACTAAGGATAAAGATAAGAGTAAGGGTCATGCCTCAAATTCTACTTATAGCTCCAGCTCCTAGAAAGATAGTAGCTCCAAGTTCACCCAAATTCTAAGGAATCTAAGAGTTCTAAATATAAGCAAGAAACTTTAAGAAAGGAAATTGCTTCTATTGCAAGAAGACTAGTCATTATATTGAGGAATGTAGGCTTATACTAGTGAAAATGAAGAGAGATTCAAGAAATTAAATAGACATACAAGACCATCATATTGATAATGAGAATAAGTCTAAGGATGTCAATATGATAAGAAAAAATATGTTGGACTTCAAGGACTATCGATGTGTGCAAACAGCATGAGGAGAAGAAGAAGCTTGGATCACAATACTAAGTGTATTACTAAGTGAAATGTCTAAGGATGTCAATATGATAAGAAAAAATATGTTGGACTTCAAGGACTATCGATGTGTGCAAACAGCATGAGGAGAAGAAGAAGCTTGGATCACAATACTAAGTGTATTACTAAGTGAAATGTACAAAAGAAAGTAGATCCTTAGGGTTAAAGGACTATATACAAGCAAGGGGAAAAAAACTCCTAAAGAGGTAAAAGGTGACCCAGTGTTCCTGAGTGTATTCACACACATCACTACCAAAATATATCAACAAGTCCCCCTTTGGAATGATGTGGTGAACAAGGAGTTGTACAAGGAAGTCCGAAGCTATGTTGTTGCGGGAGAGTCAAGCAAAAAGAAGAAAAGAAGAAGACAAAGAAAGAAGCTTCATTAAAAAGATCATATCAGAAGATACATCTCTGCAGGAATCCCCGCAGGGGCGCAACACCCATCTCTGCACAGAGACCCGCAGGGGCACATATCACGAAAAAAGCACGTAGGTGGAAAGGAGGAACCAGGGCCAAGAAAGTATCCATGAAGTGCAAGAAGATAATTGGCAGGTACTAATCCTTCTGCTGACAGCGTGCGATGAAAAGAAAGTAAACAGGCTTAAAGCAATACAACGGGGTCAGATGTGTGCACCAGGACAAATCAGAGGACCAAAAGCTAGAAAGAGATCACTGGTGGCGTGCGTGGCAACCCAACTGAATATAGCAACCCAGATATGTGATATACGGAATACCAAGGGGCAAACAGAAGCAAAGGACATACCTCGGATAAGACAACCAATTGTCTGACAGTCCTTGTTGCCGCTTCGACCGCTGGGTGCATGTATTCAGACCTCTTAAACAAGCTGAAGACAAGAAGTAAAGCCTGTCAAGGGACGACAGAGACAAAGAGGGGGAGAGTGTTGCAGAGCAAAGAGAACACAAGACAGAGAAAAAGAAGGGCCCCAAAATTTTTCCGATTTGGACACCATATTTTTGTATCATAATCATTTTGTAATATAATTTCCGATGTAAAAGCACTAGAGGAGTCCTCTAGATGCATCCCCACAGAAGATTAGTAGCTTACCCATGTAAATTAGTAAGAAATTAACCTTTTAGTGAATAAAGTGCCGGTCTCTTGTGTGAAAGGACCATTTTTTAGGGCACATGTATATAAGTCAATTTGTGACTCTTTATAAGGACTTTTGCCATTGTGAGAATCAAGAGCACAGAATTTCGAATTTGTGTCTTCTCCACCCTGTATCTTCTTCTTTGTGAGTTTGCATGCATGTGTGTTGCTTGGAAAGAGTGTTAGGAAGTGTTGTCTATCCATGAAAGTGTTTGTTTGTTGTGGTTAAGGTGTGTGTGAAGTGTAGGAATGGCTGAAGTGTAGGAAGGTCATTCCCGCGACTCAGTATTTTTGCTCATACCTTGAAGTAGAAGCACCATTGGATGCGTCTTCTTGAGAGCTTCAAAATGCATATATTATTCGCTATGTTTGGAGTTTGGAGTTGAGAGAAAAGCTCAATTTACTGTTGACTGCTGCACCAAGTATCACGACACCATGATTGACAGTTAAAGCTTGTTTGGATTAGCCTTTGCCTTGTTTGCACTCTTTGAGAAACACATTTGCATTGATCTTCATTTGAATGCATGTCCTCATACACTCGGCTAGGTTTTGATACTCATCGGATTGATAATTAAAGCGTGAATCCCCACTATATGCACTTGAGGGGGATTGAGGTATAGTCTCTTTCTCCATAAGTCCCTAAGTTGGTTCTTAGGTACACACGTTTTTTGGCACCATTGCCGGGGAGTGTCTAATCAAACCGAGGCATTCGTGTGATGGTAAGTAGCTTTTTGCATTGAAGTGAGTGGAGGAATGGTGATTTTCTCTTCTTTGGTAAGTCACACTCATCCGCACTCACTACTTCTCACTCTTGAAGTGTGTGTAGTGAGCTATTAGTGTAGGGAAGTGAGTTGAATGAGTAGAGTAGGAGGAGTAAGGGAGTAGATTAGGTAGTTAGAGCAGCTTTCAATCCTTGTCTTGTCGTTCTTTTTTAGTGAGTAGGAATATTCAAAAGTATAAAAGTCCAAAATTGTCTTTTGTAAGTCACTTGTTTTCGAAACAAGTATCGTGGGAGCTCATAGTCAACTATCGCGATCTTAGACAAAGGTTTTGAGCTGCACAGAGCTAGCGGAGGCGAGTGAATAGTTGAAGGCTAGCATCTAAGGTGAACACATTACTCTATCATCCATTTTAGCTAACAAAATCAAGTAAATTAGCTGAACGATCTGCGATAAGTATTGTGTTGGCCATACTGTGGTAGAGAAGAAGTATTTTTATGATTCAGGCTAAGAGGGAGGGGTTGATGCACTCACAAAACAAGTGTATGCACTCAAAAACCAAAAACAACACTTGCAAAAATTGAAAAGTGTCAAGTATCGTTTTTCTCCCGCGGTCGAGTATCTTGATACCTAAGTATCGTGATCTCCTGTGGTTGAGTATCGCGATACTTAACCTCGCTAAGTATCATGTATCGTGGAGCTCTCTTCGTGATACCTGACAAGTATCGGGTATCGTTGAATCTGATCGCGATACCTGACAAGTATCGTGTATCGAGTTCCTCAAGTATCGAGTATCGTTGAGAATTTCTCACGATACTTGTGGAAATATCGCATATCGTGTATCGTGAAATTCAGTTCGCGATACTTGTCGAGTATCGTGTATCGTGAATTTTGGATCACGATACTTGCTGGATATCGTATATCGCGGAGACTACTTTCCCGATACCTGACGAGTATCGAGTATCGAGTTCCTCAAGTATCGAGTATCGTGTTTTGCACGCGATATTGGGCAAATATCGTGTATCGTGTATTTGAGTATCGAGTATCGTGTTTATTCAAGTATCGGATATTGTCTTCCGTGAAGTATCGAGTATCGTGTTTTGCACGCGATATTGGGCAAATATCGTGTATCGTGTATTTGAGTATCAAGTATCGGATATCGTCTTCCGTGAAGTATCGTGTATCGTGTCTGGGAGATGTCGTGTATCGTCTGAGTCAAAGGTCAAGTATCGTGAACTTTTTGGGGTCAAGTATCGTGACTGGAGGTTTCACTGTCAGTCCTTTCTCAACCAAATTTTTCTAGAATTCTGACCCTTAGTAAAGAACTCTAGAAGCTAAAGGTTGTCAAGGGCTGATCAGAGCTTTTAAGTGGATGAACCTGAGATCTGGGAGAACCCTAGGAAGCCGAAGAAGTGTGATCTCTTCAGTGGGAAGTGTAGCCGAACCAAGTAGCCGCTCACATTATTCTGAAACCTCTAGTGAGTCAGAGGAAGAAATTCCTATGGCTTCAGAGGATATGCAAAACACTGTACCAATGATTGGCATGATGTCAATTATTGAAGGAGAATATGGGACATCTTTAGAATATGTGACCACCAATCAACACGAGATACCCATATACCTAGATGGACTAAACCGATCAGTGGCCAGACTGAAGAAAGCTTCAGATGCTTACATAGTGCCTAGGCCAGCAGTTAAGTATGCAGGAGCAATTTATATGGACAAGTGAGACATCCAGTATGTAGTTACAGAGCATCCTGAAAACATCAATGAACTTGGTGAAGAAAACAATGCTCATAACCTTAATGAAGAAGGAGATGTAGTGCAAGTGACCACCCCTAGGGGGAGATCTACTATTGCTAGGGTATGGAGAGGAGACCTAGTTCCTCAAGATGACTCTTTAATGGATGTGTATTTGATCAATGGAATGGAGAATCTCCTTAGAGCCCACTCTTCACTATGGGAAGCAGCCCCTAATCTAGTTATTGTCTATGAGTTACAAGATCCCGACTTCCCCACCATCATTACGTATCTGGACAAAAACCAGAGAAGGTATTGGCCTTTAATAGAGTCAGAAAGAGCCGGGTTGAAATATTAGAACATTCCAGTGTTTCCCCCGAGGGATCAAGCCACTACTTCACAAAACCCACATGGAACCTCTCAGAATAATTCATTCCAACAGTCAGGACAAACACAACAAACACATATTCCGGTCATACCACACGTACAATTTTCTATGCCTACAAGTAATCCGAATTATCGGCCTCAACCACCTATTGACCCATGAAATGGAATTCATGCCCCTATTAGACCACCTATAGCAAGAGGACCTGGTATACCCATTGGAAGACCCGTTTTGAATGTGATGCCTAGACCGCCTGAAGGAGGAAGAAGATTAAGGCCAATTCAAGTTGCCAAATGCATGAGAAACCACTATGATGGCTCTAGCGAACCGTATAATCATATAGCTGAATTTAAGCAAGTAATCAGAGTTGAACAAGTGGAAGACTTTTTGATCCAATATGAATCTTTTGGTCTAACTTTGACAGACACAGCTTTAGCTTGGTTCCAGCCATTAGATCCAAATAATTTTCAAAACATGGAACAATTCTATCAAGAAATGATTGAGCAATTCACTAAGTCTGGAATTAAAAACAACTCGTCATCGTTGATTCATAGCTTTAAGCAAGCTCCTACAGAATCAGTGAGATTGGCAGCAAGAAGATTCAAGCAGTATGTGGATAGATGCCCAGTGGAAGAGAGACCTACTCAAAACAAAATGGTGTCATTATTTTTGGAAGGATTATTGAATGGATCATTAAGATCTTTGGTATACGTAAAACGATTTCAAACCTTGCAAGAATGTATGAAAGAATGTATTGACCTAGAAGATAATCTAGCAGAGGATTTGAAAATACCTCAAGGTAGTATCAAAAGTGAAGATTCAACCAGCAACACATCGAACCCTAAGAACAATGTAGAGGAAATAGCCGACTTAGTAGCAAAGAAGTTGAACGTTCAAGGATAGAGGAACTACCCCAACAACCCAATGAGAGTGCCCATGCTTCGAAGATGCATGCATTGTGGAGGAGATCATCCTTCTCATGTGTGCACTAGGAGAGTAGTCCCACCACCTGCTTATGCTTACAATAGACCACCTATTCCGGGCCCTCTACAATATTGCAGCATAGAACAAAAGTATACAAATCATGGCATGGAAAATTGTCCTTACAATAGGCAATCAAGACCTGTATAACTGCTCATGAGACCTTATGGATACCCTCAGAGAGATCTAGGAGGAGAAGCCTTTAGATATCCCACATATCAGCAGCAGGCACCTGTACCACGACCATATGCTTATCAAGGGTACACTCAACCACAACCGGTGTTAGGACAACAACCACCCCATCCTCAAAATGTTGTCCCAGTGAAAATAGCTCAACCTGAAGAAAACTTAGAGAGAGCAATAGTTCCAGCCACACCTTTGACTAGTAATGAACCATATGATTCATCCTATGACCATAGCCAAGGAAACTATCCCACTTATGAGAGCTCTATGATAGAATATGGACAAATGTACGAACCATATGCCTATGGCATGGAAGTGCCGAATAGTTCCTATGGATATGATCAGGACTATGTGTCATTGATGTACACAGCCCCCAAGGCATCCATACCCCCCCGACCCATGAACAGACCGCCTGTACCTAGAGGACCATGTTATAGATGCGGAGGTGATCATTATATCAGAGAATGCACACTACCAAACCCACCACCACCACAGCGAGTCTGGGAAGGATACTGTAGTCATTGTGGTAAAGAACACATTTTCAGAGATTGCCCCAAGAACCCCAACAAAGTTAACTCCAACATGCAGATTAATGTGATAGAAGTGATAGAGTCGTCAGGAAGTGATAAGGAGTACACTGTACCGTTGAAAGCAATAACTAGAGCCAAAGCTAGAGAGACCCCAAACAAAACTGAAGAAAATGATCAGGGTGACAGAGAAATAAACATACCTACATCTCAAATAGTTGAAGACTCGGGAGAGCCTGAGAAAAGTGTTACAAGTAAACAAACACAGAGATGGAAGAACCGTAGAGATAGGGTGAAGGAAAAGAAACTACAACAAAAGAAGGAAAATGAAAAGAGTGAACAAAATCCAAAAGAGAAACAAGAAGAGGAAGAAGAAATTCGGAAAGGAAAGTAAAAAAAAGAAGAGGTAGGATCAGTTTTAGCAGATCCCATGCCTGAAGAATTAGCCATGTGGATTCAGGCGTACAAAGCACGAATAAGAGCAGGACCTACCATTGAACAACATGAACGAGAATATCCTAGAGGTGGCCTAGAGAAAGAAAGGTTGGAGATATGTAAGAAGTTAATTGAAGTGGCTCAACAGACCCTAGAAAAACCTATTGTTCAATTACCCAACTCGCAAATTCCCGAAAGAGAATTCCAAGAGTGTGTCATCACGAAGGACCCGGAGAAACCTGAAGCAGGTGAGACACATAATCGAAATTGTTGTGAGGAGAGAAGGGTAGGATCCATTGTTCCCGAAGTAGAAGGGGAATGGCCTAAAGATTTGTGGGCAAGAGTCCAAGAAGACCGATGGAAGAAAGTGGAAGGAATAGAACCACCCTTTGAGGAGTTGGAAGCAGAAGGTGAAATAGACGATTCAATACTTGAACAAAATTCTAAGGGGTTATTACAAATGGATCAAACTAACAAGAATAATGACAGTATCAGGATCTTGCCAAATTACATAGGAGAGTATGAACATAATTCGGAATTATATTGCATTCCCTCGATAAGGAAGAAAGAACCGAACCCATCAGTCAAAACATCGGATAGCATACAACATCTTAAAAAGGTAAAAATCCCTTGTACTCTGACGTTGGAAGAACTGTTAAGGATCAAACCACATTTGAAGGAGAAACTAACCAGCCAATTGAAGATTAAGGTGGAAGAAAAGGAGATGTCTGATGAAGTAAACACAGTAAAAATCCCAGTCGATAAGGTAGGAGATTTTAGTGAGGGAGATGAAGGAAACACGTGCCTCCCAATTACCTATAGGGGTTATACCACTAAAGCTATCTTAGATTCAGGAGCCAGAGTAGGAATTGCAACTAAAGAAATCTGGGAGAAATGGGGAAAACTAGCTCTAAGACCAACACGCATGAAGATACAAATGGTAGACGGACACACAGAACGACCCTTGGGATTATTGGAACGGGTAGTTTTTACCACTTGCGGAGTGGAATTCAAGCACAACTTAGTGATATGTCAATTTGAAAGGCCTAGCAATTATGAAATGAAACTTGGAAGACCATTCATGAGGCAACTAAAGGTAGTGCAAGATTGGGGAAAAGACGCAGTATATTTACAGCATGAAGGAACCACAACAAGAATTAATCTCCACACTATACATATCAAGATGTTCCTCCCTTACAATGGAATCAGATTCACAAGGAGAAAGATAACCAGTCGGTTCATAGTATAGGTTCAAGTGATCAATCGTGGATGAACGAAGACACTCATCTATGGATATGCCAAACTGCGAAAAAGGAAGAGGATAGGAGGACAGGATGGCATCAAAGGCAAGGAATCGCTAGATCTGTACAAGATCCAGCGTATATGCCTCAAATATTCCTAGATGAAGAATTTGAACCCCATGGTTGGATGGAGATTTTAGCTACTCTCGATGTGTGTGTAAACGAAGAAGTGGTAACCATGAATGAATGCATTGATGAGGAAGGATATGACGTTAGTCTATACGTGGTAGTTCTTCAAGAGGCTGAAGAAGGGGAAGTGATAGAAAAGGAATGGAAGGAGGATTACGAGAGCATTGAAATGGAGCAAGAGCAAATGGAAATAGAAAGTGGACATCAAGAAGTAAGTGTCATAACTAATGAAATAAATCAAGAACCAACACAAGAAGAGGAGCTTGGATTAGATAAAGCAAAAAATGACGAAGAAAACAAGCTTCAAGACCAATTTGAAGTGCCCGCCCACTTCAAAAAATATGAAGTAGAAGAGAGAAGAATTTCTATTCAAATGCCAAAACGAGAGGCACAGCCATGAATAGCATATGAGAATAAAGAACAGACCAAAAAAATAGTAGTAACCTTAGAGGAAGGAGAAGAACGATGTACTTTTATAGGACAGGATGTTTCTATGGAGGAAGAACAAGAGTTAATACGCCTCATAAGGGAATACAGGGATGTCTTTGCCTCGACATATAAGGATTTGAAAGAAGTAGACCCTTCCATATGTGCCCACAGAATCCCTATGACATCTGAAGCTAAACTTTCCAAACAAAGACCATACACATATAACGATGTTTACTCAGCAAAGATTAAAGAAGAGATAGATAAACTGTTAGATGTTGGGTTCATATATGAGATTGAACACACGGAATGGGTGTCACCTTTGGTGGTCGTACCAAAAAAGAATGGTAAGTTAAGAGTGTGCATAAATCTGAAAAAAGTAAATGCCGCTACCATAAGGGATAGTTACCCATTACCCATCACGGATCATCTTCTGGAAAGAGTGGCAGGGAAGGAAGTTTATAGTTTCTTAGATGGCTTTTCAGGGTATAATCAGGTAGCCATTGCTCCTGAGGACCAACATAAAACAGCCTTTGCAACTGAGTGGGGAGTTTACGCCTTTAGGGTTATGCCTTTCGGCCTAACCAATGCCCCAGCCACTTTCCAAAGATTGATGTGCCATGTATTCAAGGACTTCCTGAGAAAGAGTATGGAGGTATACGTGGATGATTTATGCACTTATTCAGCTATACGATCAAAGCATATCCCTAAACTAGGGAAGATCTTTGCCAAATGTCGACAATATAGAGTATGCCTCAACCCAGAAAAATGTGTCTTCATGGTTCAACAAGGAAAGATATTAGGACATATTGTCTCTAAGAATGGAATCTCAACTGATGAAGACAAAATCAAAGTGATTCTGGATTTGCCAAGACCAAAGACTGCGAAGGAAGTCCAAGCATTTATGGGACATTGCCGATACTACCGAAGATTTATACATATGTATGCCATAATTGCTAGACCTCTTTATGCATTATTGACTCAATTTAATTGGACTGAAGAATGTGAAAAAGCCTTTAACGAATTAAAGAGTCGATTGAGTTCATCACCAATCCTTCGAGTACCTAATTGGAACAAACCCTTTCACATTCATGTAGATGCTTCCAAATTTGCCATTGGTTGCATCCTAGCTCAACCTGCAGATACAGGAAAGTTAGATCACCCCATAGCCTATGCCAGTAGACAATTAAATCAAGCGGAGCACAATTATACCACAACCGAGAGAGAAGGCCTAGGGATGGTGTATGCAGTAAAGAAGTTCCGACATTACCTGTTGGCAAACAAATTCAAATTCTTCGTTGATCATCAAGCCCTATTGTACTTAGTCAATAAGCCTTGTAATACAAGACGACTAGTACGATGGTTTCTATTGTTGATGGAATTTGATTTTGAAGTAGTAGTCAAGAAAGGAAATACCCACATAAGAGCAGACCACCTATCAAGAATGACACATGGAGAACCACCCATAGGAGTACTAGATGATTTGTCGGATACGTACCTGTTCAACCTTGAAGTATGTCCCCAATGGGCAGACACTAGAATGTATAAAGATTAGTGACCCATTAGGGCAATAGGCCTATATACAAGCTTGGGGAGGAAAACCTCCTAAAGAGGGGAAAAAGTTAATGTTGGAAATTTAGTAGGCCCATAATTAATACCACAGCTCCATAGTTCCATAGATCCAGGATCTAGAACACAAATTTAAGCAATCTTCCAATATTGACATAACATGAACATAGCACACTTAATCATACAAATGATGAGACAAAGATAGAGAAAGATTAGACAACATGTGTAAAGTGTTACGTAAGCCACTGCTTACTCACACTATCATATATAAAAATGTAAATTTACAATGTGGGAGTCAAAATCTCAACCACTCTATGTGAACAAAAATAGATGGATGAGTGAATGTACAAAATTTACAAGAGTATTCAGATGTAGGGATAGAAATCTGAATATGTATGAGATGTATGACCTGATAGGTTGTAGAAGAGTGTATATGAGTGACAGAAAGAGGAAAGATCAGTTGGAAACTGATATTCATCAAACCCTAATGTGATTTTAGGTTATGGAAGACCCTAAATCAGATGTGTGTGAAAGATCACATACTTACAGAATTAGCATAGAATGCTAACATGTTGCTACAAGAAATCCTCATACTCATGTGAACACACCTTCTCTAACATCTCATCCGAATGCATGTAGCATGCATGTACTGATTCTCCTTTAGATATGCTGAATATAACTCCTCCTGATATGGATGCCACTGCCTCCATAAGCTCCAAGTAGTACCTGTGTGCATAAAGAGAATATGTACGTGAATAGTTAACATAAGATGCAATCTTATGTTAAGCTCCATCCAATGTCTTTGAAGTACTCCATAATCTTCATATAGAAGAGAATCTTTAAATACATTATGTAGATGGCTGATCCACACCACCAAGCTGCTGATGGACAAGTCCTCTCCATAAGCAAGAGTGTGAGCACACTCCTCTCCAAGAAGAACTCCATAGCTGCTCCTCAACATGCTTCTAAAGTGCACCATGGCTGCCCCATGTGTGTTAGAGCACCACCTCTAATGAGGGACCAAAAATTGGCATTGCCAATTGGTGTAGGATGACTAACAAAGTGACCCAAGACTCTCTTATATAGGTTTTAAAGCTCCATGTGAAAAAATCACAAAAAAGTGCTTTATTTTAATCACATCGCTTTTGAAATTGCTTTTGTTTTATTTAGAGTGAGTTTGCTTTATTTTTAAAGTTGCGTTTAAGTAACTTTAAAAATAACTTCTTGACCTGCTTTTTCACACTTCTGATTACCTGATCAATGATCTGACAACATTTTTATGATCCTTATGCCGAGAGCTATCATATGAGGTCTAATTCCTAAATCAACATAAAAAGAGGGTTAGGTTTTTCTCCCAAATCTAATCTTTGATGACTACATGTCATATACCATTCGAAAGCTCTCTTCAAGCTCTACAAGATAGGCTCATAAAAATTTTACCCATTTTTGTGCCCAAAATGACTAAGTACCAAAATCAGGGTTTTTGCCCTAAATGGATTTTGGACTGATGTGACATTGTTTTCCAACAATCCCCCCTGCAATGTCATATTGGTACAAAACTAAACTGGATAAGCAACTTCATTCATCTGCAAACTATCATAAGCTTCAAACTTGCACTCCCGAATTGACCTTTAAACCTTTTCTTCAAAAGTCTTCTTGAAATCTGAATTTGAATTTCTTCAAACTTCATAAAACTGAATTTGCTGAATATGAACCATAATACCTGAGAAAATATGCAAACTAGATATCCAATAGTGTATAGATCAAGCAATCACTGCTTGACAACATATGTAGCATGAACTGACTCTGAACCTGCTATCTCTTGTCTTCTCAAACCTGTAAACATACACTAGGATCCACATATTTGCATTTACCTTACAAAAGGTTTCTCAACGCACTTCTGCTGTATCATGTAGATACACTAAATAAAATCAGGAACTAAATCTTGGGACTTGTGACTGACAACTCACAACTTAGTTTATTATGAACATTACTAGTTCATCTCTGACTGTACTCAACTCAACTCAACTCAACTCAACCTATGAGCCTCATCAAAATTTCATATCTATGATGTCATCTTGTCTTCATCCTTGTTCTATCTGTAAGTCTTTCATACCTCTTTCCTTTAGAGTCTGGTATAAACATATATGTGTGCACCTCTGAAACATACCTCTCTGAAATATCAAATTTCTCTTTAATAGAATTCTGGAACTTTCTCCTAAATAGGAACACCTAACAGGAACTTTCTCCAGACATTCTCCTTCTTCCTTCTTCTTTCAAAGCTGGAACATAAAGAGAAACTGGCAAAGGAAATATAGGAATACCTGATATAGCCTATAGGAATACACATGTAGGTATGACTCTGCATTCTTTTAGATATGGCTAAAAATAAGTCTTCATGTTTCATCACCCCCTGGATGATTTACCACTAGTATCCAGAATTCTTCAAATTATATCAGACTTTATGAAATCTGGAACCTCTTCCTTCTTTCAACAAATTTGATCTTCAATGATCAATACTTGTATCTGAAACAAAATTTTAGGATCCATAATCTTCTACAACATAACAAATATCTTCTTCTTTTTCTCTGCAACACAAATCTGATAGAATCTGAATCTTTGACTTACTTCTTCCAATGCTAAGAACTATTCAAACAAAGGGTAGACAATTGACTCATAAATACTCAAGATTTTTAAGATCATTCAAGAGCTATCAAGATCTCTCTAACAAAATACCTGTGTAGAATCTGATCTCATCAAACCTTCATGACTGAATGTTTGATTTGCTACCTGAATGTCTCTAAGTGTCCATGCTTCTCACATAAAGTTGTAAAACTTTTCTTTAACCAAATCCTTCCCAAGAATCTACAACTCCTACTTGAAACATAAGTGGACAAATTCTCACCTTCAGAACTCCAAAAGTTGCAAGTTGATACTTCATATCTTCATATTCTACCCAAGTGAAATGTGATAGTATCTGCTTGACTTTCTTTTGGCTAACTCCACTTCTCAATCAAGTGATAGGATTTGATGGAACACTTTTTTTTGAATACAAGCATGTATACAAAAATCTAGACAATCATAGAAAGTAGATTCTTCATCTGACTTGTACTTCAAAAAAAATTGAATTTTCTTGAATTTTTTGAATTTTTTGAATTTTATCAAAATACTAAAATTTTTGAAATTTTTTGAAAATACTAAGTTTTTTGAAAATACTAGAATTTCATAATTTTCTTGCAAATTCTAAAATTCTAAATTTTCTGAAAACACTGAAAGTTTGAAAATACGGATTTTTCTGAATTTTCATCCTGATAAACTCTGAATTTTTTGGATATACTAAATGTACAGAATATGAGGTATCTTTTCCAAACAACTCACTTCAAGTCTCCAACATCTGCTAGAAATACTCTTATCCCTCAAGAGTTAGGTCAAGAAGAATCTCTGCAACTTGTCATATACCAAGTAGCTCTGAATTGAACACACCTTCTCTAACATCTCATCTGAATGCATGTAGCATGCATGTATTGATTCTCCTTTAGATATGCCGAATAGGACTCCTCTTGATATGGATGCCACTGCCTCCATAAGCTCCAAGTAGTACCTGTGTGCATAAAGAGAATATGTACGTGAATAGTTAACATAAGATGCAATCTTATATTAAGCTCCATCCAATGTCTTTGAAGTACTCCATAATCTTCATGTAGAAGACAATCTTCAAATACATTATGTAGATGGTTGATCCGCACCACCAAGCTACTAATGGACAAGTCCTCTCCATAAGCAAGAGTGTGAACACAATCCTCTTCAAGAAGAACTCCATAGCTGCTCCTCAACATGCTTCTAGAGTGTGCCATGGCTGCCCCATGTGTGCTAGAGCACCACCTCTAATGAGGGACCAAAAACTGGCATTGCCAATTTGTGTAGGATGAATATCAAAGTGAGCTAGGACTCTCTTATATAGGTTTTAAAGCTCCATGCAAAAAACTCACAAAAAAGCGCTTTATTTTAATCACATCGCTTTTCAAGTTGCTTTTGCTTTATTTTAAGTGAGTTTGCTTTATTTTTAAAGTTTCTTTTAGCTAACTTTAAAAATAAATTCTTGACCTGCTTTTTCACACTTTTGATTACCTAATGAATGATCTGACAGCATTTTTATGATCCTTATGCCGAGAGCTATCAAATGAGGTCTAAACCCTAAATCAATAGAAAATTAGGGTTAGGGTTTTCTCCCAAATCTGATCTCTGATGACCGCATGTCATCTACCATTGGAAAGCTCTCTTCAAGGTCTACAAGATAGGCTCATAAAAAATTTACCCATTTTTGTGCCAAAAATGACTAAGTACCAAAATTAGGGTTTTTGCCCTAAATGGATTTTGGACTGATGTGACATTGTTTTCCAACAAAAAGTGCCTCGACTGTCCTAGTGTGTTCACACACATCACTACCTAAATATATCAAAAAATCCTCCCTGGGAGACAAGGAGCTAGCACTTATGTATAAGGAAATGCCAAGCTATGTGGAATCAATCCACAAAAGGAGTAAGCCCAAAGCTTTGCGAAAAGCTTCAAACGTCTCCCTAGGCAGAGCCTTTGTGAAAAGGTTTGTACTGTTCTCTTGCATGGGCACATATGCCAAGTTGATCTCTCTAGCAGAGAGCCTCTCCCTGACATAATAATAATGCAGCTCAATGTGCTTAGTGCAAGCATGGAACATAAGGTTCCTCACAACTGCCAATGCACTCCGACTGTCAGTGAAGATGGTGGTGGCAGAAGACTGACCAACACCCAAATCAGCCATAAGGCATTTGAGCCACACACACTCAACAATCACTATGAAAGCTACCCTATACTCAGCCTCACAACTGGAAGTGGCCAGAGTAGGCTGCTTCTTGCTCAACCAAGATATACATGAGGTACCAAGCATGAAGGAAAAGCCACTAGTGGACACATGAGTGTCATAGCAACCAACCCAATCAGAGTAAAAAAAAGCATGCAAATCTAGTGGTAGTGATCCCCCTTGGGATAAAACAATCCAAGTAGTTGGGTACCACTCAAGTAGCGAAAGATGCACTTAACCACCTACCAATGCTTGACACTTGGGCAATGCATAAACTTGCTCATCTGTGAGACAACAAACTGAATATCTGGTCAAGTAATGCATAAGTAAATCAAGCATCAAACAACCTACTGATAGAGAACAACATCAAATGCATCTCCAACATCATGGACACTCAATTGTAAACATGTCTCCATAGGAGTGGCAATAGGTTTACAATCTTTAAGGCCAAAATATTGCACTAATGTGTCAATATATTTCATTTGACACAAAGACATTCCGCCATCAACTTGCATAAATAAATGCCCAAATAATGATGCAAATGTCCCAAATCAGAAATCTCAAATGAGGCATGCAAATCAGCCTTAAAATCAGCAACATGTTTGTCATGAGGACCAATGAGCAACATGTCATCAACATACACAACAATGATCAGAAACACATCATTAGCATGCTTAACATGTAAGGTGCTTTCAATTGGATTGTTCTAAAAAACATGTGCAATCAGATAGGCATGTATCTTTTCATACCAAGCACATGATGCTTGCTTTAAACCATATAATGCCTTCTTCAACTTGCACACTTGGTTTTCGTGCCCTTTTTGCACAAAGCCATGTGTTGACAGTATACGGGAAGAAGCAAGTACGGACACACATGCAGATCTAGCACTGAGGCAACCCTTCATTTTTTTCAAAACCCTCACATCATTTTAAAGTGATTCTCATCACTACAAACCCTTGTAAATATCATTTCACCTTTTTGTAGCTCCATTTTGTACAAGCCGAGGAGTCCTCGAGCTTGGGGAGCCTTAGAAGTAGTTGCCTGTCAATTTTCATAATTTTTAGATCTCGTTTGGGCCCTCAAATAAGCCCTGGAACCTAATTTTTAACTAGGCCGGACACTAGGTCTGGACAGGGCCAAAGCTAGTCAAAAACTATAAATAGAGCTAGAGAGCTCATTTTTGGGGTTAGCTTCTTGTAGTTTGAGCTTGTATGAGAACTTTGTTGCAATAGAAGTGATTCCATTGTCTTACTCTCTTTGTTCTTGCCGTGTGTGCGCGTGTGCGTGTATGTGTGTGTATGCTTGTGTGCTTCTCACTCACGCACTTGTGCTTCCACTTGCTCGTGGTCTTCATACCATCCTCACGTCTCCCCGGATTGACATTAAAGGAGGTGCTACTCATCGTTGAGCTACACCAAATTTTGGCGCCGTTGCCGGGGATCGAGCTTTGAGGACGAGCGTGTGATGGTAAGACGTAGAGAGGACGCGTTGGAATGGTAAGTAGTAGGTAAATTTCTGATTTTTTTCCATCTCCATCTTCATCTTCACCTCATTGTCCATTTCCACCTCCACCTCCTTCTCCACTACATATCCCCTCTTCCCTATCATTCCCTCATTTGTTGTGTGCGAGTTTGAGAGAGAGCGATTGTGCGTGCTTGTCTTTGTGTGTTTTTTGCATGTTTCTTGCATGTTTCTTGCAGGTGGCAGCTCCATCATCATCTCCAGCAAGCTCAGCAGGTACAGAAATTGTCTGCACAGTCCCCGAGGCGTTGAGCTCGAGCTATCGCGACACTCCGAAAATTTCACCCAATCACGATTCTGAGTGCACCACGACACTGCGCAGGCCTAGAGCTCCCAGGATCACTAGATAGAACAGAAAAATTCACCATATCCCGAGCTATCGCGACACCTCGAGGTATCGCGACACCTCACGAGCTATCGCGACACCCCGACCTATCGCGACGCTTCACGAGCTATCGCGACACCCCGACCTATCGCGACACTTCACGAGCTATCGCGACACCCCGACCTATCGCGACACTTCGACCTATCGCGACACCTCACGAGCTATCGCGACACCCCGACCTATCGCGACACCCTGACCTATCGCGACACTTCACGAGCTATCGCGACACTTCACGAGCTATCGCGACACCTCGACCTATCGCGACACTTCGACCTATCGCGACACCTCACGAGCTATCGCGACACCCCGACCTATCGCGACACTTCATGAGCTATCGCGACACCCCGACCTATCGCGACACTTCACGAGCTATCGCGACACCCCGACCTATCGCGACACTTCACGAGCTATCGCGACACCCCGACCTATCGCGACACTTCGACCTATCGCGACACCTCACGAGCTATCGCGACACCCCGACCTATCGCGACACTTCACGAGCTATCGCGACACTTCACGAGCTATCGCGACACCCCGACCTATCGCGACACTTCGACCTATCGCGACACCTCACGAGCTATCGCGACACCCCGACCTATCGCGACACTTCACGAGCTATCGCGACACCCCGACCTATCGCGACACTTCAACCTATCGCGACACTTCACGAGCTATCGCGACACCCCGACCTATCGCGACACTTCGACCTATCGCGACACCTCGACCCGACCTATCGCGATACACGGCTTTTAACGCATGAAAATTTAGGGTTAATTTTTTTAGTGATTGGAAGGGTAGTTGAGCTTAATTTTAGGCACCTTGGTATAACTTTAGAACCTTGGAAGTGGGCAAAAGGCCTAGAAACCAGAGAGGGATCTCCTGAACCCTGAGTGCCTGTTTTGACCCTTTAGTGCCTGAATGGTCATAACTTGACCATACGAACTCCGATTGATGAGATTTTGGTCTCGTTGGAAAGCTCGTTGAGAATCCCACGTGGACCTTGACTGGTTTTTGTAAGAATCATACGTGGAGTTTTAGAACATGCATTTTCAAGTTGACCTTTAGGTGGAACTAAGTGGTTCTCAGATTCAGGGGGTACAGTGAACTACTCCAAGGGGGCTGAAATTATTGAAGTGTGTCTTCCAATTACTTGTGGCAATAGAGCTATACTAACAGGTGAGCTTTTGCAGGAACTTTGTGCGCGCTCAAGGCAATCCAAAGCAAGCTAGCAAGGGTGAGTACCAAGCTTGGGAGAAGGCTTCCTGGGCTTGTGTAGCAGTCTGGTCAACCAGCTAATTGAGGTTGGAAGATCTCTCAACCCTCCTTTGTCAATTCCTAGCTTAGGCTAAGTACGACTTAGGTGTGGTAATTAATTAGGGCAACGTTAGGCACGAATCAAGTCCAAGAATATTAATCAACAAAGTGCAAGAAGTAAATAGGTCTTAAGTGCGAAAACCCTAAGGGACAAAAGGTAAACTGGAGTCGATCACTTATCAAGTGCGGGAATTCACTTAAGTACTCCTGACGACGCAATTTCAGACAAGACCATAAACATAATATTCAATTAAAAAAGAACAAAGCGATTGGTGCAAAATTAACCTGCAACGAGAGTGTGCTTGGGTTCCAGGGGGGTGAATAAATCAGGCATATGAACCTTAGATCAGGCAGACACTTAGGCCGAGACAGACAAAGCCTCAGATCTTCTGAAGCTAGTGTCAATCACACTGCCAGGTCTTGGGCCCAGCAGTTGAGTGATTACCCATACACTCCCAGATCAGAAACCAGTGATTCTGAGATGTCCTATCACATGGAGAGACCAGTAGGTAGTTCAGGGTTGGCTTACCTAGAAAAGCCAGAGGGACCTTACAAGACTCAATTGGAATATATCAGGACGAATCGTCTAGGTGCTCGCATCTACGAAGACAGACTGAGAAGATCGGTGGTCCAGATTAAGAACCCCGATCAACCCTATGGATTAGACCACCCGGTAGTCAAGTTTGAGAATGGAGCCTACCTCGATAAAGAAGGGACTATATATGTAGTCACCACTCTTCCTGATAGAACTGATGAGTTTGGAAATGTGATTGCGGAGACCGACATGGATGATATAGAGCAAGGAAACTTAGAGAGAGAGCCAAGAACTCCCCGTGGTAAATCTGTCTTGACTAGAATCATGACTCCAGAGTGGATTCCACAGGATAATAAAAGCATAGATCTGCTTTTAAACTGAGAAACCGATGAGGCTTTTTGGAGATATAAATCTTCTCAACCTCAGGAGGTGAGTGCCCTCACAATCTACGAGTTTAAAGACCCTGATAGCCCAGGTCAAGTAACCTACCTAGACAATGCATCAGAGAGGATCTTCGTGGTCAATGAGCATGGCCGACATGCTTACACATGGAAGGGGGAATTTGTTTTTCCCCAACCGAGGTCTAATGTGTCCCTTGGTCACCAAGGAGCTGGGACCTCCCAAGCTCATGGGGCTCAGAGAGATAGAAGTAGAGACAAACCTGAGGTAAGTTTCGCCAACTCCCTGGGAAGAGAAAGAACGGGAACAGAAAGGAATAGAGTGGAACCTGAGAGACATAGAACCCCATGGAATCACAAGGACATTGATGATTTTCCTTTGCCAAGGCCGAGAGAACACACTAGGACCCTGCGACCAACTCAACTGGTGAAGTCCATGAAGAATTATTTCGATGGCACGGGAGACCCTTATGACCATGTGGCAGAATTTCGACAAGTGTTGAAAGCTGAACAGGTGGAGGACCTATTCACACAATATAATGCTTTCGGTCTAACCCTTAGGAACACTGCCCTTACGTGGTTCCAACCACTGAATGAGAGGCATTTCAGAAACATAGACCAACTCTTAGAGGCATTTATTGTTGAGTTTTCTAAGAGTGGAATCAGGCATAACACCTCCTCACTAATTCATAGCTTCAAACAAACACCTCAAGAGACGGTCAGACTAGCTGGAAGAAGATTTAGACAGTACCTGGAGAGATGCCCTATGCCGGAGTTACCCACACCAGCCAAACAAGTGGCCTTGTTCCTAGACGGATTGTTGAGCACTAAGCTCAGGTCATATGTGTACCTGAAGGACCCTAGAACGATAGAGGAGTGCGTGCGCATGTGCATAGACATTGAGGACAATCTAGGTGAGGAATTAGAACTATCAAAAATCTATAAGGATTCTGATAGCTCTAGTAACATGGCATCTGGTCAATCCACATCCATCGAGGAACTTGCAGAGAAGGTAGCCCAAAAACTAGGTGTCTCTAGCAAGCAAATTCCAAGATTTGCCCCAGTTAAGCGGTGTTACAATTGTGGCGGTGAACATATGGCAAGTGTATGCCCCATTATGGCCCAACCTCAGGTGAATCCTAGTAGCCAGTACTGCACCATAGAGCGCAGGTACACCAATCACACGGCACAAGACTGCCCATATAACAAACAAACTGTTAGGCAAAATTATCCTCAGCCATATCCACAACATGGTAGGTACCAGAATCAGTACCCATCACCACAATACAACAGACCACAACAAACTTATCAGCCACCTTATCAAGGGCAGCAGAGACCTCAACCAGTCCTAGTGAAGCAACCCCCTGCTCCAACCAATGTGATCCCAGTGAAATATGCATCTACTGAAGAAAATCCGAATAGAGCCATAGTTCCAGTCACCCCATTGCTATCAGACAGTGATCCAAGTGACCATAGTTTTGACTCCACACATATTGATAGCCCACATGCTTACTACATGCAGTCACCCGAGCATAACGAGTCATACTATTATGAGGACCCAAGTGAAAATAGTGGGGAACCTGAGTATTCTAATGTTATGTACACAAACCCCAACCCTAGACCTCAACCTAGACAGGTACGACCTCCATTTCCTAGAGGACCATGCTTCAGATGTCAGGGAGATCACCTTATACGTGATTGTCCACTGCCTACCCCTACACAGCCTCAACCAGTAACCATTCAGGGCTTCTGTCAAGATTGCGGGAAAGAGCATCTCCTACGAGATTGCCCGAAGAACCCTAATAACATGCCTAAAATCACTCCTATCAATGTTGTTGGGTTAGTTGTAGACTCCACAGGGAGTGTGACTTCCACTGCACCTGTGCAGGTGATCACAAGAGCCCAGGCACTTCAACAACACCAAGGTGTTGGTCCCGAAAAGAGCCCCGAGGTGAGTGAAACAGAGAGCATACCCAAAAAGAGAACTAGCGCCTGGAAGGATAGTCGTGAAAGAATGAAGAGGCAATGGGCAAAAAAGATAAACGAACTTGAAGAAAGCGTGAGAGAAACCAAGGCAAAAATCACAGAGATCACATCTCAACCGCACTCCCACACACTTCCACCACTACCATCCCCATCACCCTCCATTTCTCCACCCTCTAATACACCCCTCGTAACCCACCCACCACCCCGAGTAGGATCAGTATTAGCTGACCCCACTCCTGAAGGCTTGGACATGATGTTCAAGGCCTACCAGGCTCGACTTCAAGAAGGGCCAACAGCTGCAAACCTAGACAAGAGTTACCCTAGAGCAGATTTAGAGATTGAACGGATGAAAATGTGCATGAAAATGGTAGAACAAGCTCAAGCTATACTTGAGACTAGTCAAAAGTTCAATCAGACAAACTCTGTCAAGCCGGATTTGCATTTCCAAGGCTTACTGGAAAGATTAGAGCAGTTGGTAAACAAATCACAGGTTTCTTTACCTCCACAGGCTCAACCAGTTGTTGAAAGAGGAAGCTGACCACCTAAGGGAGCTTATGTTCCTAATTCCACGGATGCTGGAATACCTCCTTCAATTCAACAGTACTCTCAAGAGTTCTTGCGAGAAATACAAGAAGAGAAATGGGCCAAGGAGAAGGGTGATTCCCCTCCTATTCCTGAGATTGATGATCTTCGTGATCAATTTCCCCAAGACATTCCCTCTATCTATGGGGATCAAGCAGAGCAACAAGAGGATGAGGGATTAGATTTTGAATCTAATTCTTTACAAGAGTGGCCTCATTTCACAGGCCCATGGGAATCTGAATCTCTCCAGATCAGAGCTCCCACGATATTGGTAAGAAATGAAGACTCAGTGATTCCCAGGAACACTGATGTTGTGAAGAACACTAAGGTTCAGTGTCACCTCACTGTAGAGGAACTCCTCAAGGCAAAACCGGAGCTCTGGAATCATGTGAAAAATCAGGTCCCAGAACTTGAATCCAATACACCAAAAGTAGGCTCTAAACAAAAAGTACCAGGGATACCTCTCGACAAGATAGGAGACATGAGTGAAGGTGAAGAAGGTAACACTTATCTTCCGATCACCTATCAAGGTTACACAACCAAAGCAATTGTGGATTCGGGTGCCGGTGTTGCTATTGCGACCACCTCCCTGTGGAAGCGATGGGGCAAACCCACCTTAAGACCAACGAGAATGAAACTTCAAATGGCAGATGGTCATTTTGAAAGACCTCTCGAATTGCTTGAAGGGATAACTCTAACCACTTGTGGTGTAGAGTTTGAACATACGTTTGCTATATGTGACTTTGAGAAGAATAATGTTTACGAGATGATCCTAGGAAGACCCTTCCTACGACAATTGCAAATAGTACAGGATTGGGGAACCAACTCCTTGTACTTACAGCACTTAGGGGTCACCAGCAAGGTCAATCTGAAGGATCACACCTTCAGAGATGTACCACCCCGACAGTGGAATCCTATCCACAAAGTGAAAGAGGACTCTATCTCCGTGCATTCTGGAAGTTCACCTGAACCATCCTGGTTGCATGAAGATACTCACTTGTGGATGTGCAAGGTCGCAGAGGAAGAGGAAAAGCGCCTAAAAGCGAGAGAAGAAGGAACTCCCCCAGGAGATAGACCAATAAAAGACCCAGCCTATACACCAATGATATTTCCAGATGAGGAATTTGAGCCTCATGGTTGGGCAGAAATCTTAGCTACCATGGACATTGCAGTCAATGAGGAACAATGGACACCCCATTGTGATGAGGAGGGTTATGATATTTCAGTGCTCATGTGTCAGCCCTTGTTGGAAGAGTGTGATCCTAGTGAGTTCATAGAAGAAGAAGAGAATGACGATGATCTAGAATCCATTGTGATGGATACATACTTTGACTCAGAGGAACACTACTTAGAAGACCTAGGGGTGTTAACCCAAAAGGAAGAAGAACCCCTTGCGAGTATTAAAACGATAAGTTCAAAGAAAGGAAGTGAAGGAGGTCAAAAGAAAAAGAAAAGGAAAGCAGTGAGACAAGAAGAGGAAGAATCATTGTTTGAAGTACCAGAAAATTTCAAGAAATATGAAGTGGAAGACCGGAAAATTTTGGTACGAATGCCTAAGAGAGAGGCCATTATAGGAGAAGCATATGACAATAAAGAAAAGACCAAAAAAATTGTAGTGACCATTGAAGGGAACGAAGAGCGATGTACGTACATAGGAGACGACCTAAGTGCAGAAGAAGAAGCAGAGCTTGTAGCGCTATTAAGGGAATATAGGGATGTGTTCGCATGGCACTATAGAGACTTGAAAGGAGTAGATCCAGAGATTTGCTCTCATACGATTCCGATGACCGCTGATGCCAAGCCCACCAAACAAAAACCCTACACATATAATGACAATTATGCAGCCAAAATAAAAGAGGAAATTGACAGGCTGATTGAAGCCGGATTCATCTATGAGATTGAGCACACTGAATGGGTGTCCCCCATTGTAGTGGTGCCCAAGAAGAATGGGAAATTGCGAGTGTGCATTAACCTTAAAAAAGTCAATGCCGCTACGATCTGAGATAGTTATCCTCTTCCAATCACCGAACATCTATTGGAGCGTGTTGCAGGCAAGGAAGTTTACAGCTTCCTTGATGGATTTTCAGGTTACAACCAAGTAGCCATTGCCCCCGAAGATCAGCACAAAACGGCCTTTGCCACAGAATGGGGAATCTTTGCATTTCGTGTGATGCCATTTGGGCTCACCAATGCACCTGCAACATTCCAAAGACTCATGTGTCATGTCTTCAAAGAGTTCTTGCGAAAGAGCTTAGAAGTATATGTGGATGATTTATGCGCTCATTCCCAAGAAAGAAGATACCACATCCCTGAGCTCAGGCAAATCTTCAACAAGTGTAGAGATTATCGAGTGTGCCTGAATCCAAAGAAGTGTGTGTTCATGGTACGACAAGGTAAGATCTTAGGTCACATTGTTTCTAAGAATGGAATTTCAACAGATGAAGACAAAGTAAGAGCAATAACAGAGTTGCCCAGACCAAGGAATGTTAAAGAGGTACAAGCCTTTATGGGCCATTGTGGATATTACCGTAGGTTTATTCACATGTATGCCATCATAGCTAAACCTCTCTATGGGTTGTTAACAAATTTCGAGTGGAGTGAGGAATGCGAGACTTCCTTCAACGAGCTGAAGAGACGTTTGTGCACAGCACCAATATTGACTACTCCGGATTGGAGCAAACCCTTTCATGTCCATGTAGATGCCTCAAATCATGCAATAGGATGTGTGCTAGCGCAACCCACGGGTGAAGGAAACCTAGATTTGCCGATAGCATATGCTAGTAGGCAACTAAATGCAGCTGAACGAAATTATACCACAACGGAAAGAGAAGGCCTAGGTATGGTATATGCTGTGAAGAAGTTTAGACACTATCTATTGGCCAATAAGTTCAAGTTTTTCACTGATCATCAAGCTTTACTATATTTGGTCAATAAACCTTGCAATACAGGCCGCTTAGTAAGATGGTTCCTCTTACTAATGGAATACGACTTTGAAGTTGTTGTCAAGAAAGGTAGAACCCATCTTAGGGCAGACCATCTTTCTCGCATCACTTCAGGAGAGCCACCGCAAGGAGTGTCTGATGAATTGCCCGATGCTTATCTGTTCAATTTAGAAGTTGTTCCTAAATGGGCAAATAAGTTGGTACCAGTCCTAACCTTCGGGCCTGCAAATAAAAATGTTAAAACAAGCAAAGAGGAAATTGTAAAATCGCTAAAGTATCAAATATTAGCCGGAAGTATGTACAAGCAAGATACCGAGGGCGTATTAGCTTGTTGTGTCGAGGATGATGAACATGCTAGTTGGTTGCAACAAGCCCATGAGGGACTGCTAGGAAATCACTACCCTAAACAACGAACATTGCAGAATCTAAAACGTTTAGGGGTGTATTGGCCTAGCATGGACAAAGAAATACAAGAGTGGATCCACAATTGTCCAGTGTGCCAGAAGAGACCCCTAGTGGAGCATGCCACTCTTTATCACGTGTCATTAATCCCAGATTGGAGTGCTCCATTGGTTGAGTTCATGAGATTGAGAACATTGCCCAATCAGGCTAGTCTTGCAAGAAAACGGAGCATGGAGCAAGAGGCTCAAGATTATGCCTTAGTAGGAGACAACCTATATCGAAGAGGCAAGGATGGTTACCTAAGACTGTGCGTTCATGAATCAGACTATTTGAAAGTCTTAGAAACTGCACACAGCGGTGCTGCAGGTGGACACTTTGGGCCAGACAGAGTAATTAAGACCATTCTATTCTCGGGACTTTGGTGGCCCACTCTTCATATGGATGCACACTATTATGTGAAGAGTTGCGACACATGCCAACGTGCCCAATATCCGATAAGAAAAGATGAAATGCCCTTAAGGCCAATGATGGGAGGACGTGCATTTTCAAAGTGGGGTATAGACTTTGTAGGTCCCATCAACCCCCCAGCTAGAAACTCCCATGCAGAATACATTATTGTAGCCACAGATTACCTTACAAAGTGGGTGGAAGTAAAGGCCACGACAAAGAATGATGCTCAAACGACGGCTAAGTTCTTATTCGAAAATGTGTTCACTAGATATGGGTTACCAATAGAGTTGGTTAGTGATAGAGGTACGCACTTCTTGAATGAGGTCATTGAAAATCTCCTTCAAGAATTCATGGTGATACATAAGGAGTCTGCACCCTATCACCCACAAGCTAACGGACAAGCCGAGAGCACGAATAAGATCCTATGTAACGTATTGACGAAACTGGTAAATAATAAACGCTCTGATTGGGACAAACAACTTCATCATGCTGTTTGGGCATACCGAGTTGCCTACAAAACGGTACTCAATGCCACCCCATTTCAGATGGTCTTCGGACAGAATGCAGTGCTACCACTAGATTTCCTAATCCCAGCTTTAAGAGTAGCACAAGAGCATGAGTGGAATGGACACGAGTTGTCCTCTAGGATCTTTGATCTAGAACGTTTAGGTGAGACGAGGCTACGAGCAGCAGCAGGCATCTATGCTGCAAAGAAACGGCAAAAGGCATACTTTGATGCCCATGTGAAGGATAAGGGCTTGAAAGCAGGAGATCTAGTTTTAGTCTACACATTGAAACAACACGCAAGAAAGCTAGAAAAGAGGGGCTACGGACCTATGATCATTAATAGGATCTCCACGAGTGGAGCAGTACAACTAGCCACTTTAGAGGGGGATGTCCTCCCAAACTATATTAGCGGATGCAGAGTCAAGCTCTATCAGGAACCCCTCACGGAGGAGATGCTAAGCCGACTCAATACTGCTAAGCAACGTAAAGAGGAGGAAAAACGAATTCGAGAAGAAGCACAGGCAGAGGCCTTAGAGCGTATCAGACAAATGAAGTTGAGGAGACAAGGTAGGGACCAGCCTATGACTGACACTCAAGAGTCTCCAGGCTATCACATGGCCATGTGTGAGGCTTCAGGTGAACGTACCCATAAGATAGTGGACCGACGACCTTTTGTGACCCTAGAAATAGGACAAAGAGACAACACAACCAGCGTGAGGGCTTTAATTGATTCAGGAGCAGCCACAAGTGCAGTTCGGCTCTCTTATTGCCAGCAGCTGCAATTGGAGGTAAAACCCCTAGAAGCATATCTGATAGGATTAGGAGGTGTTGAAACCCCTTGTATGGGAGAGGTGGATCTTCCCCTCTACATACAAGAGGTCCTCATGCCAGCAAAAGTGCTAGTGTGTGAAGACGAGGATCTGACCGAACCTCTTGTCTTGGGCCAAGACTGGATCTATGATCATGCAGTCAACCTCAACCTAAGAAGTGGACTTCTTCAGGTGTGGGTAGGCCAAAGCCGTCTCACGATTGAATTAGAAAATCAAGCACTCAAACCAATAGAACAGGCACCAACTCCTGGTCCCTCCAGGAATCCACATGAAGATAACACTGTTGTGCTTGTCCAAACTTCTATGGTGCAGAGGAATGTCAATCTTACTGAAGGTTCAGAGGCCAAGAAGGAGTTCATAACTGATCCAAAGAAGATTCTAAACGAGCAGACCGAACATCACTCTACACGAAGGAGGCCGCTAATCAAGAGGCAGGAGCGCCAACCCGCGCAACATGGAGCATCTCGTGGCGTGAAGCAGATCTGGATACGTAAGGATGGAAAACCCACAGCTCCAATAGCAGATTCTCAAGGAGACAAGAAACGAGCCTCACCATCAAGGAACAAAGTGAAGAAGCCCCCTAGGATAACCCCTAGGCATACCATTTCTATTTGGGTTCCTAAGCGGTCAATGAAGGCCACCCCTAATGCTAGACAGATATGGGTGCCCAAGGCTGGCTTACAAGCCCAAAGTACTTCACCTTCAGGCACTAGGATGAAGCAGCTTTCACAAGCACTCTTGGCCAACAACTCAGAAAGTGACAAGATACCTATACCTCTCACTGTCCCCACTCCCATCAACCCCAGGAATGTCTGGAAATGGGTACCCAAAAGGTCCCAAATACATCACACTCTCATACCGAAATCTTCACCTGTCCTTAGCTCTAAGAGCTACGACTCCTCTATCAAAGTGTGGAGAATTAAACTGTGTACTAAACCCCCTGACCCTATTCTGTAAATCCGTCCACACTAACACAGGAGCATTCCGAGCCCATTGCATAACCAAGTATGCATCTAGGATGACACTGACCTTTAATCACCACTCACACATATCATAAACACCTCACCACTAACCACTGACCTCCGGGATTGTCATGTTAGTATTGTGAAGGGAACACCATTACATCTTGTTTCCTATGCAACACTAATGTGCCTTTCGTCTTCCAACAGATAAGCAACCTACTCTCATGGCAACCGCGGCAGGCACAAGCTCTTAGGCAGGATCTGGTGCTCCTATCAATTGGGATGCCATGCCAGTGGAAGCTCCACCAACAGCTCGGCCTGAAGAATTCTTGAATGTGCGAAGGATTCCTATTCCAGATCCACCCAATGGACTAACCGAAAGAGTAAAAGGGCACTCCCATTGGTTCAATGAAATGCTAGGGGATTTGGGAGACGCAGATCACATCTGGGAGTCCAAGATGGAGTGTGGAGGGGTTTGGTGGACCTTCCAGTTCTTTTCAAGAGAATTTGAGACCTTACAGAATGCAGCTCCACTTCAAGATATCTGGCAAAAGGCAGGACTACAAGCTTACTTCAGTGCAGCTCTACCTAAACCCGACTTCCTCAGGTGCTACTACCTGATTGCTACGATGAAACCTACCGGGGATAAAGATCACTCAGGCACATTCTGGGTGCCCTCCTTATCCAATCTGGAGGAGATGAGGAAGTTTGAATCAAATGTAACGTTAATCAGGGAAGCCCTTCAGATGTATGGCACGCATGTACCTTCTGACCACGACCCTTTGATACCAGAGTCTATGAAAAGCAATAGAATCAAGAAACTAAAAGAAATGTGCGCCCTCACCCCCAACATTGCCATACCTTTGCGGATGTGCCTCCAGCACTTCGCATTTCCCGCTCAGGACCGTTTCACGCAGCCTCACAAGAAGATATGGTACGGGCTATATTTAGCAGAGACTGGAAGCTTGCCCATTAAGATGCCGGTATGGATCTTAGATCGTGTATGAGGCAGGCAAGCGGGGAGTGAGGAAGCCCACTTTACATGGTTGTTGTGCGCTGACAAGAATCATCTACAGATGTCTTGCATATGACGTGCCAGTTGCCCGAGCCCTAAAGTATGCACACCTGGAGCTGTTCAAAGGGCGAAAGTCAGGGAGTCAGCCTGCAAAAAGAATGCGTGGATCCCTTTCACAGGTCCTGATCCCTCCAGAAGCCACCGCCGAAGTCTCCACTAGAGAGGAAGCCCAAGTGGCACCTTTCACAATCCATCTCCAAGAGTCTCAACCAAGAGAGGTGGTACAGCCCACTCCTTCTGCCCCTCCACTACCTACCGATGCAGAATTTGCAGCTATGGCCACCTTCATCGAGGACCCAAACTTTGATTTTGAAACATTCCTGCAAACGGCCCATCTATCAGACAGTGAAGGTTGCCCTGACAATGTAGATCCGGGGACATCAGCCCAAAGAGAACATGCACGAGGCGAGACAAGCAGTGTACAGGAGATAGGAGTGGCACAACTTCCTCAGAGACTAAGCACACAAGCTCAGGAGAAGGCACCAAGAGATAACCCAGAAGAGAGTGAAGACGAAGCCCCTGCATATACGGCACAACTCAAACGACTATACCGAACAATCAAGCAGGTGCAACGACGCCATAAAATGTCAGAAGAAGCAAATAGGGCCCTAGTAAACCAGATGCTGCAGTCGGAGAATATCGACCCCCATTTTGTAGAATCGCTAAATCTTTTGGCGGACACCTGTGGCATCAGTGAAGCAATGAGAACCTTGGTCTATCGAGAGAACCCTGCTTATGATCAAAGAAGAATTGATACACGGCCTCGACAAGGAAAGATGATTCAGATGGAAGTATCTACCGCGTTAGCTACGTCCACATCAGAAGATGTTCACATGATTAGCCCTAGGCCCAATGATGAACCGGA
The DNA here is from genome assembly GCA_020310875.1 of Ceratopteris richardii. Taxonomy (NCBI): domain Eukaryota; kingdom Viridiplantae; phylum Streptophyta; class Polypodiopsida; order Polypodiales; family Pteridaceae; genus Ceratopteris; species Ceratopteris richardii. Next base: position 17,295,277 of record CM035443.1, on the reverse strand, counting down.
GGAAATTACGCATGCACCATCCCCCCCATCATCTCCTATCCCACCCTCAGAACCTCTCTCCACGTGTCTTTCTACACAACCATTATCCTCCTATAGTGAGACCATTGTACACACCCCCGTTTCCACTTTCCTTCCTTCACCCTCATCCATCTCTGTCACTCAGATTTTTGAACCCCAACTAGGTCACCCTTCCTTCCTCCATGCCTTTGGACAACCATCTGTCACTAGACAGACTCTTTCCCTTCCTTTACCCTCCACCCCTCCATTTCCTCCCTCCCAAACTCTACCTACCCCGTCCCTTGTAACTGCCTCGGGCACCACACTAATCACCCAACCCTCCTTCTGGACCCAACTTGTAAACATTCTTCAACAGGTTGATGAACATAATAAAAAGTCCCTTCCCCAAATTCACTCCCCCACATTCATGGCCACCACTATCACACCACCCACCATCCCGGTGTTCACATTTCACGAATCACACTCTCTCATGTCCGACCCCATGGACATCTCACCATCCGCTGGATCACCCACCACCACTGTTCTCACAACACCATCACAGGTTATTACACTCACATCACCACTTCCAGACACGGTAGGCACAACATCCACCTTCCCCATTCCCACTTCCCAACCCCCTGCATCTCCCATCCTTACCCCTGCATCCACCTCATTTAGTCTTGCACTCGACACCATGCTCGAAGCTGCCACTCAGCTTAAACAGGAATATAAGTTATTGGAAGAAAATAACAAGGAGCTTTGCACCCTCTCAGCAACACTCCAAGAGCGTATCAATGAAAGACAATAGTTATGCAATATAACACAGGAGCAATAGCAGAGAAGATAACAGATATAGGAGAATCTCAACAATTTTCTACTAGCAGCAAGTACAAAGATGATGGCGTTGTCCACCCGTGCGCTCTCAAGGTAGAGCTTAAATGGTGATCTAGACAACTCTAGATAGGGAGATACAAGGTAGAGGTATGCTGGCTCAACTCGGTATCTTAGGAAGTGCAGAAGTCATGTATATATAGGATCATGGGTGGCCTGCCATGGACGGCTATACATGGGCGGTAGAGCGTGGGCGGCCACCGCCCGCGTAATTGCCATACACGGCTTAGACTGGTTGAACCGACCTAACAAATATAAATGATTTCTGACTCCGACAGAGAATATTCCATGGAATATTCCCTTTACCGTCGCGCCGGGGGCGCTGCCCCCGGGCCCCCACGAGGGGGCCCGCTGGCCCCCTGGGACCCCCCAGCCAGGGGGCCCGCTGGCCCCCTTGGACCCCCCAGCCGGGGCTGCTCACCGCTGCCCCGGACCCCACAATTGGGGACCTTGATAACTCCCTTTCCTTATAATATCTTACATGGTCCAATATGACCTTCATCCAACATTCAAGTTGGGATTCCCATCAATTGGGTAATGCATGCTTGGCTTCTCCTCATAAAGGGGGCCTTACAAAATGTGCATACAATCATGAGGGGTAGACATTGATCATATACTAACACCCCCCCTCAATGTTTACCGAAGATAAATCAAGTAGGTCTCGGTCCTATGCCCATCTGTTGAAGATGCTTGTTGAGCTGCTCTCTTCCAAGTGCTTTAGTGAATATGTCAGCACAATTTGCCTCTGTTGGGCAATATTCTAGCTCCACAATTTCATCTTCAATTAGCTCACGAATGTAATGGTACTGTACTTCTATGTGCTTGGTGCGAGCATGAAATACTGGGTTCTTTGCAATAGCCATACAACTTTGATTATCACACTTGAGTACAATTGGCATATTTGATGGAAAGCCTATATCTGCAAGAATTCTCCTTAACCAGACTGCCTCACAAGAAGCAAAACAAGCTGCTTTGTACTCTGCTTCAGTGGAGGAGAGTGCGAGAGTTGGTTGCTTCCTACTTACCCAAGAAAATATTCCTGAACCAAGTGAGAAACAATATCCAGAAACTGATTTTCTAGAATCACAATCTCCAGCCCAATCTGAATCACAATATCCTTGGAGTGTATCACCTATGGTATACAAAATACCAAAATCCAAGGTTCCTGCAATGTACCTTAGAATTCGCATTCCAGCATTCCAGTGACTCTCCTTAGGTTTGTTGGAAAACCTGCTTAACACTCCAACAGCATAGCAAATGTCTGGTCTAGTGTTGCACAGAAAAATAAGACTTCCAACGAGCTTCCTATACTTCTTAGCATCTACATCAGGCATGTTATCATCCATAGATAGCTTATGATTTACCTCCATAGGTGTGCTAGTTGGTTTGCAGTCCATCATTCCAAATGCCTTGAGAATTTCTTTGGAATATTTTTGTTGTGAGATGAAAATGCCATCCTTCCTTTGCCATACTTCAATTCCCAGACAAAAATGGAGTAGACCTAAGTCTGTCATTTCAAACTCAGTTCCCAAGCTGATCCGAGTTTGATTGATGAGTTCCTGATGATCTCCTGTAATGATCAAATCATCTACATATACAATGACAACAACTAGCTTGCTATCCCTTTTCGTTACATACAGGTTAGCATCAGAAGTACTTCTTTCAAAACCCATATTTTTGAAAAAATGATCTATTCGTTGGTACCAAGCCCGTGGAGCTTGCTTAAGTCCATACAAAGCTTTCTTCAACCTGCAAACTTTATTTTCTGACTTGGGCACCTCAAAACCTGGTGGTTGAGATACATATACCTCCTCCTTGAGGTGACCATTCAAAAATGCAGATTTGACATCCATCTGGAAAATAGGCCAAGACTTTTGTGCAGCTACTGCAAGTACCGTCCGAATAGTTGTCATGCGTGCTGTTGGTGCAAAAGTTTCTTGAACATCAAATCCTTCAATCTGTGAAAAACCCTGTGCAACTAATCGTGCCTTATACTTTTCTAATGTTCCATCAGCTTTATACTTAGCTTTCCAAATCCATTTAGTACCTATTACCTTCTTCTTTGGCGGCAGGTCGACTAGATCCCATGTATCATTTTTGAGTATACTATCATACTCAGACTGCATTGCCGCTCTCCAATCTGGATCATCAAGGGCTTCTTCAATGGTGGTAGGTTCCTTTATCGAACCCATGATATCTACCATTAGAGCCATGTTAACAATGTGTTCTGAGGCTCTCCTTTGCTCCTCTATTCTCTTTGATCTTCGTAATCCATCCGATGATGATTCTGGTACATCTACATGTGGATTGTGATCATCAAAGAGCTGTTGTGCCCACTTCCGTAGTGGCTTACGCTGTGCAGCTACAACTGGTTGGCTTTTTATTGAGGAAATTTCTCCATTAGATGTTTCCTCCTCCTCAACTTTAACCTGTCTTTTGATAGGCACAAGGTGAGATATTTCTCCGCTTGATAAGATAGTAGATTTACCTTTATCTTCTACTAAGTGTGGTCGTTCATCAAACACCACATCTCGGCTGACAAAAATCTTCCTTGCCTCAGGATCCCATAACCTGTATGCTTTAGACTCTTCACTATATCCTAGGAAGACACACTTTTTGCTTTTTGAATCCAACTTTGATCTTGTTGAATCAGGAATATGTGCATAACAGAAACAACCAAAAATTCTGAAATGCAAAACTGAAGGCTTTTTACCAGAATATGCTTCTTGAGGAGTCATCCCCTTTAAAGCTTTTGTGTAGCTTCGATTGAGGATGTATACTGCTGTATTGACTGCTTCTGCCCAGAATGAATCAGGCATGTCTTGAGCCTTCAACATACAACGAGCCATTTCAACTACTGTCCTGTTCCTGCGCTCAACAACGCCATTTTGTTGGGGTGTATGAGCTGTGGTAAGTTGCCTTTTCACACCATGCTCCTTACAGTAATTGTTGAATTCTGTTGACAAGAATTCACCTCCTCTATCTGTTCTAAATTTCTTCAGTTTCCTTCCTGATTCATTTTCTACATACTTATGCCACGTTTTAAATTTTTCAAAAGCATCAGCCTTCTCTCGAATGAAATAAACCCACATCTTTCTACTATAATCGTCGACTAACAGCAAGAAGTAGAAAGATCCTCCTAAAGCAGGTGTAGACATTTTATCGCAGAGATCAGCATGTACCAACTCTAGAGGAGCTTGAGATCGATTGCTGGTCTCTCTTGGAAATGCCTTTCGTTGTTGCTTGCCCATCATACAAGCTTCACAAGGTTCCTGCAACTCTGAAAATGCAGGCATATGAGCAACCATCTCTGTTCGTTGCATCTCCTTCAAAACTACAAATCCGAGATGCCCAAATCGTCGGTGCCATAACCTGCTTACATCTTTATCTTCTGTAGCAGTTAAAGCACTTAACTCATACAAGTTATCCCGTCGTATGCCTTTACCTACAACATTACCTGATGAATCCATGATTTCCGCACCACTCTTATTGAAGTGAACTTCGAGTCCACGATCTGTTATTGCAGAAACTGACAACAAATTTCTTTTGAGTGTAGGTACATAGAGAACATCGGATAACTTTTTCTCAACACCTGGAGAAGTGATAAAAGAGATGGTTCCAGTTCCTTCAGCTGGACACTTGGAGTCATTTCCCACCACTACATTGATGGATTCCCGCAGAGGCACTAGGGAACTATACCAATCCTTTTTACTAGTCATATGGCGAGAAGCTCCACTATCTAAAATCCATGGCTCATCAACACGAGCTTGAGCAGATGAACATACCTCTTCAATAGCTACCCAAAGTTCCAGCTCTGTGTTGTTTGCAGACTCTTTGTTCTTCCATGATGATTTTACAGTCCCATTCCGTTCATCAGCTTGCTTCTTTCTGCAATCCTTGATGGCATGGCCTTTCTTTTCACAATAGAAGCAACTTCCTGTGAACTTTTTCTTCTTTGGCTTCTTCTTTGATCCCTCTGAAGAGCCTTTACCTTTTGCATTTGCTGAGAATGCAGCATCAGTTGTACTTTGCCGATTCTTCAGCCGCATCTCTTCTTCTAAAAGCATGGCACAAAACTCTTCAAATGTAAGAGGAGTTGGCCTTATGTTGGCATACAAAGCAACAAAGGAGTCATGCACAATACGGCAACAAGGCCAGATCATTTTTTCCCATAGATTATGTACAACCCAAGTGATTTTAATCACTACACAAACATTGTAAATCCCGTTTTTGGTAGATTAGACTCCATTTTGTGCAAGCCGAGGAGTCCTCGAGCTTGAGGAGTATTAGAAGTACCATCGTACCAAATTTCATAATTTTTAGACTTCGTTTGAGCCCTCAAATAAGCCCTGGAACCTAATTTTTAACTAGGCCGGACACTAGGTCTGGACAGGGCCAAAAGCTAGTCAAAAACTATAAAAAGAGCTAGAGAGCTCATTTTTGAGGTTAGATTGTAATTGAAACGAACTTGTAAGAGCTTGTGAAAGTAATCTAAAGCACTCCATTGATTCTCTCTCTTTGTCTTGCCGTGTGTGCGCGCGTGTGTGTATGTGTGTGCATGCTTGTATGCTTCTCACTCACGCACTTGTGCCGCCACTTGCTCGAGGTCTTCATACCATCCTCACGTCTTCCCGGATTGACATTAAAGGAGGTGCTACTCATCACTGAGCTACACCAAATTTTGGCGCCGTTGCCGGGGATCGAGCTTTGAGGACGAGCGTGTGATGGTAAGACGTAGAGTTGACGCGTTGGAGTGGTAGGTATTTTCTTCACTCTCATCAAATTTCTTTTACTTTCTTCACCATCTTCATCACCATCATCATCATTCCCATCTCCCACCTCCATCTCCATCATCGCAAAAATTTCAGTTTTTGACTATATCCCCATCTCCACCTCATTTCCCTCATTTCACTTGTGAGAGAGAGCGAGAGAGCGAATTTGCATGCGCTGTTTTTGCATGTTTCTTGAGCTATTTTGCAGGTTTTTTGCGGTACCATCATCCCCAGCAGTGTGCGCAGGTACGACAGGCTCTGCACAGTTCCCGAGACGACGATCTCTGTCTATCGCGACAGACAGAAAATCTTAACATTTTGTGAATGCATGAGTAGCACTGTAACCTACACCTTGAGGGCATTCTAGATCACTAGAAGTTTTTCAAAAATTTGCGTTTTTTCTGTCTATCGCGACAGACACCGTCTATCGCGACAGACACCGTCTATCGCGACAGACAGAAATCCACGATAGATACCGTCTATCGCGACAGACACCGTCTATCGCGACAGACAGAAATCCACGATAGATACCGTCTATCGCGACAGACACCGTCTATCGCGACAGACAGAATTTCACGATAGACACCGTCTATCGCGACAGACACCGTCTATCGCGACAGACAGCCCCCACGATAGATTGTGTCTATCGCGACAGACACCGTCTATCGCGATAGACAGGCATTTTCGGCAAAAAATTAAGGAGTGAATTTTTGGAAATTTAGGCTAAATTTTGGGCATATTTGCACTTTCATGTACTCATCTACTTACGAAGGCCTTAGAAAATGCATTAAAACCCCCGAAAGGTTCTGTTTGTCTAGTTAACCCCCTAAACCCTGAACGGTCATAACTTTTTCATACGAAATCCATTTTCTGAGCTCTAGGGCTTGTCGGAAAGCTCGTGACATATACTACACGCCCTCAACTGTTTTTTATAAGAATAACGCGTTGATTTTCAGATAGGATATTTGGAAGTTGACACACTGAGGGGTAGGAACACCAAGGGAGCTCTAGAGTAAATTTCTAACAATGCAAAAGGGGGAACAAGGGTCATTAAAAAAGTGTCTGAAATAAATTGTCTGTCAATTGAAAGATCTACTTGGAGCTAATCTTGGGATTTATGCAGGCCTATTGAGAAGCGACTGAGAGTATCCAAGCAACGGTGTGGCACACACTTGAGAATCAACTTCTCGAGCACTAAAGAGCAAGGTTCGGCAAGAAAGGTCGGAATATTCTCAACTCCTCTTCGTCAATTCCTAGCTTAGGCTAAGAGCGATTAGAAGTAGGAGCAAGTCAGGGTGACGATAGGCCACTATCAAGTTGAAGACTACTTAAAAACTCAAGTTCAAGCTAAAAACTTAATCTCTGTACTGTCGACAACATAAAGGAAAGAACCTAACGTGGAACGATCAACCTGAAAGTACGGAGAACATTCAAGTATTCCTGACGACGTAATAACAGATAAGACTTTAAACACGAGGAATAACTAAAAAGAATCAAGTGACTGGTACCAATTGAGCGGCAACGAGGTTGTACTCTGGAAAAAATTTGGGGCTAATCAGATAGGCATATGAACCTTAGATCAGGACGACACCTAGTAAGAGAGAGACAAAGCCTTAGATCTTCAGAGGCTAGTGTCAACCACACTGCTAGGTCCTGGGCCCAGCAGTTGAGTCACCACTCTCATTACCCTAGCTCGGATACCAGTGAATCAGGGATGTCTCAAGGCATGGATAGACCTACGGGAAGTTCAGGTATGCCTTACTTGTACAGGGTGGAAGGCCCTTACAAAACACAGTTGGAATACCTTAGGACCAACCGATTAGGTGCGAGCATCTATGAGGACGGCCTAGGAAGATCTGTGGTCCAGATTAAAAACCCTGACCAATCCATAGGACTAGAGCACCCAGCTGTCAAGTTTGAAAACGGTGCATACCTGGACAAGGAAGGAACCATATACGTAGTCACCAGTCATCCAGATAGGACAGATGAATTTGGAAATGTAATTTCAGAAGCGGACTTAGGTGACTTGGAACAAGGAAACATGGGAGTGGAACCTAGAACCCCTCGAGGTAAATCAGTTCTCACTAGGATTATCACGCCTGAATGGGTCCCCCAAGACAACAAGAGCATAGAGTTGCTCCTCAATCGAGAAACTGATGAAGCCTTTTGGAGGTATAAGTCTAATCAGCCAACAGACTTAGGAAATATCATGATCTATGAGTTTAAGGATCCGGACAGCCCAGGTAGAGTGACTTACTTAGATCATGCTTCAGGACGGATCTTTGGGGTGACAGAAAATGATAGACATGCCTACACTTGGAAGGGCGAATTTATTTTCCCCCAACCTAGATCAAATGTATCCTATGGTCACCCTGGGGCTGGAACTTCCCAAGCTCATGGTACGCAAAGAGACAGAAGTAGAGATAGACCGGAAGTAAGTTTTGCCAACCCAGTGGGCAGAGAAAGAACGAGAACCGAGACGAATAGGGTAGAACCCGAGATGCAGAGAGCCCACAGGAACCAAAGAAATGTAGATGGATTCCCTCTGCCGAGACCTAGGGAGCACACAAGAACTTTGAGACCCACCCAGCTAGTTAAGTCCATGAAGAATTACTTTGACGGCACAGGAGATCCCTATGATCATGTGGCGGAGTTCAAGCAAGTCTTGAGAGCCGAACAAGTTGAGGATCTATTCACGCAGTACAATGCCTTCGGTCTAACCCTGAGGAATACGACACTTACATGGTTTCAACCATTGGATGAGCGCCAGTTCAGGAGCATAGACCAACTCCTAGAAGCATTTATTATTGAGTTCTCCAAGAGTGGCATAAGGCACAACACCTCCTCACTGATTCACAGCTTCAAACAAACCCCTCAAGAGACTGTGAGACTTGCCGGAAGAAGATTTAGACAATATCTTGAAAGGTGCCCTATTTCGGAGCTACCCACATCTGCTAAACAAGTAGCCTTATTCCTTGATGGATTGCTGAGTACGAAATTGAGATCCTACGTGTATCTGAAAGACCCTAGGACTATAGAAGAGTGTGTACGTATGTGCATCGACATTGAAGACAACCTAGGAGAAGAGCTAGAGCTGTCCAAAATTTACAAAGATTCAGATAGTGCATCTGGTCAATCTTCCACACAAGCCACATCAATTGAGGAACTGGCCGAAAAAGTAGCCCAGAAATTAGGTGTGACTAGCAAACAAATTCCAAGGTTTGCTCCTGTGAAAAGGTGCTATACATGCGGTGGTGACCATATGGCGAACGTCTGTCCCATTATGGCTCAACCCCAAGTAAACCCTAGTAGCCAGTACTGCACCATAGAACGGAGATACACCAACCACACAGCACAAGATTGCCCATACAACAAGCAGGCGGTTAGGCAACCCTACCCTCAGCCCTACCAACAAGGCAGATACCAGAACCAGTACCCTCCACAACCATATGGCAGGCCACAACAAAATTTCCAACCTCAATATCAAAACCAACAAAGGCCTCAGCCTGTGCTAGCACAACAAACCCCAGCCCCAGCTAATGTGATTCCGGTAAAGTATGCTGTTGCAGAAGAAAACCTGAATAGAGCTATAGTCCCTGTAACATCCTTGATCTCTGAAAATGACCCAAGTGATCATAGCTTTGATTCTACCCATGTGGATAGCCCCCAGGCTTACTACATGCAGTCTCCAGAACATGGTGAGTCCTACTATAGTGAAGAGCCGAACGAACCTAGTTGGGAATCAGATTACACGAACGTCATGTATACAAACCCCAATCCTAGGCCTCAATCTAGGCAAGTCAGACCTCCATTCCCAAGAGGGCCGTGCTACAGATGCCAAGGTGATCACCTCATTCGTGATTGTCCCTTACCTCCGCCTACACAAACTCAGTCCGTGACTATCCAAGGCTTTTGCCAAGACTGCGGAAAAGAGCATCTCTTACGAGATTGCCCTAAGAACCCCAATAGCATGCCAAAAATCACCCCTATCAACGTTGTTGGGTTAGTGGTAGACTCCTCAGGAAGTGTCACTTCCACTGCACCAGTACAGGTAGTCACTCGAGCTCAAGCTTTGCAGCAAAACCAAGGGGTAGGCCAGGAAAAGAGTCCAGATGCTAGCGATACTGAGAGCCAAAATAAAAAGAGAACAAGAGCTTGGAAAGATAGCCGCGAACGTATGAAAAGGCAATGGGCAAAGAAGATGAGTGAACTTGAGGAAAGTCTACGAGAAACCAAGGCTAAAATCATAGAGATCACATCTCAACCGCACTCTCACACGTTACCACCGCTACCATCCCCATCACCCTCCACCCCTCCACCCTCTAAGACAGCCCACGTAACCCACCCACCACCCCAAACAGGATCGGTATTAGCTGATCCCACTCCCGAAGACATAGACATGATGCTTAAAGCATATCAGGCCAGAATCCAAGAAGGGCCAAACGTCACGGATCATGACAAGTGCTATCCTAGAGCTGACCTAGAGATAGAAAGAACCAAACTATGCGCGAAAATGGTCGCATTGGCTCAGACTATGTTTGAAGCCAGTCGCCTTTTCAATTACTCAGGCTCAGCCAAAACGCAATTACACTTGGATGGATTCCTAGAGAAGTTAGAGAGGATAATTGCAAGATCTGACAAGGAAGAAAAAAATCAAGACCAAGAAAAAGCAAGCAAAAACAGGAATCAGTCCCAATCAGAAGTGTATGTGGCCAATGCCCCTAAACCGGACAACTTCCCCTCCGTAGAAAGAATAGAGAGGCCAATAGCACAGCCAGAAAAGGAATCTACCCCTCAAAGAAAGGGAAGGGCAAGAGAACGGGTAAGCCAGCCTCTTCAGGAAGCCCGTGGGCCTCCTCAAGAAGCTTATATTCCCCCCCAAAAGGCAGATGAGCCCCCCTTGAAAGCTCAAGTACCTCCACAGGTTGCCTACATTCCTTCTCAGGGAATGTGTGAGCCTGTTCGGAAAAGTAATAGAATAAGTAATCCTCCCCAAGAAGCTTGTGCTCCAGCCATTTGCGAGAACGAGGAGAGAGTCAACAATAGAATCAGCCCTCCTTCACAGGTTGCTTATGCGCCCAATTCTACGGAGCCAGACACTTCTTCTTCTATGAATCGGTTTGCACCAGACTTCCTACGAGAGATTCAAGAAGACAAATGGGATAACGAAAGCGAGGTCGCCCCTCCTTTTGAACTTGTGGACGATGCACACGACCAATTCCCACAAGACATCCCATCTATTTACGGGGAGCATGAGAGTGTTCAGTCTCACGAGAGATTAGACTTTGAGTCTAATTCCATACAAGAGCTACCCCACTTCACAGGCCCATGGGAAGCAAAGTCCACATGTATGAGAGCACCCACAGTCATGGTAAGGAACGACGACTCAGTCATTCCTAGGAACACAGAGGTAGTGAAGAACACTAATGTGCAGTGTAATCTCAGGTTAGAAGAGCTACTCAAGGTTAGACCTGAATTATGGAAACATGTAGCCAAACGAGTACCAGAGATAGCAAAACCTCGTTCCCAGGTAGGATCCCATAGGACAGTGCCAGAAATTCCCTTGGATAAGATCGGGGATATGTGTGAAGGTGAAGAAGGGAACACCTATCTTCCCATCACCTACCAGGACTACACCACGAAGGCAATTTTGGACTCAGGTGCAGGAGTTGCAATTGCCACTACCTCCTTATGGAAGCGTTGGGGCAAGCCAACACTCAGGCCAACGAGAATGAAATTGCAAATGGCAGATGGTCACATAGAGAGACCCCTAGGATTGCTAGAAGGAATAACTCTCACCACTTGTGGTGTCGAGTTTGAACATACCTTTGCCATATGTGACTTCAGCAAAAATCATGCCTATGAGATGATTTTGGGAAGACCATTCATGCGACAGTTGCAAGTGGTACAGGATTGGGGGACCAATTCTTTGTACCTGCAGCACTTAGGTGTTACAACCAAAGTCAATCTCAAGGATTATTCTCATAGAGATGTCCCTCCTATCCAGTGGAATCCCATCCATAGAGCTAAAGATGACACAGAATCGGTGCATTCCATAGGGTCTGGATCCTCATGGATGCATGAAGACACCCACTTATGGATGTGCAAGGTAGCAGTAGAAGAAGAGAAGAGAGAGAAAGCCAGAGAGGTAGGTGCGAAAGAAACCCATAGATCAATCCAAGACCCAGCCTATGCACCTGTAGTTTTTCCAGACGAAGAATTTGAACCTCACGGTTGGGCAGAAATCTTAGCAACAATGGACGTAGCCATCAACGAAGAACAATGGACACCTCACTGTGATGAGGATGGCTATGATATTTCAGTCTTCTCCATAGAGCCAATCATGGGAGAGGCAGTTCTAGAAGAATGCGAACCTAGCCCTGATGCATTTGAGGATGCAAGTGACTCCGATCTAGAGTCAATCATTATGGACCCACCATTTGCATCAGATGAAGAATACTTCCATGAGGTAGAATTTCAAACCCAGAGGCATGGAGAGCTGACAAATGACGTAAGATTAGCAACACATGTGACCCCTAAGGAAGAAGGAAAGAAACGAAAGAAGAGAGAAGCCTTACCAGAAGAGGAAGAATCTTTGTTTGAGGTCCCAGAAAATTTTAAGAAGTATGAGATAGATGACAGGAGAGTCATGATTAGAATGCCCAAACGAGAGGCACAATCAGGAGAGGCCTATGATAACAAAGAAACTACCAAGAAAATCGTAGTGGCCCTAGAAGAAGGAGAGGAGAGATGCACGTATATAGGCCATGACCTGACAGAAGAAGAAGAGCACGAATTGATTGCCTTGCTAAGAGAATACAGAGATGTATTCGCTTGGAGTTACAAGGATTTGAAAGGGGTTGACCCGGACATATGCTCGCACACCATCCCCATGACCTCAGATGCCAAACCCTCTAAGCAAAAGCCTTATACGTATAATGATAATTACGCTGCTAAGATCAAGGAGGAGATAGATAGACTGGTCGAAGCTGGATTTATCTATGAAATTGAGCACACTGAATGGGTATCCCCCATCGTAGTGGTGCCCAAGAAGAATGGCAAGCTGCGTGTGTGCATTAACTTGAAAAAGGTTAATGCCGCCACAATTCGAGATAACTATCCGCTTCCCATAACAGAGCATCTCTTAGAAAGAGTGGCAGGCAAGGAAGTGTACAGCTTCCTTGATGGATTTTCGGGCTACAATCAAGTAGCCATAGCTCCAGAGGATCAGCATAAGACAGCCTTTGCCACAGAATGGGGCATTTTTGCTTTTAGAGTAATGCCATTTGGGCTTACCAATGCACCAGCCACCTTCCAGAGGCTGATGTGCCATGTGTTTAAGGAGTTCCTGAGGAAGAGTTTAGAAGTCTATGTTGATGATCTTTGTGCTCATTCCAATGTTAGACAAACTCATATACCTGAACTCAGACAAATCTTTGACAAATGTAGAGAATATCAAGTCTGCCTGAACCCAGAAAAGTGCATTTTTATGGTCAGGCAAGGCAAGATTCTAGGACACATAGTGTCAAAGAATGGCATATCTACAGACGAAGAAAAAGTGAGAGCCATAGCAGAGCTACCGAGGCCAAAGAATGTCAAGGAAGTACAAGCTTTCATGGGGCATTGTGGTTATTATCGACGATTTATACACATGTATGCTGTCATTGCAAAGCCCATGTACGGACTTCTGACAAACTTTGAGTGGACGGATGAATGTGAGAATTCCTTCCAAGAGCTTAAACGAAGATTATGTTCAGCACCAATCTTGACCACACCAGATTGGAATAAGCCATTCCATGTTCATGTTGATGCGTCCAATTATGCCATTGGATGTGTGCTTGCACAACCTACTGGTGAAGGTAATATGGATCTTCCAATTGCCTATGCCAGTAGACAATTGAATGCGGCTGAACGGAATTACACCACTACAGAGCGCGAAGGATTAGGCATGGTATATGCAGTCAAGAAATTTAGACACTATTTGCTTGCAAATAAGTTTAAATTTTTTACTGATCATCAGGCATTGTTATACCTAGTAAACAAGCCATGCAATACGGGAAGATTAGTAAGATGGTTTCTCTTGCTAATGGAATATGATTTTGAGGTCGTGGTAAGAAAAGGGAGGACTCACTTGAGAGCAGATCATCTCTCTAGACTCACGTCTGGAGAAGCCCCACAAGGAGTATCAGATGACCTTCCTGATGCTTACCTATTTAATTTGGAGGTGGTGCCGCAGTGGGCTAAGCCTTTGGTATCAGTCTTGACATACGGGCCTAACCATCCAGTGGTAAACACACGGAATAGAGAGGTTGTAAAAGCCCAAAAGTATCACATCATGGCCGGAAGCATGTACAAGCACACAGATCAAGGGATCTTGGCTTGTTGCGTAGAAGAGGATGAGTACGCTAAATGGTTGCAATTAGCACATGTAGGTGCATTAGAGCAACACCATTCAAAACAACGAACTTTACAGACTCTAAAAAGATTCGGAGTGCACTGGCCAACTATGGAAGCGGATGTCCAAAAGTTGTGCAAGGAATGCCCAATCTGTTGCACTAAACCACCTGTGGAACATGCCACTCTCTATCAAGTATCCATTGTGCCAGATTGGAGCGAACCACTAGCATCGTTCCTGAGGACAAACACATTCCCTCCAGACATGACTCTAGCTAGGAAAAGGAGTTTAGAACAAGAAGCCCAGGATTATTCACTCATTGGTGATAATCTATACAAGCGCGGTAAGGATGGTTACCTGAGACTGTGTGTCCATGAAAGTGAGTATCTTAAGATCTTAGAAACTGCTCACCAAGGTGTAGCAGGAGGACACTTTGGACCGGATCGGGTGATCAAGGCAATCCTATTTGCGGGCTTTTGGTGGCCTACCCTTCACATGGATGCACATACCTATGTGAAACGGTGTGATGTTTGTCAAAGGAATCAGTATCCTATACGCAAAGATGAGATGCCATTGAAACCTATGATGGGTGGACGTGCATTCTCTAAGTGGGGAATAGACTTCGTAGGTCCTATTAATCCCCCAGCTAAGGGTTCTCATGCGGAATACATCATTGTGGCAACAGATTATCTCACCAAGTGGGTAGAGGTAAAAGCTACAACCAAGAACGATGCTCAAACAACTGCCAAATTCTTGTTTGAGAATGTATTCACGAGATATGGACTACCTATAGAGCTTGTAAGTGATAGAGGCACTCATTTCTTGAATGAAGTTATTGAAAATCTACTCCAAGAATTCTTGGTAATACACAAGAAGTCTGCCCCTTATCACCCTCAAGCTAATGGTCAAGCTGAGAGCACTAATAAGATTTTGTGCAATGTGCTGACAAAATTAGTGAACACTAAACGCTCTGACTGGGACAAACAGCTACACCATGCTGTTTGGGCATACCGAGTTGCCTACAAAACGGTACTCCAAGCCACCCCCTTTCAGATGGTATTTGGCCAAAACGCTGTGTTACCCTTGGACTTCCTGATCCCTACATTGAGAGTAGCACAAGAGCACGAATGGACAGGTCATGAGCTCTCCTCTAGGATCTTTGACCTTGAACGATTAGGGGAAACGAGACTGAGAGCCGCTGCAGGGATATACGCAGCCAAGAAGAGACAGAAGGCATACTTTGATGCCCACGTGAAGGATAAAGGCTTGAAAGCAGGAGATCTAGTTTTAGTCTATACACTAAAACAACACGCGAGGAAGCTAGAAAAGAGAGGCTACGGACCTATGATCATCAATAGGATCTCCACGAGCGGAGCAGTACAATTGGCCACATTAGAGGGTGATGTTCTCCCAAATTATATTAGCGGTTGCAGAGTCAAGTTGTATCAGGAACCCCTCACGGAGGAAATGCTCAGTCGACTCAACACTGCTAAGAAACGCAAAGAGGAAGAAAAGCGAGTTCGAGAAGAGGCTCAAGCTGAAGCTTTAGAACGCATCAGAAGGATGAAATTACGAAGGCAAGGTAGAGATCAGCTTGGAGCGAATGACTATGCAGACCATGGATTTCCTATGGCCATGTGTGAAGTCGCAGGAACAAGCTCGCATAGGATAATTGATAGACGTCCTTTCGTAACCTTAGATATAGGACACGGAAAGAGTGCAAGGACCGTAAGAGCCTTGATTGACTCAGGTGCAGCCACTAGTGCTGTTAAATTGTCTTACTGCCAAGAATTACAATTGACTGTCAATCCTGTGGAAGCATATCTTATAGGATTGGGAGGAGTGGAAACCCCTTGCATGGGCGAGGTGGAACTTCCCCTCTACATTCACGATGAGGCAATGACCGTTAAAGTACTAGTGTGTCAAGATGAGGATCTCACTGAACCTCTCGTCTTGGGTCAGGATTGGATCTATGACCAAGCAGTCAATCTAAACCTAAGAAGTGGACTTCTCCAGGTTTGGCTCAATCATAGTCGAGTCACAGTAGAATTAGACAATGGAGCACTCAAGGAGCTAGGAAAGGCACAGACTCCTGGTCCTTCCAGGGGTACACATGAAGATGACCATGCTGTTCTTGTTCAAAACCCTGTGTTGCAGAGGAATGATATTTGCAAAAAAGGAGTCAGGGATGCAACGGAACTCCCTTCTTTTCCAAAGGCCAGAAGGAGGCAGCAACCAAAGGCGGATCACAAGCAGAAGAAGCAGAGTACTACCTATGTCCGAGATCAAAAATACCTGCGCAGCAGAATGTCCCAGAAAATAAACCAGGTGTGGGTGCGGAAAGGCGAACGACCAGGCACACCACCGTCAACTACACGGGCAAAGCCTCTTATTAGTAACCAACAACACGACGCTAATAAGAAGTCTGTCAGAAATTCTTCTGCTAAAGTAAAATCTATTTGGGTGCCCAAGAAGTCGATGAAGGCAAGCCCACAATCTAGACAAATTTGGGTGCCTAAGGCTTGCTTGAGGGCACAAGTAGTTACACCAAGGCCACAACCTATGCAGCATAACCCATCTACGAGTACAACCAGTATTCCCTCGTGCTCAACACTTAGGAACACACCAAGACCCATGAGCATGCATGTAATCACTTATAAGTGGGTCCCTAAAAGGCCCCACTCCCAAACAGCGACACCGACACAGCTCTCTGGAGTCTCTACGAAACCGAAAGCAAAGCCCATCCACTGCATTTGGCAGTCTAAGATCTGTAATAAACCCCCCGACCCCGATTTGTAAATTCACCCCACTTACTAACGGCATTAGTCTCCTAGGAATACACAAACGTTAACTACACTCACTGTCTTCGTGCACTTACTAACCACTAACTCACCATCTACCTCATGTTAATGTTGTAATGGGGACAACAACGGATTTATTTTGTCCATTACGATGTTAACACATGATTCTATATTCTCACAGAATCAGAAAGCAAAAAGAAAAATGGCAGAAGCGACAGGTTCGGGCTCACAAGTAGGGATACTTACTGCAGGAATTGATGTGGATAGCCTACCCGTGGATGTGCCCCCGACTGAACGACCAGTGGAGATGCAACACCTCCAGCAACTCCCGGTGCCAGATCCACCTACAGGAATCACGGAAAGAGTTCATGCGAATTCTCATTGGTTCAATGGCATGCCCGGTCCATTAGGTGAGGCCAAGTATATCTGGGAGTCTAAATGCGAGTATGACAGATCATGGGTGCGATTCCAATTTTTCTCCAAGGAGTTCGAGACTTTACAAAACACAGAAGATCTACAGATCATATGGCAACGAGCAGGATTGGCGGAATATTTTGAAGCCCCACTACCTAAACCCGATCTCCTCCGATGTTACTATTTGGTCTCCACATTACAAGCTAATGAAGATAAGGACCAACCCGGATCATTTGTTCTCCCCTCATTGCTGGGCAACAACGAGTTGAAGAGGTTTGAACTTACTGTGGAGTTGGTAAGCGACGCTTTAAATATGCATGGCACGCATGTACCCTCAGAAAAGGATGCTCTCGTTCCCAACAACATGAAGGACAGGAAAGTAGTGAAGCTGAAAGACATGGCAGCCCTCACCCCAAATGTGTCCATCCCTCTCCGCATGTGCATGCAACATTTCGCCTTCCCCGGTCAAGACCGATTCACACAACCACACAAGAAGATCTGGTTTGCTCTCTACTTGGCGGAGGCAGGTGCGCTACCTATTAAGCTACCAGTGTGGATTATAGATCAGTTGTATGAAGCGAACAAACGGGCTTCTAGGAAATTAGTGGTGAACGGATGCTGTGCACTCACACGCATCATTTACCGATGCTTGGCATATGATGTCCCCATTGAGCGTGCCTTAACTTGGGCACAATTACAAATGTTTAAAAGGCTCAAGACATCCACACATCAGTCCAAGCGCATGAGGGGCGCGATTCCGTGTGTCCAGGCAAGGGAAGTCCTGACTACTCCTGAGGCATCACCATTAAGAGAGGGCACTGTACCTCCTTTTACCATTAGGATACCCAGGTCCGAATCTGACACTACGACACAACCCACCCCATCGGCTCCTCCGGTTACGCCTGAATTCGAGTTTGCTGCCACTGGAGAGGCGGAAGGACTGGACCCCCAGGATTTCGAAGCATTCCTACAAAGCACACAATTCTCTGATGTAGAGTTTTATTCAGAGGCAGAGGAGCAGGGCACATCCTCACGAAGAAGAAGAAAGTCTACAGACGGTAGACATGTCCATTGGAGTGACACTCAGGAAAGTCAACAACACGGACATCCGGAAGAAGAAGAAGCGTATGAAGAAGAGACCACTGAAGCCCCAGCATATACAGCCGAACTCCGAAGGCTGTATCAGATTATGGAAAGAGTACGATCGCAGCAATTACTCACTGAACAGAGCAGCAGAGTACTTATGACTCAGTTGTTGGAAGAAGCGGGAGTTGACTCAGAGTACAGGGAAGGTCTCTTATTGATGGCAGAAACATATGGAGTTGTAGAAGCTGTGCGCACTGCCATTCAGAGGCCTTCAGTTCAATATGACCCACGAAGGTTCCAGACACGACCTCGCTCAGGTAAAAATATACAAATTCCCGTTACAGTTGCAGAAGAGCCGACTACTACACCTGAAACTATCAGAACAACCTCCCAGACAGCTAGCCAACAGCACCCAGCCACCCATGAGGAGTCCACCGAACCACGACCACCTACTCCCCCACCATCACCTCCTAGAAGAGAAACAGTAGAAACCACATCGACTACTCAACCCACCGACCCCACCTTCATCTTCCGTACTCCGATCTCCAGTGCCACCCTATTCTCTACCACTGATAATCCTATCTTCGAAGACAACCCCAACACTACACAATCCGCCGAACCTCTCCTAGACCCTGCCCTAGGGCAACCATCCCCAACGCCCTCAGCCACGGGTCATCCTGACCCTAGATCCACATTCATGGGCTTCCCTGCTACCACGCAACCCTTTCAGCCCTCCTCAAATTTACGACCCCAACCCCCGATATCCCTCTCTCCATTTCTACAATCCCTCCAGGACATTTTTGCTAGGGCTTTTCAACCAGGCCCTCAACCATTCCCTGTCTTTTCAGCTCCCCACCCCACGTCACATCTATTCACCACTTCCACACACACACCACCTACCATACCAATGTATATGGCAGGCCCCACACTAACACCCACTCCTGAAGGTATGGACATTTCACCACCCACGGCACCTCCACCCACGGTTTCACCTCCTCCCATTCCCCCTCCACCAATTTCACCCACACACACAACTTTCGTAGACACATCATTCACTGTCTCCCTTCCCCAATTTCCTTCCCATGCATCTTCCACAGTAAACACCCCCCACTCATCTATAGGTAATGCATTGGACACCATGTTGGCTTGTATATCAAATTTAAGAACAGATTACATTCAGCTCCAGCAACAAAACGCACGCCTGCAAGAGCACTCAGCGACACTACAGCTCCGCCTTGCGGTACTAGAAGAGGAGAATGCTCGCCTCCACACACAGTTCCAAACCCTCCAAGACGCCCATAATATATTGGAAGTACAGCTACAGAACGTAGATCAGGAAGCAGTGCAGGTGGTAGAAAGTCACCTACGGACACAACTGGAACGCAACTCAAAACTTCAGCGAAATATGGCGCTACTTAAACGCCATCTTGCGGCTGCTCAGGAAGAGAACAGACGTCTGCAAATACAAAATCAAGAGAACCTGGAGGCAGCTATTGAGAGCACACCGGGGGCACCCATCAGCCCATCCAAGTTTCAAGCAGTGACCCCCGATAATATCAAGATTATATTGGAAGATTATGCCATGCTACTCGAAGCACATGATAAGCTATCGGAGGAGCTAGGACAACTGAAGCAGGAACACCAACAAGGCCCAACAGCTGCCCCTCCAACCACCCACTCTGCAGCTTCGCTTCCCTCCGACGCAGAGGCCATAAAAGATCTCCAGCAACAAGTAACTGAATTGCAGACACGCCTACTACAATATGAGAGGCCATCTTCCCCTCCGGAGGCTCCCACGGACGAAGAAGTTGTGCAAATTCCTGTGGAACAAACGTTTGATGAAGAATATGATCCGCAACCATTCCCAGGAGGCCAACAAACAGAAGAAGCGCAGGACACGTTTGAGGCACCACGGCCGCCATGGTTACGACAAGTGGAGGAAATAGGGACCTCGCATGAAGAGCGCACCGTAGTGCAAAATCAGGCTATGAGGGTCATAGAGGAGACTGTTTTACAATCAGATTACTTCAAGAACTTGTCATCGAGACGCCTGATCCTCTCATCGGAACTCCAGTACAGGCCATATTATATTATCTTGGCTGATTATAATGCAGAAATACAAAGAGTCACGGGTCAGATTCCTAATTTTGCGACCCAATTTCAACCTGAAGACCTTCCTCCAGAGGTGCGAAAAGGCAAGATTCGTCAACCAATATGGCGGCAGAAACTTTTAGAGACTTATCCAGAAATGCTACGCACATGGAACAACGCGCCGTTGCACCTCCTGTACAACCCATGCTACGGTCCAGTCCCCCGCCGCAGGTCGTGGAAGGCATTTAATATCAAGGTACAGAACAATGCGCAATGCAAGGAATGGCTGAACTACCCGTACATCGCGCCACCACAAGGACCACCATCGGTAGCATATATGATGGGGACCATTCGCCACTGGATGCCGCGCTTGAAGCCCATGCAAGATGTAGCAGCGCAAATGATGCTTAAAATCTTAGATATGATGCAAGTAGTGCTGAAGACCTTTAGAAATGCAGCCGCACCACAGGTACGTCTTCCGGGGTTTAGCAATGGAAATTACGACTTGGTGTATGACATGAGCACCACCCCCAGTATCCGTGTGGCTTACGCTTGGCATGCACGCATCAAGTACCTCCCCGCCTGCTACAAACAGACCTTCGAAGAAATGTTCAGATCAGGTTTCTGGGAGTACCACTCGGAGATTTTCGCACCAAAGCCGACACATCTACTTCAACTGTTTGCTTGTGAACAAGCAATGTATTCAGAGTACTACACCACCCCGCAACCAGAAACCCCCGGTGCAATAAATTGGGAGGCATTGGAAGCCGATCTAGCCAGAGGCTTAAGGATAGGAGAACATGAACTGGCCACCAATGTCATCCAATATTACATCGACCACCCGCGCGAACAAAGGTCTGTCAGGGGCGACAGACGCTAGGAAGGGGGGAGTGTTGGCATACAAAGCAACAAAGGAGTCATGCACAATACGGCAACAAGGCCAGATCATTTTTTCCCATAGATTATGTACAACCCAAGTGATTTTAATCACTACACAAACATTGTAAATCCCATTTTTGGTAGATTAGACTCCATTTTGTGCAAGCCGAGGAGTCCTCGAGCTTGAGGAGTATTAGAAGTACCATCGTACCAAATTTCATAATTTTTAGACTTCGTTTGAGCCCTCAAATAAGCCCTGGAACCTAATTTTTAACTAGGCCGGACACTAGGTCTGGACAGGGCCAAAAGCTAGTCAAAAACTATAAAAAGAGTTAGAGAGCTCATTTTTGAGGTTAGATTGTAATTGAAACGAACTTGTAAGAGCTTGTGAAAGTAATCTAAAGCACTCCATTGATTCTCTCTCTTTGTCTTGCCGTGTGTGCGCGCGTGTGTGTATGTGTGTGCATGCTTGTATGCTTCTCACTCACGCACTTGTGCCGCCACTTGCTCGAGGTCTTCATACCATCCTCACGTCTTCCCGGATTGACATTAAAGGAGGTGCTACTCATCACTGAGCTACACCTTACCTGAGTGTTAAGGGCTGTTACTAATCCATCATACTTTGCTGGAAGAACACGTACAGATCTTCGAGCCAGCTCTTCTGGTGTTATAACAACACCAACTGCAGCCAATTGATCTTGAAGATGCTTTATCCGTTTGATAAAATCTTCAGCCTTTTCAGAATCAGAATGCTTTTCATTTGCCAACTGATTTTCTAAATTCTGTATCCTAGTGTGGTTCTTGGTCTCATATTGTCGAGCCAATATGCCCCAAGCCTCATGTGCTTTAGTAGTATGTTGAACTAAAGTAAGCACAGAATCACTTACACTAGTGACAATCGCACATAATGCATCAGCATTCCGCCTCTTCCAAGCTCGTAGAAGATCTGGATCTGGCTGAATCATCAATCTTGAATTTGCTGGATCTTCAACTGGTATAGGCTCTGGATCCAATCCCATCGGTCCCATGACAGTGTCAAGTAATTCATAGGAGTCCAAAATTGCAGAAATTTTGAACTTCCAGAGTGTATAATTGGTTCCATCTAGCTTCCCTTCAGTGAATGCAGGTGGACGAATTCGAATAGGTGCAGCATTAACATTAGCTGAAGCACCAAGACTACTATTCGACGATGAAGCCATCATGTAATCACTCGAATAATCTACTGATATTCTAGTCTGCTAGTAGGCTAAAATAATGATACTTCTCAAGCTATTCGAACCTTACAGCTCTGATACCATGAAAGACAATAGTTACGCAATATAACACAGGAGCAATAGCAGAGAAGATAACAGATATAGGAGAATCTCAACAATTTTCTACTAGCAGCAAGTACAAAGATGATGGCGTTGTCCACCCGTGCGCTCTCAAGGTAGAGCTTAAATGGTGATCTAGACAACTCTAGATAGGGAGATACAAGGTAGAGGTATGCTGGCTCAACTCGGTATCTTAGGAAGTGCAGAAGTCATGTATATATAGGATCATGGGTGGCCTGCCATGGACGGCTATACATGGGCGGTAGAGCGTGGGCGGCCACCGCCCGCGTAATTGCCATACACGGCTTAGACTGGTTGAACCGACCTAACAAATATAAATGATTTCTGACTCCGACAGGGAATATTCCATGGAATATTCCCTTTACCGTCACGCCGGGGGCGCTGCCCCCGGGCCCCCACCAGGGGGCCCGCTGGCCCCCTGGGACCCCCCAGCCAGGGGGCCCGCTGGCCCCCTTGGACCCCCCAGCCGGGGCTGCTCACCGCTGCCCCGGACCCCACAATTGGGGACCTTGATAACTCCCTTTCCTTATAATATCTTACATGGTCCAATATGACCTTCATCCAACATTCAAGTTGGGATTCCCATCAATTGGGTAATGCATGCTTGGCTTCTCCTCATAAAGGGGGCCTTACAAAATGTGCATACAATCATGAGGGGTAGACATTGATCATATACTAACAATCAATGCTTTGGAGTCCAGTCATACGGAGTCACAAAGCAAAATATCCGCCCTCGAACATGCAAATGCGCAACTCGAAGCGAGGCATATGGAAGAGAGCAAAGCCATGGAGGAACAGCTGCGAGATCAAATGGGCCGCAATGCAAGGCTTCAACGAAACATGGCCTTGCTACGACGACATCTGGCGGCAGCTCAAGAAGAGAACAAACGGCTTCAACAACAAAACCAAGAGAACCTCGAGGCTGCCATGGAGAACACCCCGGGAGCACCCATAGACCCGGCTAAATTTCAAGCTGTTCCCTCAGAAAGCATACAACAGATCTTGGAAACTTATGCCAATCTTTTAGAAGCACATGATCAGCTTGCCGACCAACTGAAGGACCTACAGAGACCCCAAGAGTCTACACCACACCAACGGGAACCTAAAGAGATGACCGACGCTGCTACTTCACCTGAACCTGAACATTCAACGACCAATGACGTACTGGAGTTACGGCAACAGGTTGCAGAATTAAAATTGAAGTTGATGCAGTACGAGCGACCTCCTTCCCCACCTGAGCAACCCATGGAAGAGGAAGAAGTTATTATTCCAGTGGCGGAAGCATATGAAGAGAACTATGAGCCTCAACCTTTTCCAGGAGGCACAACCACTGAGGAGGGACAGGACACTTATGAGGAACCCCCATCGGCATGGATGAAACAGGTAGAAGAAATGGGGCAGACTCATGAAGAACGTATCACCTACCAGATGTTGGCCATGAAGACCATTGAAGAAACCATACTTCAATCAGAATACTTCAGACAGCTGGCTCCTAGAAGACTAATCACCAGCTCAGAATTACAATATAAGCCATACTTTGTACTGTTGGCAGACTACAACGCTGAGATCAAACGTAAGACCAACAAGTACCCAACGTTCGCAACGCAATTTGAACCGGAGGACATTCCAGAGGAGGCGCGCAAAGGGAGAATACATCAACCCATCTGGAGGCAAAAGCTATTGGAGACCTATCCCGAGATGCTACGAACATGGGACCATGCACCCATGCATTTAAAGTATAACAATTGCTATGGACCAGTACAACGGAGAAGGACATGGAAGTCATTTGCAATCAAAGTCAAGAACAATGCCAATTGCAAAGAATGGCTCAATTACCCCGCCATCGCTCCCCCAACCGGTACTCCCACGGTGTCATACATGATGGCAACCATCAGACATTGGATACCACGTCTCCACCCCATGCCAGATGTCGCTGCCCAGATGATGCTCAAGATCTTTGATATGATGCAGGTCGTACTCAAAACTTTTCGCAATGTATGCCGTATTCAACCTCCTATTCCCGGGTTATTAATGGTAACTACGACCTGCTATATGATATGAGCACAACCCCGAGCATACGAGTGGCTTACGCATGGCACGCACGCATCAGATATCTCCCTGCCTGCTACAAGCAAACGTTCGATGAAATGTTCACCACGGGATTCTGGGAAGCACACTCAGAGGTGTTCGCGCCACGGCCCACCCATTTGTTACACCTCTTTGCATGCGAACAAACGATGCACTCAGAACTCTACACAACGCCACAGACGGACATACCGGGCCCAGTCAATTGGGATACCCTGCAGAGAGACCTGATCCGAGGGCTGCGAATCAAAGAACATGAGGTGGGAGCTGACATTCTCCAGAACTATATTGATCAACCCGCAGAGCAAAGGTCTGTCAGAGGCGACAGACCCTAGGGGGGGGAGAGTGTTGACAGTATACGGGAAGAAGCAAGTACGGACACACATGCAGATCTAGCATTGAGGCAACCCTTCATTTTTTTCAAAACCCTCACATCATTTTAAAGTGATTCTCATCACTACAAACCCTTGTAAATATCATTTCACCTTTTTGTAGCTCCATTTTGTACAAGCCGAGGAGTCCTCGAGCTTGGGGAGCCTTAGAAGTAGTTTCCTGTCAATTTTCATAATTTTTAGATCTCGTCTGGGCCCTCAAATAAGCCCTGGAACCTAATTTTTAACTAGGCCGGACACTAGGTCTGGACAGGGCCAAAGCTAGTCAAAAACTATAAATAGAGCTAGAGAGCTCATTTTTGGGGTTAGCTTCTTGTAGTTTGAGCTTGTATGAGAACTTTGTTGCAATAGAAGTGATTCCATTGTCTTACTCTCTTTGTTCTTGCCGTGTGTGCGCGTGTGCGTGTATGTGTGTGTATGCTTGTGTGCTTCTCACTCACGCACTTGTGCTTCCACTTGCTCGTGGTCTTCATACCATCCTCACGTCTCCCCGGATTGACATTAAAGGAGGTGCTACTCATCGCTGAGCTACACCATGCGACTAAAAAACATAAACTTCTTCATGAAAATCACCATTCAAAAATGGAGTTTCAATGTCCAACTGATGTACATTCCAACCATGATGAGATGCAAGTGCACAGATGCTACAAATAGTAGTCATTCAGCAAATAGGTGCAAAGGTCTCATCAAAATCAATGCCTCTTTCCTGCACATAACCCTTTGCAACAAGCCTAGCCTTATACCTGTCAACTGTTCCATCAGGCTAACGCTTTAGCTTGTATATCCACTTAGCGCCAATAGCCTTCTTATCAGGAGGCAAGTCACATAAAGACCAGGCTTGAACGAGTATGGTATGACAAAGGTGCATCTAATTTGCTATCATGCAAAGTCTGCACAAGCCATTTTGGCATAGTTTTTGCCTCCTCAATATCAGGTCTCTCATGAATAAGTGCATCATGTAAATTTGCATAAAAAATGGAATGATCTGCATCATCACATGAAACCTATAAAGGCTGAGAAGTTGCCTCATTAGGACCAACACTAGACTGTCCACCAGTAAACAGAGGCAACAAGGTATTATACATGTCAAAGTAATGGATGAGTAGAATCTTCCACAAAAACAACATCATGGCTAACCAAAATGCATTTAGTCTATGGATGATAAAGACGATAGCCTTTGCTTTCAGAATTGTACAAAAAAAAAATACATTTTATTGCTTTATCATCCAATTTCCTACGATGTTGTTCATGCATTAATACATATGTGAGACAACCAGAAACATGCACGTGAGCAACAGATGGCTTACGACCATGCCAAGCCTCATATGGAGTGATAGACTACAATGCTTTCATGGGACACTTGTTAAGTACATATGCTGCACACATGATAGCCTCAAGCCAGAAACTATGTGGTAAAGCCTGACTCTTGACCATAGACCTTGCCATCTCCATGAGTGAACTGTTCGTCAATTAAGCAACTCCATTTTGTTGAGTTGTATATGGCACTGCACACTGATGTTTTATCCCATGTTCAGCCAGAAATGCATTAAATTCAGAAGACATATATCCCCTCTCCCTCAATCAGCACAGAGTGTGCCCATTTTACATGTTGACACATTTTTAGCCAAAACCAAAATTTTTTTGAAGCTCATAAACACTTAAAACTTTTCTTTGAGTGGATATACCCGTGCATGCCTGAAAAAATCATCAATGAAATTCATGAAGTAAAGATAGTTTCCAAAAGAGGGTGTCTGCATAGGACCACAGACATCACTGTGAACAAGCTGCAATTTTTGAGTAGCTCAAACAAAACCATCTTTTGGAAAGGAGGAATGCTACATTTTGCCCAAAATACAGCCTTCACAAACATGTTTTCCGGGTGCCTCAAGTTTGGGCAAAGAGGACACCATTTTAGATTTCTGCAGGCATAGTAAACTAGCAAAATGCAGAAGACCAAAGTGTGCATGCCAAAGCTTTGCATCTAACATAGCTTGAGAATCATGTACTACGCATGCTGAATCATTCACAGGTTTTTTCATAGTCTATGAGCTTATACAACCCACAACATAAAATGCCAAAAGCAATAATCATGTCGCTATTTGACAGATCATGAATTGTACATGTGTCATCAACAAATTCACAACCAAGCCAATCTTGGCTAATGCAAAAACTGATAACAAATTCTTCTTGATCCCTAACACAAATAAAGCATCCAACGATGTAAAAGAACTACCATCAACAGTAGTCAGAATGATCTTACCAAATCCCATGACTGGATAAGAGGAGGTGTTGGTGCATGTGACAATATTCCCTATAGGGGCAAGCTCGAGTGAAGTGAAGAAACTGCACTATGAGGTAATATGTTTGGTTGCCCCACTATCAAAGTACCAAACATCTGAGTCTACTATAGACATACACTGTTCAGAAGAAGATAGATCAAAACTGCAAATAGTAGTAAACACCCATTCTTCATTCTGCATAAGATTAGCAGACACTATTTTCGGTGTAGAGGCCTCTGCAAAAACCATTCCGACCTCTTTCTTCTTTGCCTCTTTAGCAGCTAGTTTTGGACAACTCTTAATGACATGATCATTTGCTTTACAGTATTTGCAAAAACATTTTTGCTTTTTTGATTTCTTCTCATCTTTGTCTTCCTTCTTCAAATGTGTAGCATTTGCAGATTTCTGCTTACTAGTAGATGAGCTCCATTTACCTTTGCCCTTCAGACTACCCAGGAAATATTGATTTGCAACACGCTATGGAGGTGATCGCAGTTCAGGTGGATCGGGTCCGGTCGTGGCACACACAGAGTGTATGAATCTAGTGAGTGTTGGAAGGTTTCTGTAATAAAAAATGTGAAGGTGAAGATGAAGTTGGGTATGGGGGGAAGAGATGTCATGATTTGATTAGAGAAAGGGGAACATATGAACACAAGATAATTGCATGAACATGAATGATGAGGACAAAAGAAACCATTCACATGAATCAATTCGGAAAGGAAGAATGGTCCAAAAATATGGAGCTTCTTAAACACTTTCCAAATTTAATTCACATTCATAGTTTCTTTTGAATGGAATGAATGCATGATGAGAAAAAAAACTAAAACCACACACAACCCTAGATATCATATAAAGAACCAATCCTAACCATCCATTTGATAAATCCAATGATTGTAATCAAAAGAAGCTGATCTTAGGGTTGAGAGTATTTCTCTAGATCCAAGGGCCCAAATTCATTCAAAAAACTATATAAACCCCCCTCCAGACTCCTAGAGCATCATTGTTAGGCATCCATAGGGCCCTTGCTATCACATGGTTTCCTTGAGACGATCACCCTCAGTTGAGTGTGTGAGGATCCAAGGTGGGCTAGTAAAAGCATAGTTCCTAGATTCAATTTTTAGACTTCCTCTCTAGGATAGGCTCATAAACTCAATTTCTCTTTCTTTGCTTACCCTCAGTGGAGCAAGTGAGTGAGTTTGAGCTGGTTTTATGTGTCTTAGAATTCTTTAGAAACACAGTACAATCCTAGAAAGACATAGGGTCAATGAAGTGGGACCTATCCTCTTACGTGTGACATTCGGTTGAACTGTCATGGTGAGAGGGTCGTGCGGACCACCTTTGACCAGTAGAATGCTTAGCTTGAAGTTTCACAACATTCATGTATATGTTTCTCATAACAATATCTTCTAATTCATGTCTCATGTCTCTTATCTCTTTGTCTCTTATATGTTTTTACATGTCACCTTCTATCTCTTTCTATGTGTGAGAAGGCTCCGCAGTATTGCGTTGAACTAGTGAGGATGATCCATTAAGGTTGAGAGAATAATTTTCTTTTCATTCATAAATCATGACACACGTGCATTCATACCACCCAAAAACACCCATGCATATGTTTTAGTTTCGGAAGTGTATAAGAAGCTCCATTCTTGGACCATTCTTCCTTTCCAGACTGAAGATCACTTTCAAGATCATCATCAAATCTAGCTCTCGATAACATATTAGCAACTGATTTTGAATTACCTGTAATATGAACTAAGTCAGGATTTATGAACTTAATATATGAGATCCATCTAAGCATGTCTATATCAAGAGATGAACAATTGGCTATCATTCCAATGAGAGGCAAACAATTAGTCTCAACTTTGACAATTGCACCTATGAAATATTCTTTGTCTGCTTTCAAAGCTGTTACCATGCCCCATATTTCTCGTTTGATCTGTGGATATTTTTGTTGTGTTTCATGTAAAATTTTGGCACCAAACCTAATTGCATATCTATTCCCTTCACTATCATCTTGACTTATGATCCAACCTATACCAATAATTTCTTCAATTTACGCATAGCTTGAGTGTGTTTGTTAGTCCAAATAAATTTTCGTTTCTTCCACAACAAGTCATAGAGACAATCAACAACATGAGCAAAGTGTGGGATCCAAATAACATAAAAGATGCAAGCACCAAGAAATCTGCATACCTCACTCACGTTGTTACATGTTTCAGAAATCTTGCTAATGGCATCAACTTTTTGTGGGTATGGCTTTCGACCATAATGGCTCCCACAATAAGAACCTTGTTGACACCAAAAATAGATTTTTCTATGGAAAATGTGAGACCTACCTCTTCAAATCGTTGAAATATTCTTTCACAATCAGAGATATGGTAAAAAAAAATTTACGACATCCAGATGAATCTAAAGTAATGTCCTTTACATGTTCCTCACTCCCTTTAATTGGAATATCATCAATGAATGGCATGGTTATGTGAGGGATAAACTCATGTAAGACCATATTCATAGCACTCATCATATGAGCCACAGAATTAGTTGCTCCTTGAGGTAAAGTACACATTCGCACTAAGCCTAAAGGAGTTTTCATTGTGGTTATGTCGTGACTATCAACCGCTAATTGGAATTGTTCATATCCCGAATATAAATCATCCATTGAATAGATAGAATGTCCTGAAAATGATTCAACAAAATCATCTACAATGGGTCCTGTTCCTACGTTCCTTATGGTGACTTTATTGACAGGTTGGAGATCTTGAATAAAATGTAGTTTCCCATTCTTTTTAGGCACAGTGAACCATCTGTTTAAGTAAGGTGCAAAAGATGGCTCTAAAATTCTCATGTTTATCTTCTCCTTAAGTAGTTTCATTAGCTCAGGTAAGTGAGCCTTTGGAACCGGCATAGGGCGAAGATTCCATGGAATATGTGGAATAGTAAAGATTGTCATGAGTGCAACTAGCTTAGGATCTACACAACCAATCTCATGAGGATACATAGTAAAGGCTTTTCCATGGCTATGTATGACTCTCAAATTTATCTCTCTCTGCTGGCAAAAGAAAGTCATCATCTCTACCAATTTTCACCCGTTTGATTGTCTCATCCGTGAATGTATGTCCTATGTTTTTCTTATCCCGAAGAATTGGATCATTTTTCACATCAATGATTTTTTCCGTACTTCCTTGAGGTAATGGTTGAGCTATGGGTTTGATTTTTTTGTCTACAGTTTTCTACTTTGTTTCAACTAAGGCATCATGTGTTTGGTTAAATTTTGAGCACTTGTCAACATTGAGAGCATATTCCTGGATAAGAGCATACTCATCAAGGGAAGAAAGAAGAATAATATGGGAATTAGAATTTTGTTGAAGACATAACTCTAACTCCTCAAGAGTAGAGAAACAATGAGATGTCTCAATCACATGCTCAATGTTCTCATCATGTTCCATGATTTTGTTGTTTTTATATATATATTTTTTGGGTTTTTTGGATAAAAGACTTGGACAATTGACTCTTATGAAGAAAATCTAATCTAGAATGTGGAAAACAAAGTGACAAACTATTGTACATGTTGGTTGGATGCGAGATGTCAAACCAATATCCACTGTTTTCCTGCTCAACAATGGATTCTATCCGAAATTTTGATCATATGTAGCTCCAAACATGAATCGAGGTGCACAATCACTACAAGCATGCTCATGACCCTGAGTAACAATAGGTTTCTTTCTAATTGACAATTGATTCCTAGGATGATTCACTCCTACCGTCATGATTTGAAGTGATTGCATTCCATCCTTAGACTTAATTGTAGCATAGGTAGACCCATCATCCATGGCTTTAGTTTCCATACGACTCTCACAAATAAAGGGTTGACCTAAGAGATAGGAGCAATTATCTTGAATAAAAAAGTGAAACTCTTATGTGATTCCTCCTATGGATATGGGCACACTAGCACAAGCTCCATACAAGGTACCTACACCATTATCTGCAGTTCTCATACGCCATCCACAATCTTTATCTATGGGCCATCGAAACTTATCATAGACTTCTCTTGAAATCACATTGATTTCGGAGTCGGAATCTACTAATGCATTTACAGTGATAGCGTTCTTATCATTTCCTATTTTAACATGCATCTCTAATGTACCTCTACACCAAATTTTTTTTTAAAAGTGAATTTCAGGATTGTTTTCATGATTTTCATGGTCAGGTTGAATAGGTCCTATGAAAATTTTATTAACATTTAGTTCATCATCATCAAAGCCCTCTTCATCAGATTCATCAAAGTTTAAGGCTTCATTCATAGCTTGATCTTGATCTAGATAATCTTGCATCTCAATATCTAGATTAAGCGGAAACCTCTTCCTTTTAATTAGGCCGATAAAGTTATCTTTAAAAACAGGCTTTGCAATAGAGAAAACTTATTCTAAAGACATAGACACTTGACTCTTAAGCAAAATGTCATCTAAAATCTCCATAGGATCTATTTTTCTCTCAATTTCTGAAATCAAGATGGCTTTAGGTTTTCTCTTTGGTTTCTTTTGTTTTTGCTCAGGATCTTGTTTTTGTTCATGTTCTCGTGTTTGGTCTTCAGTTTGTTTTGATTGTTCTTGTTTATCTAAAGGCTTTGGTTCTGTTTTTCTTTGCTTTGTCTTCTTCCCTTTTTGTTTCTCCTCTTGTTTTGGTTCATTGGGTTGTGATTCTTGTTTTTTATCTTTGGATTGTGATGTTTCTCCTTGCTCTATGATTGTTTCTATTCCCTTTGAGGTTTGTTTTCGAGTCACTCTTCTTTCACTAGGCTCAACTTCATCTCTTTTTCGTTTTTCTTCTACATTGGATATGTGAGAAATAAGAGATTGATCTTCTATCGGTGACTCCCAAGCCATTATTCTTCTTATCTCATCTCATGCTCTTACTAAAGCCTCTATGGAAAAGTCAACTTCCTTTGTGGGTTTACTTGATTCTACTTGTTGTTCATCAAGAGCTTCTAGTTTCACTCTTCTAGTTCCTACGTCCGTTATGGTTATATTATCATAGTGTTTTTTCATTCCTCCCTTACCATAATTTCCTTGCAAAGGTAGCCTAGATCGATAGTCACAGATTTTCTTGTCTATGTCTATTACTAGTTGTTTCTCCTTAGCAGCCTTCAATAGTTCACAATCCCTCAAAAAGTGCTCTAACGAATCACACCAAGGACACCTACGAGGGCCACACACAAAACCATTCTGATTTTGAGAATTTTGATTAACTTGTGGTGGGCAATTTAGAAATTGAGGATTTTGTTGATAAGGTATTGCTTGAATAGGATAATTAGGATTTTGATAAGGCAATTGATGTATTTGAGGAGCTTGGGGAGCAACATGTGGTACTTGAGGTGCAAGAGGAGCTTCCATAGTATACGATTGATGATTTTGAAAATTTTGATTTTGAGGATTTTAAAAAGCTGTTTGAGAAGCTTGAGGATATATGTTTTGATACATTTGAGGATTTTGCACATGAGGATGAGGATTTTGCATTGAAGGATTATGCATTGGAGGAACTTGATATGCTTGAGTAGGAGCTACTTGTGGATTTTGATTGGGAGCTATAACATGTTGATTATGCTCTTGAAAAGACATTGGGTTCATTTGATTTTGGAAAGTTTTGGTGTAATTAGATTGTAAAGCATCTATAGTCTTGGCCAAATTGGATTGTGTAGCAATAAGACTTTCCATTTGCTTAGTGAGAATTTCCACTTGAGATTCTTCAATTAAACTTTTATTTGGCTCTAGTTTAAAACCTTGAGTAGGCTCCATCATTTGAGGAATAGGAGTAAAGTCAAAAAGCATAGCATGTGATTGTTCTCTAACTTGCTCCTTAGTTTGTGGAAGGCTAGCTTGAGGAAGACTAGTTTGCTCATAAAGCATGGATTGTCTTTGATGTCTATAGGCTACAGCCTCTACTACTTTACGCACTTTTTGCCAATTGTCAGTAAGACCATAGCGCTTATCCGGCTCTTCTAATCGCCGTTTTCAACTTCCCTACGAGTTTCAGGATGAAGAAGCTTAAGAAAATTGATCACAAGATCAGGTTCCAAAGTTATCTTATCCTCATCAGGAAGTTGTTCATAGTGTCTAATATACTCATTTTTTAAGTGAGTAATAGGGCTACTAGGCTTTGGGGAATCGACCCATCATAATGTTGGTGCAGGGCAATCAACAATTGAAGTTTGGACGAAGTTTTGAAGTCAAGGACTGAAGAAAAGATCAAGTTATGAAGCATGGAGAAAGTATATGATCAGAGAATGAAGATATGTATACATATGTACATTAATTCAGAGATAGATCACTTATAGTTTTGTATGGTTATGAGATTGTACATATTTGCCTATATATACAAGTAAACATGTCAGGGCAAATATGAGAGAGCATGTGAATAGAGAAATTAGATGTTATATGAGTCATTAGACACTTTAGAAGTGAGTAAGATTGCTCTCATCACTCAGATGTAAAGTTTTCTAGGAATGAAGAAAAATTGCGCCCGATATTTCTGAGAGTTCTCCTTCTGTGTTGAATCTTTTGTGAAATGTTTTTGTACAAGTCTAATTCTATAGTTGATTGCTCTCTGTACAAATTTTCAGCTTCTAATTGTGATCATGCTGAGAGAATTGAGTGTAGG
The DNA here is from genome assembly GCA_020310875.1 of Ceratopteris richardii. Classification (NCBI taxonomy): domain Eukaryota; kingdom Viridiplantae; phylum Streptophyta; class Polypodiopsida; order Polypodiales; family Pteridaceae; genus Ceratopteris; species Ceratopteris richardii. The sequence continues at coordinate 17,261,207 of CM035443.1, read as the reverse complement.
AACATTTACATGTGTAAATGAAAAGAAGAGAAGTTGCAGGAGGCGCAAAATTCCATGCTAATGTTTTGGTCAGTTCTCCTTCCACAGTGTAAAGTTTTGAGCAAGCAAGCATGCTTAAGAAGTTACAGGTGTCAAAATCGGCTGTAAAGAACTACAATTTTAGACATAGGTGACTTGTTAAGATCATTTCTCAAGATCTACTGAATGTTTTGGAATGATTTAACTTGGAGGAGGTGTGCAAACTACAGGCGAAACCTTGTGCAAAGTTTTATAAAGAACGTTACACATTTGATAAGTTAATGAGTGAGTTATGTGCAACAGACTTTCTGTGTAGCCATCTTCTTCACAATTTATCAAAAATTTTGATAATTGATCATTGATCCTCTAAATTGGTAAAGGTTTTGAGTTACTCTTGATATAGAGGTGCTCTAACTTCAAGAGTAGCTTGTTCTTTTGGAGATTAACACTCTCCATGAGTGGTATCAAAGTAGGAAGTATCAAAATTGAAGAAAGGAGGACCCCAACTGCTTTAGTCATAAAGAATTCAACATTTGAAGATTAAAAAGGTGAAAGATTGAGAGTAAAGCTTGAGAAGGAGGCCATAAGACATCAAGGAAGACAAAAGGAACTTCATTTGAAGTAAAGGTAACCTTATTTCTCATAAAGCTAAAAGGATTTAATACACAAGTGAAGAAAGGATGGGAGATTCTCTTCAGATGGAGAAACTGGATAGAGAGAACTATCCACCATGGTCAATGAGGATGGAAGCTCATCTTATGAGCAAAGATTTGATAGGTTATATTATAGGTGAAGAAGAAAAGCCTCAGTTTAGAGATCCTAGTGTTCCAACTAGGGAGGAATTATCAGATTTGAAGACTTGGATGAAGAGAGATGCTCAAGCTAGGAGCATTATCTATATGGCAGTTAATGACTACTTGCTACCTCACATTAGAGGTCTTGAAAGTCCAAGTGATATATGGAATGCTTTGGAGGAGCGTTTCCAAAACACCACAAAGTCAAGGAAGGCATCTTTGTGGGCAGAATTTACCACATTCAAGAAGAAGGCCTCTCAATCCATCTCAGATTATGTAACAAGAATCAAGGACATTGCAGATGCATTAGGAGCAGTTGATGAAGATATTGAGCAGTTTGAGAGGTGATGACAAATGGAAGCCATTCATTTTTTCTATTGAATTATCACTAGATCATTTTACTCCTGACTTAAATCAGTTGCTAGGACACATGCTAACCTTTGAGCAAGATGTCAAAGGTGAAGGTGATAAAAGTCCAGGTCCAGCAATGTATTCAAAGGATAAGAAGAAGAATAGCAAAGGGAAGCAACAAGCAAATGAAGATGAAGGAACAACTAGCCAAGCTAACTTCCTAAGAGGAAGAGGAGGTGGTAAAGGTAGATGAAGAGGCAGAAGTAATAAAGATGGATTCAAAGCTTGCTGGATTTGTGGTAAGACAAATCATTTAGCTAATGATTGTTGGCATAATACTCGGAATAATGGTGGATATAATCAGAATTTTAATTCAAGAGGAAGAGGTGGCAAAAATCAAAGAGGTAATTTCAGAGGTAGAGGTAGTAGAGGCTACTTTGGAAGAAATGCAGGTAGAGGATTCCAAAGTCAACAATACAACAATACCTATTATAATTATGCTTCAGATCAAAAGGACGATTCAACATTGATAATGAATGCAACTTGTGAAAGGCAAAGTGAAGACCAAAGAGTCTTCTACATTGACTTAGGGTGTAGCAATCACCTGAGTGGCAACATAGCTTTGATGACTGATTTGGAGAATAAGGTAACTAATCATCTAGTTCAAACATGTGACAATACAAAGCTCAATGTGAAGTCAATTGGATCAGTGAAGGTCAAGGATGGAAGCACTCTTCTGAGTAAGGTTTTATATGTTCCTACAATTCCAAAAAATCTGATAAGTGTAGGACAAATTGTTGAAAAAGGTTATGAAGTTAGGTTCACTAATGAAGGAGTTTTTGTGGAAGACCCTAGCAATGGATATAAACAAATTGTTTCAGGGAAGAAAGAAGGAAGACTCTTCACATTGAAGATTCAAGGTAACATTGGTCATGCCTTGTACACCTATGGAGGACATAAGATGTCAGAGTTAGATCTTTGGCACAAAAGGCTTGGACATTTTAATGAAAGAGGTATTAAAGATATGGTTAACAATGGTTCAGTGCTTGGATTGCCTAATGTTGTAGGTCAACATATGACATACAGATGTGAGGCATGTCAATTAGGTAAGGCTCATAAGCAATCTTATTCCAAGCGTGGTTTTATGTATTCAGAGAAGCTTGAGTTGGTACACACAGATGTGTGGGGACCATCAAAGGATTTCAGTATCAATGGTTCAAGGTATTATGTGATTTATGTTGATGATGCTACCAGATAGATCACTATCTATGTGATCAAAGATAAGTCAGAGGTATTCAATACATTCAAACATTATCATGTGTATGCAGAGAGAATTACAGGTCAAAAGTTGAAGAGACTAAGGTCAGATGGAGGGGGAGAGTATTTCTCTAATGAGTTCAGTGATTACTTGTGGAATGCAAGTATAAAAAGAGAAATTACTTGCAGGTACTCTCCTCAACAAAATGGTGTAGCAAAAAGGAGGAATAGAACTCTTGTTGAGTTTGCAAGATCCATGATGAAGGAGAAAAATTGCCCAAATTATTTGTGGGCTCAGGCTCTAAATACAGCCACATATTTGGTCAATAGACTACCATGTAAAGCTTTGCAGGGTATGACACCATTTGAGGCATGGTGGGGTAAGAGACCTACTCTAGATCATTGCAAAGTATTTGGATGTTTGGCATATGCATATGTGCCATCTCAATTGAGGCATAAATTGAAACCTAAAGCTGAAAAATATGTGTTCATTGGATATGATGATAAGCAGATGGGATATAGGTTGTGGAGTCCATCCACAAAACAATTCTTTGTGTGTAAGGATGTTACATTTGATGAGCAAGGTAATTGGTATGCAGGTACACTTAATGTTCATGTAGGTGATGAAGAAATTTTGAATCAAAAGAAAGGTAAATCAAAGGTTCAGATATTTGATGAAGAGAAGAACAATGAAGTACAGGTTGAAGTTGAAGAAGTGCCAAGGTTTGATCCAGAATGTGATGAACCAGAAACCTCAATGAGTGGAGAACTCAAAAGGTCATCAAGACATAAATGGAAACCTACAAGGTGTAGCTATGACACTTCTTTTTTGGCTACCAAAGATTATGCTTATATGATAAAGGCAGATGAAGACCCTTCTTCATATGAAGAGGCAAAAGATAAGGAAAATTGGGAGAAAGCTATGCGGGAAGAGTATGATGCATTGATGGAAAATCAGACATGGGATTTGGTTCCTAAACCAAATAGTCAGAAGATCATTGGATGCAAATGGGTCTACAAGACAAAGAGGTTTGCAGATGGAAGTGTGCCTAGGTATAAAGCTAGACTTGTTGTAAAAGGGTTTGCTCAGACATATGGTGTAGATTATGATGAGACCTATAGTCTTGTGGCAAAGATGATAACCATCAGGACACTCATAGCTATTGCTGCATGTAAAGGTTGGATGTGAAGAATGCTTTTCTAAATGGTTATATTTCAGATGATGTTTTCATGGAGCAACCACAAGGATTCATAGATGAAAGCTATCCAGATTATGTATGTAAGCTCAAGAGACTTTGTATGGTTTGAAGCAAGCCCCAAGGGCATGGAATTATAGACTTGTGAAGTTCTTGAAGGAACTTGGTTTTCAAGTATCTAAAGCAAATAGTAGCTTTCTTGTTAAAGCAAGTGATGATGTGTTCATTTACATGTGCATATATGTTGATGATATAATTCTTATAGGTACATGTGAGAAAGGCATTCAAATCCTAAAGAAGCAAATGGAGAAAGAGTTCAAGATTAGTGACTTGGGAGACTTGTCATATTTCTTGGGCATGGAGATCTCATACACTCAACATGGAGCGTATGTAACTCAAGAAAGGTATTTGAAAAACTTGTTGATCAAGTTTAAGATTAATGATTGCACGGTAGCACCTACTCCAATGGAGGTGAATCAGAAATTGAGCAGATATGGAGGAGAAGAGTTGAAGGACATGAAGCTATATCAAAGTTTGGTTGGTAGTCTGATCTATGCTACATTAACTAGGCCTGACTTGTCATATGCAGTTGGAGTATTATCTCAATTCATGCATTGTCCTAGGAAAGAACATTGGATTGTAGGACAAAGAGTGTTGAGGTACATTAAGGGTACACTCAAAGAAGGTCTGTATTATGGTTTTACATCAGACACAAACATCAAGATATATAGTGATACAGATTGGGCAGGTAATCCTGATGACAGGAGATCAACTTATGGATACTTGTGTTATGTGGGAGATAAGTTAATTTCATGGTGTTCAAAGAAGCAACACACAATTGCTTTATCATCTACAAAGGCTGAGTACAAAGGTATGGTTGAAGCTGCAAAGGAAGTGATATGGCTTAAGACTCTTATGAAGAGTTTTGACATCATCAAGACTACACCCACTATTTATGGAGATAACATGAGTTCATTGTATTTAGCTGCTAATCTTGTTTTTCATGCTAGGACTAAACATATTGAGATTCAGTATCACTTTCTAAGAGAGAAGGTGATGGATAAGGAGATTGAAGTAATACGTACTTCAACAAAAGATCAGATAGCTGATATGCTAACAAAGAGCTTGGATGGACCAAAGCTACAAAGATCAAAGACATGGCAGGTATAAAGAAGTTAGAGAAAACCTCAATTGATGATTGAGGGGGATATGTTGGTGTAGGGCAACCAACAATTGAAGTTTTGATGAAGTTTTGATGTCAAGGACTGAAGAAAATATCACGTTATGAAGCATGGAGAAAGTATATGATCAGAGAATGAAGATATGTATACATATGTACATTAATTCAGAGATAGATCACTTATACTTTTGTATGGTTATGAGATTGTACATATTTGCCTATATATACAAGTAAAAATGTCGGGGCAAATATGAGAGAGCATGTGAATAGAGAAATTAGATGTTGTATGAGTCATTAGATACTTTAGAAGTGAGTAAGATCTCTCTCATCACTCAGATGTAAAGTTTTAAAGGAATGAAGAAAAATTACGCCCGATATTTCTGCGAGTTCTCCTTCTGTGTTGAATCTTTTGTGAAATGTTTTTGTACAAGTCTAATTCTATGATTGATTGACCTTTGTACAAATTTTCAGCTTCTAATTGTGATCAAGCTGAGAGAATTGAGTGTAGGAACATTTACATGTGTAAATGAAAAGAAGAGAAGTTGCAGGAGGTGCAAAATTCGATGCTAACGTTTTGGTCAGTTCTCCTTCCACAGTGTAAAGTTTTAAGCAAGCAAGCACTCATTATTTAAGTTGGAAGGTAAGCTATCTATGACTAAAAGCATTTGATTAAATGGTTCTAGTTTGAGAGAACCAAGCTTAAGAAGTCACAGGTGTCAAAATCGACTGTAAAGAACTACAATTTTAGACATAGGTGACTTGTTAAGATCATTTCTCAAGATCTACTAAATCTTTTGGAACGATTTAACTTGGAGGAGGTGTGCAAACTATAGGCAATACCTTGTGCAAAGTGTTATAAAAAACTTTACACATTTGATAAGTCAATGAGTGATTTATGTGCTGCAGACTTTTTGTGTAGCCATCTTCTTCACAGTTTATCCAAAATTTTGATAATTGATCATTGATACTCTAAATTGGTAAAAGTTTTGAGTTACTCTTGATATAGAGGTGCTCTAACTTCAAGAGTAGCTTGTTCTTTTGGAGATTCTCTCCATCATGTAAGAATCCATCCCGATTATGTTGGCTATAATCTTCAAGATAGAATTCTTTGAGCATCTCCTTTCTAAAATCACTCCGAGGAAGACTATCATATTGAGTGACATAGTTTATGATAGAGCTATCAACAATTCGTTCAAAGAATGATATCAAAAGATCTTCGGGAAGACAAAAAATCATAGATTGCTCTTCAAACAAATCTAAGTAGCTTGTAATGTTGATGCCATTGATATTTCCCTTCTCTCTTAACATAGAAGAGACTATTCTTTGGCCTTGTTTCTCAACAATAAGGGATTTGAATCCTTCCTCCATCTTATGTGATTAAGAAAGTGATGCACGATGTTCTAGATCTCTCACAAATGCATTTACTTCACGATGAAGATGTGCACGATATTGTGAGAAATCCAATGCAACACTCAAGAATGATGATGGTGGTATGATGAGGATGCAAAATATGAAACAAAAAAATATGGATCACAACCTCCCAACAAGATCAGAAGCAAATGCCACGAAGCGATTCACGTCGGGTTCTAATATGGAGGTCATCGCAATCCAGGTGGATTGGGTCCGGTCGTGGCACACGCAGAGTGTATGAAGCTAGTGAGTGTTGGAAGGTTTATGTAATAAAAAATATGAAGGTGAAGATGAAGTTGGGTATGGGGGGAAGAGATGTCATGATTTTATTAGAGAAAGGGAAACATATGAACACAAGATAATTGCATGAACATGAATGATGAGGATAAAAGAAACCATTCACATGAATCAATTCGGAAAGGAAGAATGGTCCAAAAATATGGAGCTTCTTAAGCACTTTCCAAATTTAATTCACATTCATAGGTTCTTTTGAATGGAATGAATGCATGATGAGAAAAAAAACTAAAACCATACACATGAATCAGTCTCCAAAGGAAGAATGGTCCAAGAATGGAGCTTCTTATACACTTCCGAAACTAAAACATATGCATGGGTGTTTGTGGGTGGTATGAATGCACGTGGGTCATGATTTATGAATGAAAAGAAAATTATTCTCTCAACCTTAATGGATCATCCTCACTCGTTCAACGCAATACTGCGGAGCATTCTCACACATAGAAAGAGATAGGTGACATGTAAAAACATATAAGAGACAAAGAGATAAGAGACATGAGACATGAATTAGAAGACATTGTTATGAGAAACATATACATGAATGTTGTGAAACGTCAAGCTAAGCATTCTACTGGTCAAAGGTGGTCCGCAGGGCCCTCTCACCATGATAATTCAACCGAATGTCACAGGTAAGAGGATAGGTCCCACATCATTGACCCTATGTCTTTTTAGGATCGTAATATGTTTCTAAAGAATTCTAAGACACATAAAACCAGCTCAAACTCACTCACACACTCCACTGAGGATAAGCAAAGAAAGAGAAACTAGGTTTATGAGCCTATCCTAGAGAGGAAGTCTAAAAATTGAATCTAGGAACTATGCTCTTACTAGCCCACCTTCGATCCTCATACACTCAACAGAGGGTGATCGTCTCAAGGAAACCATGTGCTAGCAAGGGCCCTATGGATGCCTAACAATGATGCTCTAGGAGTTTGGAGGGGGGTTTATATAGTTTTTTGAATGAATTTGGGTCCTTGGATCTAGAGAAATTAACTCTCAATCCTAAGATCAGCTTCTTTTAATTACAACCATTGGATTTATCAAATGGATGATTAGGATTGGTTCTTTATATGATATCTAGGGCAAAGGGGAGGAAAATAGGCGCCTTCATTCTCCACCATTGGATCTAGGGCTGATTTTGGACTGTCGGATCAGTGCTGACATCAATTTGGATAAGATAATCCACTATTTTTGGAGAAACTTTGCATTATTGATCTTTGATCATCAAAAAAAGCTTATCCGGTGAAAAAACTCGTGGATCCTCCTTCCTTTATGCTTTAGTGCATCTCCACCCTTGAATATGAGCTCATTCGGACCATACAACATGGTTCAATCATTGTTTGCCATGTGGTAGCCCTTCAAGCCTTCAATTTTCTTATTCTAAGAAACTACGGTGACCTTGAAAACTGGATTTTGTGCCCTTTGACCCTTCAAATATCCTTTGATGAAGATAAGAATTTGTAGGGCTATGTTTTGAAAGGCCTCCTTTAGGAATATGTAGAAAAAAACTCCCATCTGAATCTCCCTTGTACAAGTTTGACTACATTTGGAAGCTTGCAAGATGGCATTAAGGTGTCTAGGAAGCTCTGATAGCCTTGAAAATTTGTACAAATATGTAGGCTCATATGCTCTTTATACATGCCAAACCATATGGCTAAAAAAAATTCCTATACAAGATTTTGTAGGGTCTAAGTGAAAAAATTACATTTTTTACAAAATGCACATGGCATATCAATGTGCTAGAAAATCCATTTTCATGTGAAATTCGAGCTATAGACTGCCTTTGATAGGCTTTACAAGTATATGAATTTTCATGTGACTTGGAGACATTGAAATTTTTGCCCTAATTTCCAAAGTTTGACGATGGTTAACAACATTTCTTCGCATTTTCATGGATGAATTCTCAATATTCGCATGTAGAGATATAACTTCCATTCTTTCCATGCCCATCCCATGGACTCCTAAGTAAGTGCATGTTTGAGGAGATGGTGGATAGATTCTAGAAATGAAGTGGTGCTACAAATCCCTACCTTACATCAAGCAAAAAAAAGTTTAAGAGTGTAAAGTAGACTCTTTGAGCTTCCCAATAACCACAAATAATCACCTAAGTGCTTTGGAGTATGATGCTCTAATCAATCGATCAAAATAGACAAGTAGGAGATTCAACTATCAGCTAATACTTGCTGTTTTGGTCTCTACACATGTTTAGTAAAATGAAAATTGCTCTCAACCTGCTAGCAATTGATCAATTCCTTTTGGGAGTATTTAACTAACATAGATAGCTACCAATCACAATTTATTTCACTTGAAATGATCAACTGTACTTAGAGAATTATGCTAAGCAAGTTAGATGATCATCCCGACATTTTTGGGCTTCTACAGTATGCAGACTAGTAAACAGAGTTTTGAAGATATCTCAAGATTGATTGAGGCAATGACAATGAAACTTTGTAGCTACGAGATAGATAGTATGATAAATCTATATCACTTTAAATCACATCAAATGATCAAGCACTGAGAGCCAAGTCTGAGAAGTTCATTGTTTTGAGATGAACATGACAGAGAAGAGAGAGTGAGATATAATCAATATGTATATATTAATGCACATAGATTACAATGTCATTGGCAGTGAAAACATTGCACAATGTGAGGGTAAATTTTGAGCTATGATATAAGCTCAACATCAACAAAAGATCCCTCTAAAAACTCTTCCAATCAGGCTGTCATTTACGCGAGATTTTGATCTATCTTTTATAGCTAGAGTTGGAGCCATTTTTGAATTCAAATTCAAACTCTTACCATAAAGTGAATCCTAACTTTTAGGACTTGTTCCCTCATCAATCATCTACCAAATGATTTGTGATTCGATTCCTCCTAACTCCTCATGAGAGTAAGTGTTATTAACATATACACTTTTACAAGCATAATGGTAAATGCCTTTTTTACAAGGGAATAGTCATATATGACTTTAAATGATTATATGAAGTGAATGCTAATGGTCCATGTATGTAGGCTTGGACTCATTTGCACCAAAAGCTCCCCCTCAAGCCTAACATGTTTGGTCTTCATTTCTCCTTGATTTCGTGCGATCCAATCATCATCTTGAACCTATTCAATTTGGTGCCATCCATAGATTTGGTTAAAATGTTTGCATATTGTAGATTTCTAGACACATAGGACAATTGGATATCCTTGCTAAGTAACTTTTCTCTCACATATTAATAGTGCACTTCAATGTGCTTAGTCCTTGCATGGTACACAAGATTACCAGCTAAATGACATGAACTAATGTTATCTCCAAAGATCATTGGAGTATAAGAATGTAATCCCAATGTAAGATCATTGGAGCCTCTATATTTTTCTTCAGTTGATGACAATGCCACAGTTGGTTGCTTTCTTGATGACCATGAAATTAGCTTTGAGCTTGCAAAAGATAAGTAGCCTGAAGTGCTCCTCCTATCATCTTTTGAGCCAACCCAATCTGCATCAGAGTATAGCATCGATGTGAATGGATAAAATAGCCCTTCATTTTATGGTACCCTTTAGATACTTTAAGAACCTCTTGGCAGCTTCCATGTGAGGTTTTCTTGGTGTATGCATAAATTGACTTAATGTACTTACTCCATAGCATATGTACACTCTTGTTAGGGTTGCATAATTGAGACTCCCAACAAGCCTTTGATAACCTGTAATGTCTTCAAGTAATTCTCCCTCATAAGAACTAAGTTTGATATTGTTCCAAGCTCTAGGAGCTTGTTTTAAACCATAAAGTGATTTCCTTAATTTGCATCATAATCTGGTTTATCCTTGTCTTCATATCTTGGTGGTTGAGCCCTATAGAACTCTTCAAAGATCCATGCATTATGGAATGCATTTTTAACATCTAAGTGATACAAGTTCTAATTCTTTGAAGCAATAATACTTACTAAAACTCTAATTGTTGGCAACTTAGCCACAGGTGAGAAGGTCTCCTCATAATCTACTCCATAGATTTGAGCAAACCCCTTTGCTACTAGCCTTGCTTTATACCTGTTGATTGAACCATCTGATTTCTTCTTTAATTTGTAAATCCACCTAGATCCTATTACCTTCATGCTTGGTTTCTTGGGGACCAAATCCCAAGTATTGTTCTCTTGAAGTGCATCAATTTCCTCCTCCATAGCTTCTCTCCATTCTTCCTTCTTATTGGCTTCTTCAAACGAAGAAGGCTCTTCTAACATAGAATCTTTAGCCATGTATATAGTATGCTTGATGACTAGTGATGTGTCATACCCATACCTTATGGGTTTCTTACTCTGGGATTGAGATCTTCTAAGTGCTTGATTCGATGACTCTAGAATGTCTACCAATTGTTTGAATTTCGTCTTGCCCTTGGACTTCCAAGCTTTGAAGTCAATATGTTCTTCATCTTCTGAGTTGACATCTTCTGATATTTGTGGTTCTTCTTGAGTCAGAGTTGGAAAATCACTTTCCAAGTCATATGGTAGCTTTATTTTCCTACAATCATCTTCAAACCAAGAGCTATTTTAATCAAATACGACATCCCTACTAACTGTAAATCCTTTGTTAGTGGGATTATACAACCTATATCCTTTCTGATTTTGGTCATAGCCAATGAATATACACCTTTCATCTTTTGGATCAAGCTTTCCTCTAATATGTAAGGGTATATGTGCATTAGCAATGGACCCAAAGATTTTACAATGGTCTAGGGAAGGTCTCCTGCCATTCCATGCTTCATAAGATGTCATTCCATCCAAGGACTTGCATGGAAGCCTATTAATTAAGTATATGGCTGTGGAAACAGCCTTTGCCCATAAGTAATTTTGAATTTTCTTTTCATTCAACATTGATCTTGCAGCCTCTACTTTTAGTCTATTTCTTCTCTTTGCCACTCCATTCTGTTCAGGAGTGTACCTTGTTGCGACCTCTCCCTTTATGCCTCTATCCTATAAGAATGAGTCAAATTCATGTGAGAAATACTCACCACCTCCATCAAATCTGAGCCTCTTCAAGCTTCTACCTGTTTTATTCTCAAACAATGCCAAATACTTCTTGAAACAAGTGAAGACTTCATCTTTATGATTCATAAAGTAAAGAATTTTCCATCTAGTATAGTCATCTATGAATGAAACATAATACCTTGATCCTGAGATTGATGGCTCTCTGCTAGGACCCCACACATGTGTGTGCACAAGCTCTAGGTAATCTTCATACATGTATCCTTTTCTGTTGAATGGTTGCCTGTGTGATTCACCAAATTGGCATGGTCCTCATTTGTAAATCATGTTTTGCTTGGACACATTTGGAATGCCAAGCACACTCTGATCCCTACATATTTGTTTTAGTGTCTTTTCACCTACATGACCCAGTCTCTTATGCCATATCTCCAATTCAAATAGGGTTTGATCTTTGTACTTGAAGAGAGCAATATTTTTGGTATCTTCAACTTCAAATGTAAAGAGTCTAATGAATTTCTCACCTTTTGCAATCCTCTTGAAGCCTTGTTGAGGGTCCTCCACATATGATCCATGCTTTGTGAATCTAACCTGTAAGCCCTTTTCAACAATCTACCCAACACTAATTAGGTTTTTTGTTATGGTTGTCACATATAATACCTTACTTAAAAGGTTCATGTTATCATCTGATGCTTTAACATTTCCAATCTTCTTAACAAAGTGTCTAGTTTTATCACCTATTTGGACTTCATGCTTCCCTTTAGGTTCTTCAAGATCAGATAGCAATGCCATATTTCCTACTACATGATTGAAGCAACCATAATCAATATATAATAGATGCTCATCATCTTTACCTTGCTTGGATGTCATGTTCATGATCAATAGAGAATCCTTTTGGTCTTCTGTATAGTTGTTGTAGTCTCTTCTACCTCTAAAGCCTCCTTGATAGTTGTTGTTGTAGCCTTGGTTGTAATTATGACGGTAATTGCTTCCTCCATTATGGTGGATAGATTCCAGAAATGAAGTGGTGCTGCAAATCCCTGCGTTACACCAGCCAAAAAAAAGTTTAGGAGTGTAAATTAGATCCCTTGAGCTTCCCAATAACCCATAAATAATCACCTAAGTGCTTTGGAGTATGATCCTCTAGTCAATGGATCAAAATAGATGAGTAGGAGATTCAACTATGAGATAATACTTGCTATTTTGGTCTCTATACACGTTCAGTAAAATGAATAGTGCTCTGAACTTGCTAGCAATTGATCAAATTCCTTTTGGGAATATCTAATTGACTTAGATAGCTACCAATCACAAGGTATTTCACTTTAAATGATCAATTTTTACTTAGAGAATTATGCTAAGCAAGTTAGATGACCATCCCGATATTTTTGGGCTTCTAGAGTGTGCATACCAGTGAGCAGAGTTTTGAAGATATCTCAAGATTGACTAACACAATGACAATGAAACTTTGTACCTATTAAAAAGACAATATGCTGAATCTATATCACTTTAAATCACATCAAATGATGAAGTATGGACTAAGATCCAAGTATGAGAAGTTCACTGTTTTGAGATGAACATGATAGAGAAGAGAGAGTGAGATATAATCAACATGTATATATTAGTGTATATAGATTACAATGTCATTGTCAATGAAAACATTGCACAATGTGAGGGTAATGTTGGAGCTATGATATAAGCTCCACATCAACAAAATATCCCTCTAAAAACTCTTCCAATCGGATTGTCATCTATGTGAGATTTTGATCTATCTTTTACAGCTAGAGATGGAGCCGTTTTTGAATTTAGATTCAAACTCTTATCATAAAGTGAATCCTAGTTTTGAGGACTTGTTCCCTCATCAATCATCTACCAACTGATTCATGATTTAATTCCTCCTAAATCCTCATGAGAGTAAGTGCTATTAACATATACACTTTTACAAGGATAAAGGTAAATGCCTTTTTTACAAGGGAATAGTCACATTTGACTTTAAATGATTATATGAAGTGAATGCTAATGGTCCAAGTATGTAATCTTGGACTTATTTGCATCAACAATGCAAAGCTTTCTAGGCCATGCAGGATATCATAGAAGATTTATACAAATGTACTCAGAGATAGCTAAGCCTTTATCAATGCTTACCAATAAGAAGTTGGTAACTTTTGTAGAAAGCTTTTGCTCTTAATAATAGAAATCACAGTCTACAGAAATCCTTATTCTAACCACTACTTTACTAACTGTTTCTAAAACTAGAACTATCTCTAAAAAGAAAACTACCTATAAAAATAGAACTATTTCTAAAAATAGACTATTTTCTAAAAATAGAACTATTTCTCAAAATAAAATTATTTCTAAAAATAGAATTCTAAAAATAGATATGTTTCTAAAAATAGAACCCTCTATGTGGGTTTATTTACAAACTATATAAATTATAAATTGGATTATTGATGTCCGCCCTTTTACGCCTTTCATGCCCTCACGAACCTTCAACTGCTATATCAAAAACACCAAAACACATTAATACATTAATAAATTAACACTCCAATAATGCCTTATTCAATACATTCCATAACTCATAACATGTCCCTCAATTGAAAAAGCAACTGACCTCAATTGAAAAAGAAACTGACCTCAATTGATAAAATAAATCTAAACATGGATGTCCAATCACACGTTCCATCACCGAACAAAAATAAGCATGTCTCGAGTAAAAATACATGCATAGAAATGTTCATGGAGGAGTTATATTAATGCGTATGTGTATGATATGCAAAAATTAAATGATCATAATGGGGTTCTTATTATGTTTTATGCATCCATTGAAATTCTTCAATAGAACGATTTTTGTACTTGACTAAATATCGATGATACTGAGTACCTGTGCATGTAGTAGTGACATCATGATCAATTATTTTCTAAGGAACTAAGATTTCAGATTGTTCTTCAATTAAAGGAGGGTCATCAAGAAGTGGAGTGAGTGGTAAAGTTCATTTACATGGTTTAAGTAAAATAATATGAAAAGAGTTATGTATATTCCAATGAGGTGGTACATCTAATCTAAATGAATTATCGTTAATTTTTTGTATAATTCAAAATAATAGCATGGTGCAAGTTTAATTTTAGGATGCTGCAAAATATTTTTTGAGACTTTTTTAGAATAAGTAAAGAGCAATAGTGGGTGATTAGGTGTCAAGAATGACCATGGGCAAGAGAGCAACATGTATCAATGATGAGCCCGTGGATAGTTGTCTCTTTCTTGTAGAGACTTGAATTGATTTATATGATGAAATTGTGCAATTTCTCACTTCTAGAAAATTTCTTGCGAATATGAATCCAATAGAAAAGAGGAAATTATTGCTTAAGGCCAAAGTATTTTCACTCATAAATAGTGAGTTATATAAATATTTCCAGGATGGTAAGTTTTGAAAATGTGTTTATCTGCAGGAAGTTCCCTATTCCTAAACATCACACATCTTCACTTGTAGTGAGTGTAACACTTTTCAAATGAATGGCATCTCCATTTCTTGATGATTTCCCCCTTAGATCCTTAATTAATAGTTGCCTTGCAATTGCCTTAGCTCTCTGTAATTAACTTAACTCATTGTAGATACCTTAGCTCCTTGTGATTATTTTATGAAGTTTCCCACATCTCATAGTCACCTTCTCATGGAGTCACCTAGCTCAAGTATAATCCATGTCTCAAAGCGAGACTAAAATGAGCCAATGGTCTCCCTTCTATGCTTAATATGGATCATCTTAGAGGACACCTTGATGATGAACTTGAAAAGTAGTCACCCTAGTATTATGAGGAGGTCGCCTTGGTACTTTATGGTAGGGCATCACCTAGAGGAGTTATCTTGATGGGAATGGCCCCATTGTGGCCTATAAGTAGAGAAGTGTGGCCAATAAGTGAAGATGGCTGGTACAATCACCCCTGTTGATGAGCGATGGATGGTGCATAGGAGGTTGTCCTAGGAGGTATATTTAGAAGAGATGGGCTAGAGCTTGGCCATGTTATACTATGAGGTAGTCACCCATGGAGATGATGGATGCTCAATCACCCTATGTGGATATATATGATCTCAAAAGGCAAATCCATATCGATGCTTACCTTTTTTCATTTCCTTTGATTG
Organism: Ceratopteris richardii; assembly: GCA_020310875.1. Lineage (NCBI taxonomy): Eukaryota > Viridiplantae > Streptophyta > Polypodiopsida > Polypodiales > Pteridaceae > Ceratopteris > Ceratopteris richardii. The sequence goes on along the minus strand of CM035443.1, from coordinate 17,245,616 downwards.
ATGCCTTGCTTCAGTTTGTTTTCATCCTTATTCTACTTTCATCCTTAGAACTACTTCTATTCTTGCATTTTGGGACCTCAAGGTTGGGATCGCCCTAGGGAGTGGCCCTTACCCACCGGGTGATGGGTTGCCCTATGGGACCACCAAGCTCTAAGAGGGTGAGGGGTCATCCTATGGGAGATCCACTAGCCCCTTAGGGTGAGGGGTCACCCAAGGGTGGCCCCAAGCCCTTTAGGCCCAAGGGTTGCCCATATGGAGGCCCCTAAGCCAAAGTATCCACTATTTGAAGAAATTTCCCAAGGCCCTTCAAAGAGTGCTCGATTCAGAAGTTTCTAGGAGGGTGCTTGAAGACATTGCCCCGAGGACCCCAAGAATGCATGCCATAGCCTAAGGAAAATGCCAACAAATTTTCATGAGGACATAGTTTTTGCTTCCAGAGACAAAAGGTCCACCATGGCATAGTTTGAATAGTCTACAGAGCAACCATTATCATGTTCTAAGAAGGATATTTTGTTATGTTGCACTACAGAACCTCGCATCAAGTTTTTGTACCGTTTTGATGCAACTGCCCCTTTATTTGCTTATTCAAACAAAATGAACTATAGAAAATGAAAAAATTTGAAGTATGGTATGTACAATGAGTGAATTTCTTCCTACTTGATTTAATTTAGATAATTCTTCACCCTAAGGATGTTGACCAATGGCATATTCTGACGGTGCAAGTCTTCCAACTGTATTGCTCCTTGTGGTAATAGCTTCATCACTTTGTAGGGTTCAATCCACTTAGGTGCAAGTTTAGTGGATACTAGCGGAATTTGATGTATCAAAATCAAAGATCCCTCTTCTACTTCATTAGCCCTTAGATACCTATCATGCATCCTTTTGCGCTCCTCTTGCTTTGCCTGAAATTTCTACATAGATGATTCCGTGCATTCTTCCAATGCTATTAGTCTCCTAAGTGAGGTTCAATTCCAATAGTTTTGGCTTCAATTTCTTTCTTGATGATAAATTCAAAAGGGGCCAATGCCTCCTTACCATACACTAGGAGAATGGTGCCCCTTCTTGTAGTATGAAAGGCCCATATTGCACCAATAAGAGCTTGCGGCCAAGAGCTATGGTGGTCAAAATCCAATTTGTGCAGTAACCCAATCAAAATTATGCTAGAACTTTCTAGTTGCGCATTTGCTCTAGGATAGTAGGCACATGAGTTATCATGAAAAAGCTTATACCTATCAAACATTAATTGTAGCAAATAATTTACGAAATATGTGTCTCTACCACTAGAAACTTTTAATGGGCAACCAAATCATGAAAAAATATGTTTGTACATAAACTTGACCACTATCATGGAAGTGCAATGAATAGTAGCCTTAGCTTCTACCCACTTAGTGGCATACTATGTGGCCATCAGAATATATAGCTTTGCCACCAGGCTGGCCAATTGACTAATGGGTCCAATGAAATCAAGATCCCACCATTCAAAAGGTTGCCACCTAGTTGAAATGACTAATGATTGCAAATTTAACCTTGTTGGCCTAGGAGCACATCTTTGACATATGTCACATTCTTTGGAAAATCTAATAGCATCCTCTTGAATATAAGGCCACTATAATCCCTTGTAGTGCCAGGTCCTCTCCCTTGAGATGCCCTTCACATGTTCCCAAAATTGGGCACCACCACTACCTCTTTTGGACATGGTCAGAATAGGGTGTCTACTCCACCTACTTTTGGAAGACTACTTTGGGTGACAGTATGAAAAGTGGAGTAAATTTTTATTGACTTGTTAGTAAATGGTTAAAGTGTGAATTGATGCAATGAAGACTGACGCAAAGCTCTACTAGTGTCACAAGATCTAATTGGTGGACCTAAAGGTGGTTGGCTACCAATGCCAAAATTAGCCCACTCCTCCACCAATCTTGATAGCTTGATAGTTCAGCAAGGCCACTCTGGCCTCTTGAGTCTATATAAAGAGATGCTTGGTACTCATTTTGGCTATCATCATTATCCTATCTCTGAAGAACATCTTGTGTCATGTATCTACTTTCAAAGCTCTATTCTAGTAAGATTTGTTGTTCTGTACTAGTCGGAGCCATCTATTGGTTCCTTTTTGCACTCTGTTGCAACTTTCCCACTGTGTGTCGAGGCCACTCTGTGATGATTATACAGAGTGTTAGCTTCTCATTTGTGTGATAGTTACCATGATAGAGTGATTGAGTGGTCTTGCCTAATATCCCTTATTTGGTGGATGTTGCACTTCTCTTCCGGAGATTACTTATTGTTTCAGATACTTTTGCTATTTTGTGTAGTCAAGTTCTAGTCTCTGGAGAGGCTATTGGCCCATTATACTGCTCATTTGGATTATTTTTGACTTACTATAACCATTCTCAATATTAAATTGGGTTTTTTCTCATCTTGGAACTTGCAACTTTTTTATCTCTGTGTATTTACTGTCAAGTAGTATACCTACACACACATATGTCATAGGGTATACTTTCCTAATGAAGAGCTCCCCTTGATGAGGAGTATCAGAATTGTAGTCATAGTGACCTCTTCTACACTTTCATCATAAATGAAATCGTTTTTATGTTATACATAGTCATATTTGTGTGAATATTCATGTGAATTCCATAATGTCATTTTTCATCTACCTTATATGACTGAGATTTTGGGAATCCCACCCCAGTATTCTTAATCCAAGATGATTGAAAGATTCTTGTCAAAGGTGAAATGTTAAGGCTTTTGTATATGGGCCTTGATTCAAATTATCATCTAAGTTTTTTTTCATAACCATTATATTTCACTATCCATAATCTTCCATCCATTTCAATACATCCATCCAAAGGCTTAAATGCAATAAGCAAGGCTGCTCCTCCTCAAGTTCCTATGCGGGTCCTTTGAATAACAGAAGAGAATTCCCATCATCAAATATTTGATCTATTTTTCACCTAAAGAAGGTGGCCTTGGGTTGGTGGACTTAGAAAAAATTGGTAAAACAATTATTGCAAAGTGGGTCTTTAGATCACTTAACTGAAAATGACTTCTCGAAATCCATGTTTAAACATTCCCCGGTTCCCCTCTCACTTCCCTGCATGGTTTGGTTTCGTTCTAAACATGTTCTACTTGAGTAACCAAGATTTTTCATTTTAAGGTACCCATTTTTTTCAAAGACCTTTTTAAGATTGGCAAGGGCTAACACAAAAGGCTAGCTTCCCCGATTGTAAGTGGATTCATCTATGGGATAGAAATATTTGGTTCAATCCGTATCACCTACCTCTACAACAGGTCTTTTTCAAGACTAGTCACAAGCTATCCACCAAAGACATCATGAACTTTGCTAAAATATGGAAGAAGGCCTCTCAAATCCATGATCTCCACTCCCTTGCTGAAGAATTTGACATCTCACTTAGGGCATATCACAGTATCTATGACCGTAAGCTTTAAAAGAGAAAATTGTCAATATGTTAACACCATGTATGAGTATTTATCTCTAAAAATGCCTATCAAAATTAAACTAGAGGTCTACCAAGTAATATAATCAATAAAAAGTTTCATACTAATTAGATGCGGCAACAATGGAAGTACAAACTTTATGTTATTTGATTTATATCAAACAACTTTAAAGGGTCTATTTTTGTTGTTTGGTGTGGTGACAAGTTGAATACTACTCAAAATATTAACCATATTTGTCCTTATTTTCATAAAGATGAGATGCTCATTCACGTTTTTTTAATTATTAGCATGCTTAAAAATACCAAAGTTGGATACAAACTCAGTGGTATTTTTGAAAAAAAAATCCTTTCCAATCACAAGAAATCTTGCTCGGAACTAACTCTTTTTCTGATGCCAACGCTAGGAACTACTACTTTTTTGTTAGGAACACTATTAGAATGAGGATCATATATGTAATTTGGATCAAGAGGAACCACAATATTTTCAATGGCTCTCAAAAGCAATTCTTTCACTTATTTGCTAATTTAACGAACCAATCTTTTGTGTAGGTAAAGGGATTATATTTGATTATGATTTTGCATAAGGAATACAACATATTTATCAAAGGTGTTTCTTGGAAAAGGATAAAAAAATGGGCTTTAAAGCACTCATGGATAGGCAAACAAGATATGCTTTAGTCTATGACTCAAGATGACTTACAAAGATACTACCAATGTGGGCACCTATTTTTGAAGTTCTTTAAAGTTCATGGAAAAGAAGAAGATATTATATGTTATTCTTTATTTCTAGGTGAAAAGGCTTATAGATTTTACCTCATAGAAGTACATGATTTTCAATAATTTCTATCCCAACAATTTGGCCTCTGAATATGACTCTCCAAAGTACAAATACTACGATGAATTATATGTAGTTTGAAAGTTCAATAACATGCAAGTTGTTAGGGATTAACCCCCTTGGTCTCTGTCTTGATCAGGATTTCTACCCTTTATAATTTTTCTAAACTACTACTGATGGTTATTATATAATTTTTGTGCTTGAATGCAAGTGCAATATTGTTTTTTATTAATCCTTTTTGTATTGTAAGTTTGGGACTGTATTGAGTTTCCCTCCCCAAGATAGCGGGAGACGTATTTCTTCTTTATTTTAATTAAAATAATTTCTTTAGGAAAAAAATGGAGTGATCAAACTATCATAAAACTACATGACTCCATCATCACATATACCTAAGTAAGCAAAAGTCAACTATGCTTATCGAGCACCTATAAGTCCACTAGCATACATCTTCTATGGTGAGGTCTCAATATCTAGGTGTATTCCACTTGAATCACCCAAGAGGTCTCAATATCTAGGTGTCTCCCAATTCACAGAAACCTCACAATGGCCCTCTTTAACATGTCAAAGAATTATGCAAATTGTAACCACCATGCCATACTGCTCGAGGGTACATAAGCCATGTCCACAAAGAGGTACATAGTGTGTTTGTGCAACCAATATATGTGAAAAATGAGCATGTATAGCTAAGACAAAGACCTCAGAAACAAAGATCAGCAATATGCAAGGCTCAAAAATTTATTGCAAAATAACTTGACAAATGTCAATGAATTCTTGCTGAGTGATGGCTTCTCCCACCACAATTGAGACTTAATCAAGAACTCGTGAAGAAACTAATATGGCTGAAAAAAAATCTCAAAGTTGAATACTCCTTGTAGATGAAGAAGAAAGAATACCCTTTTCAAAGTTCTTAGTGGAAAGATATTACCAATTAAGGGAGATTCGGGGAAAACAGTACTAAGACAGGTGACTCTTGAGAAGTACTAGAAAATTCCATCTTGCTTGATCATTGAGGTCATCCCTCGCATCGCCGATTGTGTGAAAATGATTTTGATGAGATGGGTGACAATGTATGCCAAGGTTTATGCCTTGTTCTCTATCTTAAGTCCTAATTCTTGGAGTTACTAAGATGTTGTGAAGGTTGTAGGTTTAAGGCAATAACACTATGCAATTGGCAATAACCAATTGTTTTGCATGCAAAATTACTTTTCTATCAATGAAGGGAAGCTTCTCAGATTCTCATAGCAAAGTTTTTCTTCTTTGAAAAATGTCAAAACCATGCACTTTTCTTGTTTTTGCAGACCTCCCAAAAAAAACATAGAAAACCAAAGAACAAAGAGTAGGAGTTTCGTGTTTGTAGGTTTCACAAATGGGTGGTCTCAAAACATACTTCATGGCTAACCAATCCACTATATGTTTTATTAGAGCAAACATATCTAAGAGTGTCTAGAGGTCACTTTTTCTTTCACATAGACACTAATGGTAACAATCCATAACAATTTGCTAGAGAACTATAGGATTAGGGTAAAGATTAGATGTGGGTAACCTTAGAGGCCCAAAATCATATACAATATAAATCTCAAATAGATATAAGGGTGCACCGAATCCTTTAAAGAATAAAGTTTATGAAGACATGGGATTGTAATATTTAAAGTTCCAAATTGAAATCAAATCTTTCATCTAAATGTATAACATATAATTATGCCATAGGTTTGTGCTAGCCAAACCGGCACATGAAACTTAAAATGGGTTTCCCTATCGCATATATGAGTGGAGAACTCAATAATGTAGATAAAAATTACACTATAATATAAAGATAAGGTCTAGGCATTGGAAAGTATAGTTAGAAGGGATCATAATTGCATGAAATAAAGAACTATAAGAGGATACCAATGACTAGGTGATTTGTTTTTTTACCAACTTCTAATAATTCTATGCAATTGCATGTCAATAATTATTACTCTTTTCTTATTTTAGACATTTCTTATCATGGCATGTAAAGAGAACACTTCTATCTTTCCAAAAATAGAAAAATTATCCTTGTTGGATTAAAATGGCCAATCATTCATCTAGAAACTAAACCGTATGTCAACCAGTTTTATATACAACAAAATGCTAAATATCATTTATAAAGGGATGACATTTCATCGAGAGCTATGGAGGACGGAATAGCTTTTGGAAATTTCCAAATCATCTTTATGGGACCTCTAAACCCAATTAGCAGAAGTCCTCATGTGGAATTCATTATAGTGTCCATAATATTTTACTAATTTGTTAGATGCATGATTTACTAGAGAGAATGATGCTTTATAGGATTCATCTTACCAGTCAAGATAGTGAGCAATAAAGTAAATCATTCAATTAATGAGGTGCTTAAGCATATATTAGAGGAGCTCATGATCTTATTAAATATATCTACCAATTATTGTTGGAGTTCAAGGTATGCGGAAGCACACGAACAACACAAAGAAGAAGAAGAAGAAGCTTGCAACACAACACACAATACTGAATGTATTACCAAGTGAATGTATAAAGATAACTGACACATTAGGGTTATAGGCATATATACAAGCTGGGAAAAAAAACCCCTAATGAGGGCAAAAAGTACCATGGTAGTATCAAGTGTGTCCACACATCACTACCAAAATGTATCAACAAATCCCCCCCCCCCCCCCCCCCCCCCCCCCCCCCCCCCTAGAGTGAAGTGTGCACCTTTTCCAACAAGCCTAGCCTTACACCTATCAACTGTTCCATCAGGCTTACATTTCAGCATGTATACCCATTTAGTGCCAATGGACTTTTTGCTTGGACAAAAATCACATAAAGACAAGGTACCATTCTTCATAATAACACCATATTATGATTGCATAGCAACCATCCAATTTCTTGAATTTTGTGCTTTATCAAAAGAAAAAGGCTCATTCTCATCACAAAGACTAGGGCCAACATTTCATAGAAATCTGATGCAAAAGAAGCACTACAAGATCCTGAACAAGTATGATATGAAAAACATGCATGTAATTTGCTATCTCACAATGTCTGCATTAGCCATTTAGGCATAGTTTTTTCCTCCTCTATATCAACCCTCTCATCAACAACTGCATCATGTAAATATGCATAAAAAATGGGATGATCTGCATCATCATGTGCAATTATCTGTAAAGGCTGAGAAATTGGCTCATTTGGGCTAGCACTAGACTATCCACTTGTAAAAAGAGGTAGCAAAGTGTCATACACATCTCTAGAGCTAACTGAAGTCTCCTTAGTACATGAAAATAATGGCTGGATTGCATCTTCCACAGAAACAACATCACAGCTAACCAAAGTGCATTTCATTTATGAATGATATAGATGATAGCCTCTGCTTTTAAAACTGTACCCGACAAAAATACACTTCATTGGTTTATCATCCAATTTCCTCCATTGTTGTTCCATCACTAATGCATATGCCAGACAACCAAAGACATGCAGATGAGCAACAGATGGCTTGCGACCATGCCAAGCCTCATATGGAGTGATAGATTGTAGTGCTTTGGTGGGACACTTGTTAAGTACATATGTTGCACACATAACAACCTCAAGCCAGAAGCTATGTGGTAAAGATGGACTTTTGACCATACACCTCGCTATCTCCATGAGACCTATTCTTTCTTTCAACAAATCCATTCTATTAAGGTGTATACGACACTATATACTAATGTTTTATCCCATGCTCAACCAAAAATGCTTTAAAATCAAAAGACATATATTCCTCCCCTCAATCAAAATGGAGGTTCACCATTTTACGTGATGAAATACTTTTAGCCAAAACTAGAATCGGTTTGAAGCACATAAACACTTCGGACTTTGCTTTCAATGGATACATCCATGCATGCCTCAAGAAATGATCAATAAGAGTCATGAAGCAAAGGTAGTTCCCAAAAGAAGGTGTTTGCATAGGACCAGAGACATCACTTTGCATAAGTTGTAATTTTTGAGTACCTCCAACTAAACCATCTTTTGGGAAGGAGAAACGTTGCATTTTGCCTAAAATAGAGCCGTCACAAAAATGTTTACAAGGTGGCTTAGGTTTAGGCAGAGACAACACCATATCACATTTCTCTAGGCATAGTAAACTGGCATTATTCAGATGACCAAAGCATGCATGTCAAAGCTTTGCATCTAAGATGGCCTCAGAATTTTGAACTGCACATGCTAAAGCATTCACATATTTTTCATAATCTATGAGCTTGTACAACCCAGGATATAAAATGCTAGAAGCAATAATAACATCACCATTTGAGAGATCATGAAATGTATATCAATCATTAAAAAATTTGATAAATAATCCAATCTTGGTCAATGCCAAAATTGAAAACAAATATTTCTTGATCCCTAGTGCATACAAAGCATCTGGCAATATGAAAGAACTACCATCAATAGTAGTCAAAATGATCTTACCAACTTCCATCACATGATAAGCAGAGTTTTTAGTGCATGTGATAATATTCCTTGTAGGGGCAGGCTCAAGTGAATTGAAGAAACTATGTTGTGATTGCCCCACTATTGGAGTACAAAACATATGATTCTACTAGACATTCACTTCTGATGAGAAGATGGGTTGCAACTGTAAATAGTAATAAATACCCATTCTTCATTCTGCACAAGATTAGCAGCCTTTGTTTTAGATATAAAGGCCTCTCCAACAATCATTCTAGCCTCTTTCTTCTTTGCCTCTTTTGCATCTAGTTTTGGACAACTCTTTATGAGATTATCATTTCCTTTATAGTATTTGTAAAATTGTTTCTGATTTTCTGTTTTCTTCTCATCTTTGTCTTTATTCTTTGAGTGTGCAGCATTAGTAGCTTTTTGCTTACTAGTAGATGAGATCCATTTACCTTTGCCCTTCTGAATAGCTAAGAAAGCTTGATCTACAATACACATAATGGACCTGTTCTGCCTGGACTTATCTTCTTTCAACAAAACAGAGATTAACTCCTCAAATGTTAGGAATTCAGATTTCCTTTCATCATCAATCAAAGAGTGGAAGCAAAACTCTTATATAAATTTAGAAGACCATTAAGAAAAGCCTACACAAGTGAACAATCTGGTAAAACTTCATCAACAAAAGCAATTTCTTCTTCAAATTTTTAATTTTTGTCAAAAAATTATCCATGTAATCTCCTTTATTCATGTGCTCACTCTCCAATTATTTTTGGAGGTAACTAACACGAGTCTCATTTCTTGCTTGGTATAAAGTGGTAAGTGTATTCCAAAGCATCATTTGTTGTTTTGCAAGAGTGAATCTGAGGAATAATAACATGTTTGATAGACAAAACTATCAATGCATGTGCCTAATAATCTCTATCATCACAACACGATTGCTCTATAGTAGGTGCAGCAGGAACCACAACATGAATAAGAATTTGAAGATCGCCATCTTCAATGCCATCTCCATCACCTTCAATGACCATATTTGCAGGTGTAGTAGGATATTTTTCAACACCCTAGACAATATTCCATAGTCCTTTAGCTACCAATACATGACACATCATATATGCCCATAATGGGTAATTAGTACCATCCAACTTTTCCTCAACAACCAATATACAAAATACATAATTGCTTTCAACCATGGTCATTGACTTGAATACCTTGATGCAAAAAGATAAGCTGTTTTGAATTCCTAATCACCTTGAGTATGCTCACTAATTTTTGTGTGATTCTGAGATTGTGATTGGAAGGGTGTCCACGACACCTAGACGAAGCAATAAACTGCGCTAATACTAATTTTTGGAGTTTGAGGTCTATAGAAGCACAACACATGTGTTACTAAGTGAATGTGCAAAGATAAGAAACCTGTTAGGGTTATAGGCATGTATATAGGCCAGGGGAAGAAACCTCCTAAAGAGGGAAAAAAGTGCCTTGCCAATCCTAAGTGTATTCACACATCACTGTTGAAATATATCAACACTTATCATTTCATGAGATTAAACAAGTAAAAGTTACAAATAGAGTATTATGTACAATACTAAAGACATTGTTCAATAACAAGAGAGTATATTGGAAGAAGTACTTGCATCATTCTTTTAGGGCATGCTTGGTGGCATATAAATCACATATATGATCTTCGTTCTTGAATGTGGTTTTCAATGCAATGAAAATTTTTTTATAGAGAAAATGGAGATATAATCTTCAACTAAAAAAGGGTTATTATGATGTTCACATAAACAAAAATGTTTGAAAGAAAAGGATGTGATTTTGACCTATATATTCAAGTCGCATGTTTCCCCAAAAAAGGATTTATTAAGTGGAGTAGAGTGGTAAAAAATAGTAAATCTACATATGCTCCCCAACTTTATCAAGAATTTCTAATGACATAAATATTGTAAAGATTAAACTAGTGAGAACATTTAATAGAAAGAAGAAATTAATAGGGAATAAGAATAATCCTAGGAAAGAGAATTCACTTGACAAATTAGGGTAATATGAATAAATACATGTTACCAAGAGGTAGTAGTTTAAAACTCTATTCCAATGTGCACACGTCCAGGGAGAAATAAGTCTAGAAATCCAAGTAAAGAAGATAATTCATTCATCCCTTTTTGGATTGGAATGATCTTTCCAACCCTACTCAAGGGGTTAGTAAACATAATAACAACAACCAAGACAATCTAAGTATCCCTTTTCACAATATTCAAGCATGCCTAATGAGACTAATCAAATACTATTCATTTGGCATAGGAGTTCTCTAGATTATTTTTGAATGAGAGATTATCTTATCTCTTTAGGTAAAGAGATGAATGTGAATACTTTGCTAGTCCACAATGATGAGGAACTTATGGAAATATGATCATAGGTCAAGACTTGTTATATTGAAATGGAATAAGAGATCATATAGCTCAAGTATAGCTCTTACTAGAGAAAGCCTAACAATACAGTGACACCTTTGATGGGCCAAGACGAACAAAGCCACTAGAACTCTAAAATCCCTTCAAAACAAAACCCTAATAAAGAAACTATTGAGCCCTTATCATCACTGCAACATTGGGTGCCCATTGGGTGTACCGATATTTATTCGGATGACATTATTGGGAGTACCATTGCTTATACCGACAACCATATCTGCAAAATTTTTTTTGGGCAGAGTGTGTTGTCTTTTGCTACAACAACATTACCATGATGTTGCTTAGCAAAAGACAATACACTCTGCCAAAAAAAAACCGAGTACATATGATGTGTACTCTAATATCAACTGAAATATGATTTCATAAAACAGAATATTATTGGACACAAAAGAGATAATCAGAATGAACAAGGAACCATGTACAAAAAGAGTTATATATTTCATAAATGAAGCATGTACAAGGGTGTGGAAAACCACTGTCATATATGACGCTTTTACAAAATGTGGCAAAGAAATCCATTGCCATATAAAAATCAAATACATTGGTATGCCACTGCCATACACATGCAAAGAACGTTCCGTATCAACAGTCCTGCAACAAAGAACATTAATGAAATGAGAAAAATTCACATGAAATTTACAACAACAAGTAAAAACCAAGTTTATAAATTAATCACCTCATCGCAAATGCTCCCATGAAATGACCGCACCGCATCCCTCCAAGTCCTCCAAAAGTGCAGTCAATCCATGCCGATATCCATAAGCCTCCTCCGTTCGTGTTGGAGGACGACCCATTGCCAGCTCCTGCAACAAATATACAAAACATTAGAGGAACATACATGAGAAACTTAACACAAACGAATTCAATAAATCAAATGGTACTTACAAACTCGTGACGCATCAGGTCATATCCGCCATTGCCCAAATATGACGGTCCAACCGTATCTAAACGTGTGGCTGCGACATCTCGCTGCTCACAATATTGGTCAGGAGTCTGTTGTTGCTCGTCGCAAATCATATCCCACTCCTTAGCATCTAACCATATAGGCTTTGCTAAGCCTGCTCTGAAAGCATCACGAGCCTTGGATCGTCGATGGGACATAACTTCACGTGCGGTGTGCAGAATCCATTATGAACTGACAAGAGGCTGTCCATCAGCTGGTCGAAACTCCTGATAAATCATCTGTGTGATATAATTCTTCCGATCTTTATCTTGTTCACTCCATTTCAACATGATAGAGTGTCCAAACTGTATGGAGCAAAGCTGTCGTATACATGCACACTGGAGCAAAGCTGTCGTATACATGCACACATTGCTTTGCCAACCACATCCATCACCGGAGCTCCATCTCGGATACTATATACCTTGGAGTCATCATGATCATGAGCACCCCAAGGTGTACATGGTGTTCCACGTGGTGTACCATGTGGCGTACCTACAACTAAGGTACTCGTCCTAGGAGTAGAAGCAGGCGACACAAAGTCTGTCGCACTGCCTCCACAACAGCCACCTCCTCCAGAACTACCTGTAGATCCACTCCTAGAACCTCCTGCTCCAGAGCGTGACCTCGATCTATGAGACGGGCCAGAACCTGTATCATGGTGAGGTGATGAACACACATGTCTACTACTAGATCCAGTAGGGGATGGATGAATACATGATCATGGTGGAGTCATAAAGCTAGGAGACATACCTCCTGTGGGAGTAGCACCACCTGTAGGAGTGATAACGGTAGGAGTGACACCGGTGGGAGCGATACCGGTGGGAGTGAGGCCGGCAAGAGTGAGGCCACCAGGAGTGAGGCAAGGAGTGCTACCACGAGCGATCCAATACTGTGATGCAGCGACCATATACGTGAGAGGTACCTGAGAGATGAACTCTAAAAATTGCTCCTCTGTCATGGAATGTGGAGTGACTAGAGGACTGTCTCCCATCGTGCTCTGTCACAAAAGAACTCAAATAATTAGCATATGACAATAAAGATAATATAGAGAAATGAAAGTGTACAAAAAAAACCTAGCAAAAAAAAGAAATAAAAATTAGTACGTACAAGTGTTTGATTCAAAAATCCTCTAGTCTAGCATCCTCTTGGAGATCTGATGCATCGAGAATATCTATCTCTATATTGATGGCTTCTAAATCGATTGCTATGCTGTTTTCTTCTTGATCATCGTCTATTGCTTCGTCTTTTTGAACAATGACCTCTTCTTCAATGACCTCTTCTTCTCGAATAATGATCTCTTCCTCCTCAACTATTGAATGACTCTCTAAGTCCACTACAGATGGACTTTCTTCTACATCTATGTTCTCACAAATTTGTCTACTACATGGGGCGACTTGTAAAACAAATAGCCACTTTGGTTCTTTTGAATCTGATATAAAAACAACTTGCTCATAGTATTCGGGAAGTACAAATGTATTCCTTTCATCCATCCATAATTTTGTGGAGTCGACTTGAAGAAAATCGCTTTTATCCCGCCTCACTATTGCATTTCTTCCAGAGGTGACTACTTTGAACCATTTCACATAAAAAACAAAGTAATCAAACTTCCTAAAAGATAGTTTCAAGATATCTTGAATCACACCACAATAATCTAGCTGGCCTTCTTGAGCATTATCATCTCTTGCACTCCCTCTACTTTTTTGCAAAAAGTTCACCATCATCCCACTATCAAAAGTAGACCTATTTTTATCGATTCGTACGATCTGAAAGTGTCGTCCATGAGACCATAGTGCACCGTATTTAGTATACTCCCAATCACATCCCTTTGCGAGTTCTTCTTCTTCTTCAGAGATATCTTCACCCGCTGCCTTTGCTTGTGAAACCGCTGTATCTAGCCATCTGCTCGTTGGAAAAGGTGGAAGAGGTCGAAGACTTTCTGGAAGAGGTAAAAATTGAGTGGAACGATTCCTTCAAAACTGAGGTCTTTCCTTTGCATTGGTTTCCTTGGCAAGCTCATACTTTTCTAACCACTTATGCATACGCTGAAGGTTAACTATGCAGAACTTAATTGCCTTCTCTCTGAAAGCTGCATCCATTTTTCTTTGCAATCCTTTACCTTGTGGTTCATTACCTACGAGACGAACATCTTCATCAATCGCTCCATAAGCAAGGCATTTTGGGATTCGACATACATAGAAACTCAATTATGAATACAAGAGACTCTTGTACAAGCCATTCCTCTGCCATGCTACACTCTGGACGTGCTCTCTGTCGAACAAACCCTTTTAATGTCTTCATAAACTGCTCTAAGAAGAACATCCATCGACTATGGACAGTTCCTGCTATTGCAACTTCATCTACCACATGAACCAGTAAATGAAGTTGAATAGTGAGAATACTTATCGAAAAGTATTTCTCTACCATACAAACAACCTCGATAGCATTGAGTTTCGCACTCTCTATGCTATCTTTATTTGTCTCTTTAGAAGAGATCCACCGTACTAAAGAACTAATTTTATAAATGGTTCTTCGTACATCCTCCGAAAGACAATCTTTTAGGGTTACAGGGAGCACAAACTGTAAAAACTTGTGCCAATCATGAGACTTGAGCCATCCAAGATCATCGTTTCGTATGAAAGCAGTCTTTAGACAATGCATGCATCCAGTAGGTATCCAAAACTCTAAAATTGTTTTCTTCACTTGTTGCTCTTTCATCCTGCGAAGCACCCAAGGAGCTCTTGGTAACAATACTGTTCCGTTGGGCTTAGTAATTTCCCATAACTCTCACATACGACCTCGCTCTTCTAAGTCCTCCCTTTGTGCTTTGCTTTCTTTCTTTTCGATCAAAGTCTTCCAAAGAATCTCTCCCACATTCTTAAAAATATGCATCGGATCTACCAAATGATTGATCAATAATTCACTCCAATAAGGTAGTTCATGACAAATGGACAATCGTTTTATGCCAGCTATTGGATTTTCTGAATCCCACAGTTGTTTCCAATCGCTAAATTTTATTTGGCATTGCGCTTGTCGATCAATTTGTCCTTTACGTAAAACCTGTCCATCAGGTAAATATCTATGGTGTCCTTCATAGATAGTTTTAGGTAGTGCTTTGGAATAGCATGCTTCGAGTCGTGGTCCGCCTAAGGAACAAGCATGGTAACCCGAAATCAATAAACCTGAACATTCACCATAACCAAACCAATCATGCATCGTCCACATAAGTATGCCTTGCACTCGCATGTCTCGTCTTCTTATATGTTGAGACATATCACGCACAGTAATCCCATCCCATAAAATGCGTAGTTCTTTCACAAGTGATGCAAGATATACATCCATGTTTTGTACCTTATCCTTACTTGGTACAATAAGAGCTAATAACAAATGACCTTTCTTTGTGGCCAACCATGGTGGGAGGTTATAATTGACCAAACATACAGGCCATGTGCTCCATGAAGAAGTGCATAAACCAAATGGATTCACTTCATCCATAGCTATGCCTAGACGTATGGACCGAGGCTCACTAGCAAACTCTGGCCACTTACTATCTATGTGCTTCCAAGCATCAGAGTCAGCAGGCACTCGCATTACACCATCTGTAGACCTGCTCTTTGTATGCCATGACATTAACTCAGCTATAGATTTGCATCTAAACATGTTCTTAATTCATGGAATGATAGGAAAGTGGCGAAGAACTTTTGTGGGGATTGCTTCACCTACAAGGTCTTCTCTAAATCTATTTGCTCTACACTTTGGACATACATGGAGATGCTCATACTCATTCCGAAAGAGGATGCAATCATTCGGACAAGCATGAATCTTAGTATAATCCATTCCAATGGACTGTAAAAGTTTTTTTGCAACTCCACATGTTGGAGGAATGTCATTGCCCTCTAACAAAAATTGATCTTTAAGAAGCCTACAATAAGCAATTAAAACGATATTAGTAAATAAAGTTATTTTGATACAATAATGAAAGTTTATTTCAAATCCACTTACCTGAACAATTCAGTGACACTAATATCTGACCATCCATAAATGGATTGCAGATTGAGCATCATGAGTGACACACGTAGTATAGATATCTTTGCCCCATTATAAAGTGGTAAACGAGCTAGTCTTCGCATGTTTTCATATTCTTCATCGACTTCTGATCGTGGAAATTCTATTGTGTTCATGAAACTCTCGACATCTTCTCCACCATCATGATCTTCATCCATCTCATAAAATGCTTCGAGCATCTCTTCCATATGTTCATTCCGTGTAATGCTATTAGTACTTGCTTGTACGTCTAAGTCTTGTTTTTTTCTTTTATCCACGAGAGATCATCGATGCAATATCGTTTAGGTCCATCTGCTCACTTGGGGGACCATGCAAATGGTAGCGTAGGTTTTATAGTCGACTTTTATCAAAGGATCCATACTCTCTAACATGTGTAGTACAAATCCATCATTTTTGATAAATTTGATACTTGCACTGAGTGCAAGGATACACCATTCTCTCCTCCGTATCCAAACTAGCCATCTGATATAATATGAACATTTTAGAACATTTGTTTGTTTTATTAAACCTAAGAATCATACTCTTAAAAACTTAAACCTCAAATACTAAAACTTAAATACTTAAACACCTAAAAAAATCTAAAATCCTAATCCTAAAACCCTAATCTATATAATTATCCTATTTTATATATTTATTTATTTATATATTCAGATTTTTTTCTTAATTAATCTTATTTTTATATATTTAATTATATATATTTAATTATATGTATCTAATTAAATTATTTAAAACACTCGTTCTTTTTATATTTATTTATCTATATAATTATCCAATTTTATATACATATTTATTTATATATTCAGATTTTTTTCTTAATTTTTTTCTATATTTCTCTTTATATAAATTAAATTGAGTTATATGTATGCCTAAATCCTAAAACCCTAATCTTAAAGATCTATACCTAAAAAATATATAAATCTGTATGCATGTGTATATACATGTATATATGTATTATATGTGTATGTGTATGTGTGTATATATGTTATATATGTGTTAAAATCCTAAAACCCTAATGAGAAAGACCTAGACCTAAAACATGTATATATGTGTATGCATGTGTATATATATATGTGTATGTGTATATATATGTGTATATAGATAGGTGTATAACTATATGTGTGTATGTGTATGTATATGTATATTTGCTTTGATTAAAATGATTAAAATTAAATCTATTTTTATGAATTTAATCTTATATATTAAATTTATTTATTTAAAACACTAGTTATTATCATATTTATTTATCTATATAATTATCATATTATATATATATATATTTATATATATATTCAGATTTGTTTCTTAATTAATCCTATTTTTATATGTTTAATTATATATATTTAAATATATATATTTAATTAAATTATTTAAAACACTAGATAAATTATGTTTAATTATATAGATAAATATATAATTAAATTATATATTTATCTATATAATTATCCTATTATATATATATATTATTTATTTATAAATTCAGATTTTTTCCTTAATTTTTTTCTATATTTTCTCTTTATATAAATTTAATCGAGTTATATGTATGCCTAAACCCTAAAACCCTAGTCTTAAAGATCTAGACCTAAAATATGTATATTTCTGTATGCATGTGTATATACATGTATATATGTATTATATGTGTATATCTGTGTATATATACCTTCATAAGTTCAAAGTTATCCAAACTTACGAACTCAAGATAGAGAACACAAATACATACACATTGGAAAAAATAACAAACAAAAGCAAGAGACTTAAGACCAATATAAGACATGAAAGTTACAACCAAGAAAGAAAAAACCAAGAAAGAAAACCAATACAAAAAGAGATGCACACACACTCACATGAACACGAACACATACACATACACACACACACAAAACAAAAAATAATAAATAAATAATAAAAATAAAATAAAAAATAAAAAATAAAAAATAATTAAATAATAAAAAATAATAATAAATTAAAAAAGAAACAAATTAAAATAAAAAATAAAAAACATAAAATATATAAAAATAGAATTTAAACTAAAAGAAAATAAACAATAATAATAATTTCATAAATAAATAAATAAATAAATAAATAATGATTATATATATATAAATATATGTATATAAGCAAATTAAACAAAAACAAAACGAATCGTCAACTTCTATGTCTGTCATAAACAAGAAGTATCAGAATTAAACTTTATCATGCATAGCTTGGACAAATAGCAATGACATCTCTACTCACGTCATCAGTGCCCTAGAGGAGGTGCAGACTTTAATAAAGAGTCTTTCTAAATCAAGATCTCTAACAAAGTCAACGAACTGAGTTTCTATCACTTCCGAAAGTGAAGGGCAAACTCAGCCATGATAAAGTCTTGCACAAAGAACAAACAAATAATAAGAAGAAAGGAATTAGAATTATAAAAATTAAAATTAAAAATTAATAAATATATAGATAAATAAATAAATAAATATATGAATAATAAATAAATAAAAAATAAAAAATAATTTTAATATATATATATATATATATATATATATATTAAAAATAATAATAATGAATATAAAGAAATAGCTAAAATAATAATAAAAGTAATAATAATAATAATAATAAACATAAAAGAACAAAAGACTAGAAAGAAGCTATAAATAGAGAGTGAAAAAGAAGGAGGAGGGGGAGGGGGGGGGGAAGGAACCACAAAATACCTTATCATTAACCCAAATAGTGTTCCTCTTTTCTATTGAATTTACTAATGATTAATTTGAACACATGAAAAGAAGAAGAACCATAAATGAACTTGTTACGAAGTAAGAAAATCCTTACCTTCTTTGAAACTTTCTTGAATAAATACCCTTTTTGGACAAGCAAAGAAATTAGTTGACAACATTGAATTACCAATGAAGACAAGCTTGAACATAGACGAGAAAATCTAAACAATTGAGAGCAAACAACGTCGTACTTTGCTAAATGAGAAATATTTGAATCAATATGAGGCATACGTATCATGTTAATGCTAGCAAATTCCGGTTCTAATATTTTATCATAAATGTCTACTTCCAAACCAAAAGGAGACTGAAATATTTTTAGATCTAGAAAAGCACAAGAATCACCATGTGAAGTACAATTCAGCTCACAAAAAGTTTTGGGATAAATACCACCACCAAAAGCATCATTGTCTAAATACATAAAATCTTGAAAAGAACTAAAATCAGGAACAAACAGATCATCTACAAAGCGTCTAATATTAGAAAGTTTGTGTATAATGATAGGACAGGTATTAGCTAAAACAAGCCTTTCCATAAATTCAAATTCATAAGTAAAAAGATAAAAATTCGCAAGAAAGACAACACAGTTTGTACCCATAGGAATTCCAATACATTGTTTGAATAAAGTATCACCAACTGAAATATACAAGTTTTCTAAAAGAAACTCTAACCAAAGAAGAATGTCGGTTTCATCTACTATTCTAGTGTAACATTTCTTTTTACTATCTATATCTACAGACTTGGATTTCAACCATAAATAATCAAAATGTAATGCAGATTTTTCTACCAAAAGAGCCTTACATCTATCTTTGGTGAATTTAAAAGAAAAAACTTTCCTAACTAAAGAAGAAATCCTATGTTTTAAATCATTCAAATCGAACTTTGTATACAAAGTGGTGAAGTCAAAAGTTTGAAGCCCCAAAGGAACAGATTTTTCTTCTATATATGCATGCATGTGTGTATATGTGTGTGTATGTATGCATGCATGTGTGTATATGTGTGTATGTATGCATGTCTGTATATATGTGTGTGTATGTATGCATGTGTGTACATGTGTGTGTGTATGTATGCATGTAACACTGAGTCACAACAAAGGAGAACAAAGACATGTTCTCTATTCCTTTTGCCTACAGACCATGATATCAAGCAATAAAGTGGGCATTTTACAATATCTAGAAAGCATCAATTGTTCTTGCTTGTAAATATTGTCACTAGAAGCTTGATCTCATATCCCAAGTAGTCAAGATAGATATAATAAAATACTTGTTGCCATGAAAACTAGTTGTTCAGCATGATCAAGAGTCCCACATCATGATCTTTGACAAGAGATTAGAGTTGAAGGTACAAGTAAGAGTTCGGGAAGCTCCTTCATTACATCTATAACCTCAACAAGCACAGATTATAGCTGATTAAAAGCTACTCGAAAATTAGAGTACATGTGTTGCGAAAATCGGAACATTTTAACAAGGCAATTAAGATCATCCCCTTTGTATAGTTAAGATCCTCATTGAATGCTGGGCCATATTCACAGAATATGAAATACATTTCACAAAAGCATTCCCAAGAGAAGATTATAATCAACAAAATT
Source organism: Ceratopteris richardii (assembly GCA_020310875.1). Classification (NCBI taxonomy): domain Eukaryota; kingdom Viridiplantae; phylum Streptophyta; class Polypodiopsida; order Polypodiales; family Pteridaceae; genus Ceratopteris; species Ceratopteris richardii. The sequence goes on along the minus strand of CM035443.1, from coordinate 17,225,102 downwards.
ATACTAAGAAACATTCACACATGATCAGAGAAATGCTCAAGATAAATCAAGCTGAACACAAAGTGGAAGCAGAACTCGACATTATATTTCTATTAAAATGATGTTTTACATTTCATGTGTTTTAATACAAGAGTAATATGAATCTACAATAGAAGCTGATCATAGCTTTCCTCAGGCTCAAGCATAATGGGATCCTCTGGAACATTAGAACACATATCCTGCCTCTCTTGCTCCAAGATTGGCTCTTCAAGGTCAGCCATGTCCCCCGATTCATCTGCAAGTGGGGGAACAGGCTCCCTTGAAGCCGGTTGGAATCTCTCTGTGTCTGCAATGTGCTTCCTTCCAACCTCTTGGTCTTCATCTGGGCATTCATTCAGCCCATTGATTCTCATTCTAATGAAGCTCACTTGAGCATCATCCTTCTCCACAGCTATGCAGTGCCTGAACATCTTTAAGGAGCAAGCCAGAGTCGTTCCTGAAAAAGCAGAAAACCACTTAGAGGCCTCAATCAACATGATGACTAATGAAAATTGTTAAAATTGAAATTACCTGTGCCCAAAAAAAGGTCTAGGACCCAGTCATCATCATTGGAGAATAGTTGAAGCAATCTCATTATGAGCTTTTGTGGCTTCTGATAGGGGTTAACCAATGTCATGTCCCCAGCTACATGACGAAGTTTCTTGGTAATGGCTGGGAACATGAGCACATTTGAGATCCCATTCTCATTGCAATGCTCCCTGACTCTCTGCTTACTTCATCATAATAGCCAACTGTAATGCATTCAGTGGAGCTCACAAACCTATGCAAAAGAGTGTGATTGACGTTTGTCTTCACCCTGCCAACAAGAACTACGAGTCACAGAGATCATCATTAAAGCCATGAAGATAGAAAGAAGATTACTTACCACGTGAGGCACTCCACAGCATGACATCTTGCCTTCAGAGCAGTTGAAACAGAGAAAGACTGGTCTCTGCTATGGAAAATTACTATCCTCCAAAGAGGAGACATAGTCAACTCTGCAAAATCAGTGACCATCTTCCGAATCTGAGGGTGTTTGAAGGGTTCATCATCATTAACTGATCCCAACATCCTAAATCCATAGGGTATGTCTGCTATGAGAAGGGAGAAATGCTTTCTAGGCACAACAGAAAAAATGTTATTTACATCACTACAGAATACATTGTAATATACAGGCCTAAGGGGGTCTAGGGGATTGGAGAAACATTTCAGATCAGGTTCATCATCAAAATCCATCTCCTTGGCTTTTAGTCTAGATTTCTCATGCCTTGCTCTTTGAATGTGAGCCAGGAATGCAGGGGGGCAATCATCTAGTAGATCTGCAGACTTAGTTTTCTTTGGTTTCTGCAGAAAAAAGTGGAAAGACAATTAAATGAGCTCTTCAATACAGCAAACAAAACATAAGGAATCGATGCATGGCATCGATTTCGTGTGTGGATAGATGCCAGGCATCGACTTTCTACTGAAAGTCGATGCTTGGCATCGACTTTGGGACATAAGTCGATGCCTGGCATCGACTTATGCCACGAGGTCGATGCCAGGCATCGACTTATGCCCCCAAGTCGATGCCAGGCATCGACTTATGCTAGGAGATCGATGCCAGGCATCGACTTTTGGCAGCAGGTCGATGCTAGGCATCGAATTTAGCAGTAAGTCGATGCAAGGCATCGAATTCCTACTAAAAGCCTGGCATCAAATTGGTTAGGTGAATCAAGGCATCTAACCTAATGGCAAACCAGGCATAACCTCAGAAAGAGAACCTACCCAATCACGAAACAAGATAAAATATTCTGATAAAGATTTGTAGGATGATGTGGTTGGATAGTCTGCTTGGACCTCTGTCCAAGAAAAGCAACCCAGCCTCTTGATCATCGCCTCCTGAATCTTCATGTATACTTTATGACTACAGTCACAGAAATCAAAAAGATACTAGGTTAGACCAGAAACATGGGAGGAGGGAAAAAGGATCTGAGAATAACATACATACTTATTGAGCTCAGTCACCATCTCCTCCAGGCTTAACTCCTTGGAGATTACCCTTGACAAAGTTGATATAATCAATGTATCATCCTTTATTCCTTGAAGGGCCCTCCATGGTGTCAGCTTCATGTCCTCATGAGCCTCTTCAATTGAGAGGTCAACTTTCCTTCCCTTTCCCTTCAGATCAACCTGTGGGTCTGGCCTCGACTTCAGTTGCTTCTGGCCCTTGACCTCCTTGTTCTCCCACATTGTGAAAATTTTATCCTGCAGATCCCATATCTCACCTGATTTGAATGCCAGTTGAAACCATGGATCATATTTCCTCAAAGCATCAGACTTTCTATTCTCATCCAGTGCAATTCCAACCTCAATAAGGCATTGCTTTCGTAGATTGGGATGTATTCTTCCAGCTTCCTTCACGAGACAATCTTCATATTCATGGTGGAAGAACCGAATTCTCTCTATGGAGGACATTTTTTGCCTGTAGTCATTGTCATTGTTGTGATCCGAAGCAAGAAGCTTGGCTTCCTCAGTTGTAAGACCAGCATATATCTTGCACTCTGCATACCTAAAGAAGAATGTGGTAGGGTGCTCCTTCACTAGCTGTCTACGGGCCTCTACAGAGTGTGAACCTCCAATCACATAATAAGTATAATCCTCAAACAAACCCTCATTGAACTCCTCCACAGAGCTGCACTCATTCGGATCCACCATGACAAGGAATGGCACAACAGTAGCATGAGGATTTATTTTCATTTTCTTCTTAAGATTCTGCACGTGCAAATTGTGTGGCTCCCTGATCTCAAGGGGCCTCCTCCCTGTGACTGGATCTATTGGTGGCCTATGGATGATATTGATTGGCAGGTGGAACAATTGCCCCTTCTTCGCAACTTTTCTTCTAGCTATGTCCTCCCTCATCTTGTTCTGCTCAGTACCAAGAACACCCGAGGCAAGCTCTCCACCAGGTGCAACTATTATATCCTCAGAGCTAGAGCTTGAGTCAGAAGACTCCTCTTCTGCAATTCTCTTCTTTTTCTTCTGGAACTTTTTCTTCACGCTCTGCTTACCCCTTGCCTTTACAGGGGTTGTCATCTTCTGTTGTGTTGGCATGATGTTGCCCTGGATCCATGGCATCAAGTCCTTGATAAGATTCACTGAGTCCTTGCATATCTCAGCAAGCCCATCTGGAACACAGCACTCTGGGCACAAGAAATCCATCTTGCATATAACATTTCTTAAACCTTTCGATGTCTCTACCAAGAAAAGGAGGTTGTCAGAATCCTCATCTTCATAATCCAGTTTGTACACAAGGCCATACTAAAAACCCTGTGTTGTCGTGATCTTTCCTCTCCCATATGCCCCTGCAAACACAAGGACTGCATTCTTTTCTTCAACATACTAAAGGCACCACTCCAGATTTGTCATGTCTCGCAGTGGACGATCTATCCTTAAGACCTCTGCGTCCCTCGACCTATCCTTCATAGTTGTATCATCCTCAGGAATTTTGATTCTACTATGTCCACCAGAGGATATTCCAACCGGGTTGCTGGCCTTCTCAGAGTATAAGGATGCAATAATTTTCTTTGGTTTTGCTTGGTGACCAATGCCTTTGTCACGTTGCTGATCACCAGAGCTCATGGTCACTCTCAGCTTCTTGAAGGGCCTCTCACTCTTGGACTCCGCATCCCTAAAGGCGCTTGGAAATATCAACTCATACATTATTGTGTTTTTCAAAGGTCCAAGTCGATGCCAGGCATCAACTTGCACCTAAAAGTCGATGCCTGGCATCGACTTGAACCTAAAAGTTGATGCCTGGCATCGACTTTGCACCCTAAAGTCGATGCCTGGCATCGACTTTCACGCCAAATTTGATGCCAGGCAAGTCGATGCCAGGCATCGACTTTTAGGTGCAAGTCGATGCCAGGCATCGACTTGAGGGTACAACTCGATGTCAGGCATCGACTTACACCCTCAAGTCGATGCCTGGCATCGACTTGCACCGAAAAGTCGATGTCTGGCATCGACTTGCACCCTCAAGTCGATGCCTGGCATCGACTTGCACCTAAATTGGATCTATATTTTAGGAGCTAAGAAAAATAAAAACCTAGAAAGCAGACTATTTACACAAACATACAAAAGGAATCTTTTAGGAATCTTTTTTTTTGGTATGATTTTGTCTACCTCTTGGTACTCTTGCCAACATTCTTCTTCTCCATCAGAGTTGCCTTGCTGGTATGCTGAGTTCTGTGCTCCATGGCTGTCTGTGCTCTGTTGCTCTCTCTTGCTCGTGGATTTTGAAAATGAGAATGATATCCTCCTGTGCTATTTATAGGCAATTGGGTAACTTGAACTAGAGACTAACTGGATCTAATTGAATGAGTCCAGTTGCTAACTATATCTGTCAACTTATCTAACCTGGAAATACCACTCACACAAATAGGCTGTTTCACCTCCACTTTAATGAAATATTCATAGAACCTTGCAACTATTTATATACATTTGCATGGAAATTACACTTCAATGGCAAGAGTATGGTATGTACATGAGGATGTCTAATCTCATGTATAAATTGTTTCTTAGAATCTCTTGCTTGGGAAAAAATCAAGTCTAAGTTGTGTTGAATATGGGAGATTAATGACATCTTTATAGTGTTATCCTTCTCACTTCAGTTCATATTCACATTTATCTTGTAACACATTGTTGAAATGGAAAATCAATGTATGAATAAACGTTCAAGTAAAGAGCTCTGGGGTAATTTCGACAAAATATGTTGGTAATTTCAACAAAATAGCTTGGTAATTTCAAACGTCACTCATTGTCTTTGCATCCAACGTTCAGAAAAATCGTAGATTCAAAATTCATTTGAAAATCTTTTGTAACAAGCATATAATTAATTCTTACATATAATTCTTACATATAATTTTCCATATACTTCTTACATATACATTTCTGTGTACCTCTTTTACACATAATTCTTTTTTAATATACTTTCATCTACCTCTTTGAGATCTAGCCAAGACCACAATAAAACCTAATCCTTGAAATCTTAACCAAAGGTAGAATTTCTTCTTGTATAGTCTTCAATGGCACTACTCCAAACAATTTTAATATCTAATCTAGTTGGAACTCAACTTGGATATATTTTGATTCACTCACAATGCTAAGACTCAATGACTCATATCTAGTTAGAAATCAACTGTGTATCTCATCTTTCAAAAGTGAATCAAATCTTTGGTTCCCTTATTAGTGTATATTTGAGTAATTAAGTGATTTGATGTAATTTGATGTTTAATGTTATTTAATGTACTTTAATGAGCTTTTGATTTCATATCTTCTTGATGTGAAATTTGATGTGACATCTTCACTTGATCTCGGATTTCTTCTTATTTAAAAAGGTCATTCATCTTCAGTCTTCTGTGAACTCAGTGAAGATGAGCTCAATCTTTTCAGTGGATGCTTGGGCATCAGCTTCCTCTGCTCATATTGATACAGTTTCGGATTCATTGTTCTCAGTTGACCCATTCCACAAAGGTGATGATCCCTGCTCAACCAAATGCACCTCTTGATCTCCCATCTGATCCAACCATTGATCTCCCTTCTGACTCAAGTGCATGTGGAGCAACGGAAAAGCAAAGCAAGCTCAATCTACGATTTACAAGAAGGCCTCGTGAGGTAAGTCAAAAAAGATTTAAATTTCTTACTTCAGATAGACAGATTGCATTGGATATTGTGAAGCATTGTTTTGGTTTGAAATGTTTGTACAATTTAGGAATGAAGAAACTAAAGCACCTAAGAGAAAAATTCCTCCATTTAGATAGTGAAAGGCACGATATATACCTTGTTTCTCGCATGCAAATGATTGAGGATAACATGTCAGTAACACGTGTTGCTTTTGAATATTTCTTTAGTCAAGGGATGCGATGCTGTAGGGCTGCATTTAAAATTGCAATGGGTGTGGGAAATTTTAGAATACATAGGGTTCAACAAGGGCTTTTGAATGAGGATCTCATTTTGGATACGTTCCATGTTGGGACCAAAGGATCTGTTGGACGTCATGCAATGAATTGGATAATGAACTATTTTAGCTTGCATTGTGAGGTTATGCCTACAACTAGAAGGTTGCACTTGTCAGATAACTTTACTCGTCGAGAGGTATTTCAAATATATAGAGAAGACATGGAAAATAGAAATGAGAAGTATGTGTTGTATCGTCACTTTACTCGATTATGGAAGGAAGAGTTTAACAATGTGTCTATTCCTCGTAAAGTTAGAATGGGTGAATGTTCAGTTTGCACCACTTTGAAAAACATGGCAAAAGGGGCTACAACACCACAGGAAAAGAATAATTTTAAAAACCTTCTTAACAACCATCGTGAGAGTCAAGCTTTAGAGAGAAAGAAAGCAATTCATCATCAAAGTAAAGCACTCAGAAATCCGGAGCGTTATATGTGTTTGTTGATCGATGGTATGGATAAAAAAAAACTTGTTTGCCACATTATTATCGCATCCCTAAGGACATTGGAGATGAAGTCCTTGTGCAAATGCATTTGGTTGGTGCTTTGATATACAATGGAACTGTAATGTCTAAGGTTTTCTTCACATATCCGAATGTGCATAATGATCCAAACCTTACAGTTACTGTCATTCATCGTGTTTTGCAATCATGGAAGGGTCTTTTGCCACCAACTCTATATTTGCAACTTGATAATACTGCAAGAGAGAATAAAAATTCTATAGTCTTTGGATATTTAAGCATGCTTGTTGAAAAACAAGTATTTCAGAAGGTTAAGGTAAATTTCCTTCTGGTTGGCCACACTCATGATCACATTGATCAAATGTTCAGTAATTTCTCTAAGAAGTTGGCACGTAACAATGCTTTTACTCTTCTGATTTTATCTGAGCTGATTTCAGAAGCATATACTCCAAAACCAGAAGTTCAACACCTCACACAGATTTATGACTTTAAGCACTTTTGCTCAATGGGCCTTGATAACAGTGCTAAGGTTTTGGCTCCATTGCACAATATTAGTTTCAACCATGTATTCTTGATGAGGAGGGTTGATGAAATAACCCTTTTATTTGCAAAGCAATATTCATCTTCTCTTGGGTGGGAGCCTAAAGAGGGATGCAGATTCTTATTGCAGGTGCCTAATTTGTCTACAGTGTATGGTGCAGAACAATCATCATATGAAGATAAAAACAATACAGAAAGATGTGGAAATGTGGTTGATCAAAGTAAAAGCTGGATGCATGCACTCATTGAAAAGAAGAGACATATTGAGCGTGCAAAAAAATATGCTGGAGATCAAGATGTATCTTGGTGGGAGGACTTTTTCAATCATCAAGAAGAGATTATATAGTTTACAATTGCAGGTCAGTGGCTAGTTGATGTTCCATTCACATGGGATTTTTGTACACAAAGATCCGTGAATGTGGCCCAAGCATGTAATGCAGATGCACTTCAAAGTTTTATACATCCACCAGAAAGAAATATTTATGTAGGCCCAAGGATGACAAAACAGGCAGAAGCAAGATGGCAAGGAAATTTAATAGAGATAAATGTTGGAACACTTATTGCAGTACTTGCTGATGGTGATGAGGCTACCAGACCATTTTGGATTGCAAAGGTTTTAGAGATAACTAAAGATATTGATCAGAGAAGAATAGAGGCTTTGATGGTGCATTGTGTTGCTCTAGCACAATGGTGAGAACCACGTTAAGAAGCTTCACCTCCTTAATGTCAATCCGAGGGAGAAGTAGGAGTGATATGAAGATCGTGAGCATGAGATGATGTGAGAGTGAAGGTGAGAAGCACAAAGATGCACACACACATACACACACACAATGAAGAGACAAGCAAGACACAATGGAAGGTGGGAAATTAGCTCTATTACTCAAGAATACTCTTACAAGCTCAAAATGACTCTAATCTCAAACAAGCTAACCTCAAAAATGAGCTCTCTAGCTCTTTTTATAGTTTCTAGACTAGTTTTGACCGGTTTCACATCTAGTGACCGGCCTAGTTAAAAAATAGGTCCTAGAGGCTATTTGGAAGGGTAAACGATGTCTAAAAATAACGAAATTTGGTACGAGTATTCTACCTAAGCTCCTCAAGCTCGAGGACTCCTCGGCTTGCACAAAATGGAGCTATGGATTACAAAAATGGGGTTTTCTATGATACATATGTTACAATTAGTGATAATAATCACTGTTGAATGTTTTGGGAAAATTAATAAGACATGTCTTTGTTTAAAAGATTGATCCGTCTGGCTCCCTGCTTCGTCTTCACATGCTTCCGTGGCGTCTGTGCCTCTGACTGCTTCCAACACCCCCCTCCCTCTCGCTTCTGTCGTCCCTGACAGAACCTTGTTGTGAGGTCTGCCGGATGTAATTCTGTAGGAGGTCTTGAGCGAGGGTGTGCTCTGATACGCGAATACCTCGGGCTAGATCAGCCTCGAGTTTCTCCCAGTCGATAGGTTGCGGCTCGTCTGGTGGTGGGAGCTGATAGTGTGTGGAGTACACCATTCGTTCACAGGCGAATAATTGCAATAAGTGTGTCGGCCTGCTTATGAATACTTCGGAATGGTACTCCCAAAAACCGGTGGTGAACATTTCTTCGAATGTTTGCTTGTAACATGCCGGTAGATATTTGATCCTGCAGTGCCAGGCGTAACACACCCGTAGCGATGGCGTTGTGCTCATATCATAGACTAAATCCAAGTTGCCATGCTCAAAGCCCGGGGTGTTGACATGGGGAGCCTTGATGCGCCGGAAGACTTTAAAGACCATCTGCATCATGTCAAAGATTTTGACAGTCATTTGCGCGGCTATATCATCCATAGGTTTTAATCGAGGGAGCCAGTGGCGGATCGTCGCCATCATGTAGCCTACTGTGGGTAACGCGACTGGTGGCTTGAAGTAGGGGTAGTTCAACCAGTCCTGGCACTGCTTATTGTTTTGTAGCTTTATAGCGAAGGCAGTCCAAGAGCGGCGTCGTGGTACTGGTCCCCAGCACGGATTAAATTTTAAGTGAAGCGGCGCTTTTACCCATGTGCTCATCATCTCTGGATAATTTTGCAGTAAATCTTTGCGCCAGTCTGGTTGAAGGATTTCACCTCTCTGCGCCCTTGGTGGCAAGTCCTCTGGCTCGAATTGAGTGGCATGCGTTGGTTTCATGCCGGTTTCTTTCTCTATGGTTAACTGATATTCTGCCATTAACATGAAGTATGGTTTATACTGAAGCTCATGGCCCGATATGTATCGTCGCGGGGCCATTTGAGCAAAGAATGGTGATTGTAAAATTTTCTCTTCAATTATGGCCATGGCATGTAGCTGTGCCTCTACTCTGGCCGAGTGTGTCGTTCCGAGTTCTTCAACTGTCTTCATCCACGCGGGGGTCGGTAATTCGTAGGTCATCTGGCCTTCGGCCGTGACACGTCTGCCTGGGATGGGTATCGGTTCATAAGCCTCTTCGAAGGTCTCCTCCACCGGGATAGTGACTGTTTCTTCCTCAGCTGGTAGCTCAGGTGGGGAATCTGGCCTTGGTGGTGCTTCATAGATGGCGATCCTAGATTCAAGATTTGTTACCTGGGCCCGGAGTGCGTTGAGTTCCTCTAAAACTTCAGGGGCAGGGTCCACAGGCGCTGGTAATCTTGCTGCTACTGGTACCTGTTGTGTTGCTGGTTCTCTGAGTTGTAGCAGTTTGTGATCTTCCTTTAACTTTTGATGTTCTTCGTTCATCCGATCATAGTCCTCGAGCAATCTGACATGGTCGTCTAGCAACATCCGCATCGACTCAGATGGGATTGCCTTGAATCTGCTCGGACTTAGTGGCTGTTCTGGATGATCTAAAGCCGCCTCCAAGTTCTCTCTGTTCTGCTCTTGGAGTCTCTGGTTTTCCTCTTTTGCTGCGGCTAAGTGTCTTCTTAGTAAGCCCATATTTCTAGTGAGCGTTGCATTGCGGACAGTCTGGGCTCTAAGTAGGTTATCTAAATCCGCGGTGGCCTCTTTGCTTTTTTCCTCACTTTCTATTTCTAACTTGTGATAAGCCTCTCGTAACTCTTGGTACCGGCTGTTCAGTGAGGCGTTCTCAATCGATAACAAATTAAGCTGCGTTTGCAAGTCGTTCGTCGTTTTCTGCAGCTGTTGGTAGTTGGTTCCGAGTGATGCAAACTCATCGCGGACTTGCGTCATGCATGCGAACATGTGTTGAAATGCTGTGTCTATGGTGGGCGATAGTAGTAGTGAAGTGCTAAATGAGGATGCAGTGAGAGTAGATGCAGTGGGAATGGGGAGCGGGGTTGGGACTGAGGATGCAGTGGTGATTGTGGAAAATTGTGAAGTGCCTAAATATGAGGGTGCTGTGAGTGGAGTGGGTGGCGGTGAGGTGGGTGGTGATATGTCCATGCCATTGGACGTGTTTAATGTTGTGACTGTGAAAAGTGGTGTGATTGTGGGTGGTTGCGTAGGTGTGAATACGGGATTTACAAACGTAGAGTAGTTTACAGGGGGGATTGTGGGAATAGTTTGGTGAAACGGGGAAATAGGGGTTAGGGTAGGTTGGGGAGGTGAGACTGGTGAGAAGGTTAGAGGGGTTAGGAAGGGGAATGGGGGTCTTAGAGGTGGGGGAAACGCTGGGAAGGATGAAGGGGTGAAGGGGTTAACATAGGGATGCAGAGGGTTGGTTGTGGGCCTGGTGGTATGAATGGGTAAGGAAGAGGTTGTGGCTACGTAGCTTTGTACAGGTGTGGATGTGGGGAAAGCAGGTGGGTGTGCGGGTGATACAGGATGGGTTGGTGAAAGATGAGGTGAAAGAGGAGTCGAAGGGGTGGAGGTTATTTCGAGGATTGTAGTGGTATGTACACTGGTGATACGGGGGGGCGAATCTACCAGAATGGTTTCTGCGGTTACTGAACGTTCGGGGGCGAGGCGTGCCTCCCTGGCTTGTGCTGAAGATTGGGCTCCTGTTGGTACACGAATATACTCCCCGGGTTTTGAGAGTAGTCGCACTCGGCGGGGATCAAACTGTGGTAGTTGCTTTCTTTGTAAAAACCTGAGTGCTTCATGGGAACCTACTGATTGGACTAACTCTCTGAACCCTCTGATATAGGCGTCTTCGAATCCTCCTGAGAGGAGTTCCTGTTCAATTAATGCCTGGCTCTCCTCTTCAGTTAACTTCTTTCGTGCCCAGACTTTCTCCATGGTACGATATAATTTCTTTATGGCCAATGTATACGCTGCGGCTTCGAAAGTTTCATCTTCATATGTGCTGGTGTCGCCGTGTGTGTCAGTCTGTTGGCCTTGGCCCTCTGTCTGTCCCTCTTGTGAGTCCTGGCTGGCTTCATCGTCGCCTTGATCGTCGTCTGTTTCGGTTCTTTCTTCTTCAGAGCCCGACACAGCTTGTCCCTGTGGCAAGTCTCGCGGCGTAGTAGGGTAGCTGGGGCGTTCATATTCCTGGGAGAACAGTGGTGCTTCTGAATACTGGAACTCGTTTGAGAATGCATCAGGCATCTCAAAATCAAATGTCGTGTTTATGGGGTCGGCCTCCATATGTGGTATCGGGAAAGAAAACGCTTCCGCACCAATAGTGGTGGGAGCCTCTGCAGTTGTGGTGGGAGGTTCTGTGATGGTAGCTGCCTGAGGTGCAGCGGTACTCGTGGTGGCCTCCGTAATTAGTGGTCTGGACAACCGTATGCGAATAGGTTGTACAGTGGGCGCAGCTTCTGTCTGTGGTCGCTCGGGAGAGGGTTGTGGTGACGGCGACTCTGGCACTTGGAGGCAAGGGATGGTGCCTCGCATGCGCTTACCTGCCCGTGTCCTACTGGGCTTCCTAGCTTTCTTCGCTGTGCTCTTGAATGCCTTTAATTCCTCTCCTGTTAATGCACGCTCGATGGGCAAGTCATAAGCCAAACACATATACACAATTCTTGTGAGTGCACAACATCCGTTTAGCACTTTTTTACGCTCCCATCTGTGCTGTGCCAGGTACATTTGGTCTATGATCCAGCTTGCCAGATCAACTGTTTGAGGTCCCGTACATGCCAAATATAATCCGAACCATATTCTTTTGTGTGGCATGGTAAATCTGTCCTGTGCTGGAAATGCAAAATGTTGCATGCATATTCTTAGTGGCTTTGACAACTCAGGTGTGATGGCCGAAATCTCTTCCCACTTCGTGACATCCCCACGTTTCATCGGTTCTGGAATCAATCTCTCTCGGTCTGTGGGAGTGTGGGTTCCATGAATCTTGATGGCTGCTCTGATTAGGTCCTTAGAGAGATAAAATCTCTTGTAAGGTGGATCATCCACTAGGGTAGGCAAGATGAAGGTTCCTGGGATGTCCTTATTCTCTGATGCCAGTAAGGTAGTGATCAAGTAATAGCACCTATAAAAATCTGGTTTGGGTAGAGGATCACTGAAATATTCTGTAAAGCCGGCTCTGGCCCAAACATGAGTTAAATCCTGGGTGCTTTGTAGGGCTTCAAATTCTCTGGAGAAAAACTGGTACTTTCCCCACGTGCGGTCATCAAAAGTCAGAGAGGATTCAAATATAAAGTCTGCGTCCGCGAGGGGTCCTGCCAGGCCCTGAAACCAATGAGAGTTTCTGTGTATCTTTTCGGTGTAGCCCATAGGGGGGTTATCGATAGGCATGGGCCCTGGAAATCCCTGAAATTCTGGCGGTGGAGCAGTAGGGTGGGACTCTGCTCGTAGCACGTTGAGTGGTACTGCTGCTACACTGGGGCCTGCTCTTGATGTTCCTTCGTCAGTTTGCATGGTGGCTGGTGCGCTAGTGAGAAAGATCTGCTACAAAAGATTAACACATTAGCATGGAAATTAATCATGATCCCATTAAAGTGAGACCGCAATGCCTTTCCATAACTGATGCGTAACCCGTGTAGCCAAGTGCTGTGACGTGATGGATGCAATGTTTCTTGCAGCACTAGTGCAGGTCTCTAGACACCTATACGTTTCAGATCATGCATACATTTCTTGATGAGATGAGATTACGAGTGGTGTGTGATGATGGTGTGTGAATTTATACAAGGTTTAAAGGTTAGTGATTTAGTACAAGGTTGTATGTTAGTCGGGGGGTATTTAGACAATGGGTTAGGGGAAGACGGTTGGACACGTTTCGGTATCCATTTCCTAAAGATCTTTGAGTGGGCGGTGGGTTTCTGCTGAGGGGTAAAAGGTGGTGTCGGGTTTGGTGGTGTCGAGGGATGAGATGAGTTATGGGGGTTATATATTACATGGCTCATGGGTTGAGCTATGATACATGGTTTGGGTACCCAAATCTGCGTGGGCGTGGGTCTATGGGTAAGGTACTTCTTGGCAATCCACATTTGTCGAATGGTCGGACCTGTAGATGGAGGTCGAGGGGATGGTGGATATCGATTCTGTTTCTGTTCTGCCTTTTGCTTGTTGATCTCTGCTTGGTTGGAGTCCTTCGGTGCTTTTTGTCCTTTAGGCACCCATATTTGTCTGGTGCCGCTTCCTTTGGGAGGCCTAAACTGCTTTCCATGTTGTTTCCTCTGATACTGTCGTCGGTCTGGGTTCCTTTGTCGCGGTTGACTCTGTTGTTGTTGAGGTTGAGAGGTCGGATGGACACTCTGCTTTGGAAAAGAAGGGAGTTCCAACACTTGTGTGACCTGCCCATTAGGAAGTGATGCCTTTTGTAACTTTAATCTAGGCCAGTCCGCAACAAGCTTGGAAGGATGAGCACCGTAGGGTGTCGTGCTCATTTGGCCGCTGATGCAACCCACCTGACCTCTGATTGTGCCCTTCTGCCCTTGCTGTTGGGTAACTGTCTCTTCTAGTTTGCAGGAAGTCCCAGGGAAGATCTCCTGTCGTCCTTCTGACTGACAACTGTCTATAGCCAAGCCCGAATGGGTTGGTGTAGATGTAACGTGACTGGTCGGATTAAAGATCTTCCGGTCTTCCGTCGCATGCGTTTCATAGGGTCTAGGGTCACAACCGTCAAGCGGAGTGCGGTTAGGGAAGTCAAGCGGTATCACTTGCTTCTGCTCTAAGGTTCCAATCTGTAAGGAGCCTTGTCTAAGATTTAGGTCCACTGAGTGATCGTATAGCCAATCTTGGCCAAGGATTAGGGGTTCTATCAGGTCGTCATCATGGCACACTAGTAGCTTCGCTGTCATCGTCAAATCCTTAATGAGGATAGGAAGGTCCACCTCACCCATGCAAGGGGTCTCCATGCCTCCTAGGCCTATGAGGTATGCCTCAATTGGTCGCATTTCTATTCCTGAATCCTTATAGTGGGACCATCTAATCGCACTAGTCGCAGCACCTGAGTCAATCAAAGCCCTGAGTTCTTGGCTATGGTTACCGTGCTCTAGCCTCACTGTAATGAATGGTCTCCTATCCACTATGCTCGGGTGAGTGGTTGACTTTACTTGACACATGGCCATGGGATATCTGGGTGATGTTTCCAGATGGTTATAATGTTCTCTCCCTAGTCCTTGTCTTCTTAGCTTCATGTGCTTAATGCGTTCTATGGCTTCTGCCTGAGCTTCTGCTCGTATTCTATTTTCTTCCTCCTTACGCTTCTTTGCCAACGTGAGTCGTCTAAGCATATCCTCAGTAAGAGGTTCTTGATATAGCCTGACTCTACAGCCACTAATGTAATTAGGCATTATATCTCCTTCTAAGGTGGCTAACTGTACTGCTCCACTAGTCGAGAGTCTGTTAATGATCATAGGTCCATAACCTCGCTTTTCTAACTTGCGTGCATGCTGTTTCAGCGTATACACTAGAACTAAATCTCCTTCTTTTAGGCCTTTATCTTTCACATGTGCATCAAAATATGCTTTCTGTCGCTTCTTCGCTGCGTATATTCCTGCTGCTGCTTTCAGCCTAGTTTCTCCTAATCGTTCCAAGTCCATTATTCTCGCTGATAATTCATGGCCGGTCCACTGATGTTCTTGTGCAACCTTAAGGGTCGGTATCAAGAAGTCCAAAGGAAGCACTGCATTCTGACCAAAAACCATCTGAAAGGGAGTTGCATTGAGTACGGTCTTGTAGGCCACTCGATATGCCCAAACAGCGTGGTGTAGCTGTTTGTCCCAATCTGAACGTTTGTTGTTCACGAGTTTCGTCAGTACAGTACATAATATCTTGTTAGTGCTTTCAGCCTGACCATTGGCCTGAGGATGATATGGTGCAGATTTCTTGTGAATCACCATAAAATCCTGTAACAAATATTCAATGACTTGGTTTAGAAAGTGAGTGCCTCGATCGCTCACTAACTCTATAGGCAATCCATATCTTGTAAAGACATTTTCAAATAAGAATTTTGCAGTCGTGTGAGCATCATTCTTTTTTGTGGCTTTTGCCTCTACCCATTTCGTTAAATAATCTGTAGCAACAATAATGTATTCCGCATGTGTACCTTTTGCAGGGGGGTTAATGGGTCCTACAAAGTCTATGCCCCACTTAGAAAATGCACGTCCGCCCATCATGGGTTTCAATGGCATTTCATCTCTGTGAGTAGGAAACTGAGTTCTTTGGCACACGTCACATCTCTTTACATAGGTATGTGCATCCATGTGAAGAGTGGGCCACCATAACCCTGCAAAGAGAATGGCTTTGATTATCCTATCTGGTCCAAAATGACCTCCTGCAACACCTTGGTGTGCAGTCTCTAGTATGCTCAGATAATTGCTCTCATGAACACATTGTCTTAGATATCCATCTCGTCCTCTTTTGTATAGATTATCGCCAATAAGTGAATAGTCTTGAGCTTCCTGCTCTAGACTACGTTGTCGAGCTAAGGTCATTCCTTGAAGGAATGTGTTCGTCCTCAAGTAGGTCACCAATGGTTCACTCCAGTCTGGTGTGAGGGACACATGATATAATGTCGCATGCTCTACTGGTGGTCTTTCACAACACACCTGACATTCTTTACACAACTTGTAGACATCTGCTTCCATAGAAGGCCAATATACTCCTAATCTATGCAGAGTCTGTAATGTCCGGTGTTTCGAATGATGTTGCTTTAGTGCACCTATGTGTGCTAATTGCAACCAATTCGCGTGTTCTGATTCATCTACACAACAAGCAAGAATCTTTTGATTATCCTGTTTATATATGCTTCCTGCCATTATTTGGTACCTCTGAGACTTGGTAATCTCTCCTTCTCTGATCTTCATCCTAGGAGTTTTGGGTCCATAGGTGAGAATGGGGACTATAGGCTTAGTCCATTCTGGTGCTATCTCAAGGTTAAACAAGTATGCATCTGGTAATTCATCTGCTACTCCTTGAGGAGCTTCTCCTGAGGTTAATCTTGAGAGGTGGTCAGCTCTAAGATGCGTCTTTCCTTTCCTAACTACCACTTCAAAATCATACTCCATGAGTAATAGAAACCAGCGTATCAATCGTCCTGTGTTGCATGGTTTGTTGACTAAATATAATAGGGCTTGATGATCGGTAAAGAACTTGAACTTGTTTGCCAATAAGTAGTGCCTAAACTTCTTTACAGCGTAGATCATCCCTAATCCTTCTCGTTCCGTCGTGGTATAATTTCTCTCTGCTGCGTTCAGTTGTCTGCTAGCGTAAGCTATGGGGAGATCTATGTTACCTTCATTCGTGGGTTGTGCTAACACACATCCTACGGCGTAATTGGATGCATCCACATGTACATGGAATGGCTTACTCCAATCTGGGGTAGTCAATATAGGTGCTGAGCACAAGCGTCGTTTAAGTTCATTGAATGAATTTTCGCATTCATCTGTCCACTCAAAATTGGTCAAAAGAGAGTACAGAGGCTTGGCTATGATTGCATACATGTGTATGAATCTCCTATAATAACCGCAATGGCCCATAAATGCCTGTACCTCCTTCACATTAGTTGGTCTAGGTAATTCTGCAATTACCTTCACCTTTTCCTCGTCCGTAGAGATTCCATTTTTTGACACAATGTGTCCTAGAATTTTGCCTTGTCTGACCATGAAAACGCATTTTTCTGGGTTCAAACAAACCTGATATTCTCGACATTTGTCAAATATTTGTCTTAACTCTGGAATATGTGTCTGTCTTACATTTGAATGCGCACATAGGTCATCGACATAAACTTCCAAGCTCTTGCGTAAGAATTCCTTAAAAACATGACACATGAGTCGCTGGAAAGTAGCGGGTGCATTTGTTAAGCCAAATGGCATTACACGAAATGCAAATATGCCCCATTCTGTGGCAAAAGCAGTTTTGTGTTGGTCTTCTGGAGCAATGGCTACTTGGTTATAGCCTGAGAATCCATCAAGAAAGCTGTAAACTTCCTTGCCCGCAACTCTTTCCAATAGGTGTTCCGTGATAGGAAGAGGATAACTATCTCTAATCGTGGCGGCATTAACTTTTTTAAGGTTAATACACACACGCAATTTTCCATTCTTCTTGGGCACAACCACAATGGGGGATACCCATTCGGTATGCTCAATTTCGTAAATGAATCCTGCTTCTATCAACCGATCTATCTCCTCTTTGATCTTCGCAGCGTAATTATCATTGTACGTGTACGGTTTCTGTTTTGTCGGCTTTGCATCTGGAGTCATAGGAATTCTATGAGAACATATATCTGGGTCTACTCCCTTCAAATCTTTGTAACTCCAAGCGAAAACATCTCTATATTCGCGCAATAGGGCAACTAACTCTTCTTCTTCTTCAGTCGTCAAATCATGCCCTATGTATGTGCATTTTTCTTCTTCTCCTTCTATGGCAACTATTACTTTCTTGGTTTTCTCTCGGTTATCATATACTTGTCCGTCATTCGCCTTTCTATTGGGCATTCGTACCATGATTCTTCTATCGTCAATTTCATATTTCTTGAAATTCTCGGGTACTTCAAACAAAGATTCTTCTTTTTCTGACCTTGTTTCTTTCTTCTTTCTCTTCTTGCCTTCACTCTTATCAGTCACTTGAGTGGCTAATCTCACTTCATTCGTAATTTCCTCATGTCTCTGGGTGTGGGTCTCTACTTCGTAGAAATATTCTTCCTCTGATGCAAAGGGTGGGTCCATGATAATTGATTCTAAATCAAAATCGCTTGCATCCTCGAATGCATCAGTGTTCGGTTCGCACTCTTCTAAAATTGCATCGCCCATGATTGGCTCTATCGTGAAAACTGAAATGTCATAGCCATCCTCGTCACAGTGGGTGTCCATTGTTCTTCATTGATGGCTACATCCATGGTCGCTAGGATTTCCGCCCAACCATGGGGTTCAAACTCCTCGTCTGGGAATACTACAGGTGCATAGGCCGGATCTTGAAGGGTTCGTGGATGCTGTTCCGCACCTAAGGTCCTGGCTTCTAACCGCTCTTCCTCTTGTTTAGCTACTTTACACATCCATAAATGGGTATCCTCATGCAACCAAGAAGGATCTGATTCTAATGAGTGCACGGATTCCGTTTCTACTGGTGTCTTATGGATGGTATTCCATTGTATTGGGGGTACATCTCTATGTGAATAGTCTTTAAGATTGACTTTGGTGGTCACTCCTAAATGTTGCAAGTACAAAGAATTAGTTCCCCAATCTTGTACAATTTGCAACTGACGCATGAATGGTCGTCCCAATATCATCTCATAAGCACGATTTTTCGCAAAGTCACAAATGGCAAAAGTATGCTCAAACTCTACACCACAAGTGGTGAGAGATATGCCTTCTAGTAAGCCTAATGGTTTTTCTATGTGTCCATCAGCCATTTGCAGCTTCATCCTGGTGGGTCTGAGTGCTGGCTTACCCCAACGTTTCCATAAGGCGGTAGTAGCGATAGCTACTCCGGCTCCTGAATCTAAGATGGCTTTCGTGGTGTAGCCCTGATGGGTTATTGGAAGATATGTGTTACCTTCCTCTCCTTCGCTTACGTCTCCAATCTTTTCCACGGGTATCTCTGGTACCTTCTTCTGTGATCCTATCTGAGAGGGTGTGGTAGCTAGCTCAGGGAATTGATTTGCTACATGCTTCCACAACTCTGGTTTTACCTTTAACAATTCCTCCAGGGTGAGATTACACTGTACTTTTGTATTCTTGATCACTTCCGTATTTCTAGGGATCACTGATTCTTCATTCCTCACTATTATCGTGGGTGCTCTCATACTAATAGACTTAGCTTCCCAAGGTCCTGTGAACTGAGGTAATTCTTGTAGAGAATTAGACTCAAATCCTGTGGGTTCACTCAGTCGTTCCACCTCTACATCACCATATATAGAGGGGATGTCTTGGGGAAATTGTTCCTGCAAGTCGTTTATTTCTTGAATAGGAGGATGAGTTCCTTGTTCTTTTCTCCATTTCTCTTCTTGGATTTCTCTTAAAAATTCATGAGAGTACTTATGTATGGAAGATAGGTTATCTTGACTCTCTGTAGTGGGTACTTGAGACAGGGATGGTGGATTCCTTTCCTGTGTCTCTGGGACAGTAGGGTTCCTAGACTGATCCTCTCTCTCTTTGCTTTCAATCAAGAGTTCTAGCCTCTCCATTAGTCCTTGAAAGTGTAGTTCTGGTTTTGCCATGTTATTCCAATTAAGATATCTAGAGGCTTCGAACAACGCTTGGGCTAGTTCTACCATCTTCATGCAAAGTTTAGTTCTCTCAATTTCTAGATCAGCTCGAGGGTAGTTTTTACTCATTTCCGTGACTTGAGGTCCCTCTTTTATTCTAGCCTGATATGCACGAAACATCATGTCTAGATCTTCCGGTATGGGTTCCGCTAAGACTGATCCTGATTTCTGAGCTGGGATTTCTTGGTTTGATTCTTGTGAAGCCAATTCTTGTATTTTGGCTCTAGATTCTCTTAGACTTCCTTCCAACTCACTTATCTTTTTACTCCACTTTCTCTTTAACCTTTCTCTAGAATCTTTCCACGATTTCGTCTTTTTACTACTCGATTCTGCAACTTCACTAGTTTCGGCTATTTTCTCATGATTAAGCTGTTGGTTTTGTAAGAGTGTTTGGGCTCTGGTTATAGCTTGGATAGGCACGTACATAGGGTTGGATGCATCTGCGTTGTTTACAATACCTATCACGTTGATCGACGTCACATTTGAAGTGTTCACTGGGTTCTTAGGACAATCTTTGATTATGTGTTCTTTGCCACAATCGGCGCAAAAGCCTTGGATGCTATAGTACTGCGATTGCCTTGCTATTGGGGGATGTGGACAGTCCTTTATGAAGTGATCTCCTTGGCACCTAAAGCATGGTCCTCTAGGGCCCTGTGGTCTCTGTTGTCTCAGTTGGGGCCGTGGGTTTAGGTTTGGGTTTGTGTACATCACATTAGTATAATCTGACTCCCAACTAGGTTCCATTGGTGGACTATCATAATGATATGTCTCCACATGCTCTGGTGACTCCGTGTAATAAGCGGGTGGACTAGTCACATGAGTAGAGTCAAAACTGTTGGAGTTCGGGTCACTTTCGGTGATCAGGGGTGAAGAAGGCACTAAGGCCCTACTTAGGTTCTCTTCTGCAGCCGCATATTTGACTGAGATGACATTCGCTGGTGGGGGTGGCTGCTGAGCTAAGACGGGTTGAGGTCTCTGTTGAGCCTGGTATGGGTAGTTCTGAGGAGGCCTATAGTAATAAGGCTGAGCATTGTATTGGCCTTGATGCCTACCTGGCTGCTGGTATGCTTGCGGGTAGTTCTGTCTCACAGTTTGTTTATTGTATGGGCAGTCCTGAGCTGTATGATTTGTGTATCTTCTCTCAATTGTGCAATATTGGCCACTAGGGTTGACATGAGGTTGAGGTGCATTGGGGCACACGTTTGCCAAATGATTTCCACCACAAGTGTAACAACGTACGTTCATCGGTAGCTTGGGCACCTGTTTACTAGAAACTCCTAGTTTTTGGGCCACTTTTTCTGCTAGGTCCTCTATCGAATTAGACAATTTTGTGGATGCTAGAGAAGAACAATCTGAGTCCTTATAGACCTTTGAGAGTTCTAATTCATCTCCTAGGTTGTCCTCAATGTCTATACATATTCTTACACACTCCTCTAGCGTTCTGGGTTCTTTTAGGTACACATAAGAGCGTAGTTTAGCGCTCAACAAGCCATCTAGGAACAGTGATACTTGTTTGGCTTGTGAGGGTAGCTCTTGCATTGGACATCGCTCAACATATTGTCTGAATCTACGACCTGCCAGTCTTACTGTTTCCTGAGGGGTCTGTTTAAAGCTATGAATAAGCGAAGATGTATCATGTCTAACCCCACTTTTAGAGAATTCAGAGATGAATGACTCTAAAAAGTGATGGATGTCTCTAAATTGCCTTTGTTGCAATGGTTGGAACCAAGTTAAAGCGGTATTCTTTAACGTTAGTCCAAATGCATTGTACTGCGTGAACATGTCCTCTACTTGTTCTGCTCTTAATACTTGCTTGAATTCTGCGACATGGTCATAGGGATCTCCTGTCCCATCAAAATAATTTTCCATTGATTTTACCAACTGTGTGGGTCTCAATACTCTTGCGTGTTCACGTGGTCTAGGTAGAGGAAAATCATCTCTACCACCTGGCATTCCATGTTCTCTTTGTCTATCCGTCCTATTAGTGTTCGTGGTTGTTCCCTCTCTCCCTATGGGGTGAATGAAGCTTACTTCCGGTCTCTCGTAATTTCCTTCTCTTTGATTTCCATGGGCTGAGGATGTTCCTGCCCCTTGTTGGTTTGTATTCATGTTTGTTCTAGGTGGAGGGAATATCAATTCACCTCTCCAAGTGTATGTGTTTTTAGCGCGTTCAGGCACCACGAAGACTCTTTCTGAAGTCTCATCCAGGTATACAACCTTTCCAGGTGTATCTGGGTCCTTGAATTCATAGATTGTGATGATGCCTACCTCACTGGGGTTTTCCTTTCTGTACCTCCAAAAGGCTTCATCTGTCTCTTTATTTACAAACAACTCGGTGCTCCTGTTATCTTGAGGGATCCACTCTGGGATTAGTACTCTCGTTAATACGGATTTCCCTCTAGGTGTCCTAGGTTCTTCTAACGGTTCTTTTCCTTGAAATTTCCCTTCTGTCTCTAATTGGATTGTGCCAAACTCATTAGTATCGTTTGGTTGAGTACTTAGAACGTACATGGTTCCTTCTTTGTCTATGTAAGCGTCTCTCTCAAATTTTACCACTGGCCTTTCCAATCCAATGGGTTGATCAGGGTTGTGCAGTTGCACCACTTGCCTTTGCAAACCATCCTCATAGATGCGAGCACCTAGTCGGTTGGTTCGGAGAAACTCTAACTGCGTTCTATAGGGTCCTTCAGGTTTTTCTAAGTATGCTACATTAGACCCTCCTGCTGGTCTGTCTGTGCTAAATGCCATTTCTGATTCACTTGATTCTGAGCTCAACTCGTTGGGATAACTACTGTTCAATTGCTGAGCCCAAGATCGTGCGGTGGTTCTTACACTAGCCTCCGATGATCTAAGGCTTCTTCTGTCCGACTTACCTATATGTTTGCCCGATCTAAGGTTCATTAATTTTCTTCCTTGCACGCTCAATTACACACTTAGATCGTCAATGGTTCTTTGTGATTAATTCTTGGTTCCTTTTAATTTTTCTTTGGATTCTTGTCTTAATTTATGCGTCAGGAATTCGACTTTCGTGATGATTTTAAGTTTTCGTTCCGTCAGACTTATGTTCTTTTCTTTAGGTTTTCGCGTCACACACACCTTTACTTTAAGTCTTAGACTTGAAATAATTAAGTATCTTAAACTTGAGGCGTTCCTATCGTCGTTAATCCACAACTACCGTTTAGCCTAAGCTAAGAATTGACTGAGGGGGTTGAGTAATCTTCCAACCTCGAGTCGGCTTTTCTGATTGCTCTGATATCCTGTTGCCCAAGAAGCCGTGCTTCCCAAGCTCTGCTGTCTTCACTGCCTTGCTCGCTTGCCTTTGATTGCCCTTGCTAGACCTGGAAAATTCCAGTGTTAGACCAATTCACAAGAAGATTAAACACTTGAGTATATACACCTTTTAAGCTCAAATTTTCAATGTGTGCCCCCTGACTTCCTAGTCCCAGACTAGGTGAACCTCAAAATAGCTTATCCAAAAATAGATGTATTCTTTATGAAAAAAACAGTTGAGGTCACGTAGTACTCGTCACGAGCTTTCTAACGAGCTATTAAGCTCAAAAAACGGACTTCGGATGAGAAAGTTACACGCGTTCAGGTCCTGGGGGGTAAAAATTGACAATCCAATTTTCCTTCAAATATGAGCTAAGGGGTCTCCTATGAGTCTAATGG
The DNA here is from genome assembly GCA_020310875.1 of Ceratopteris richardii. Taxonomy (NCBI): domain Eukaryota; kingdom Viridiplantae; phylum Streptophyta; class Polypodiopsida; order Polypodiales; family Pteridaceae; genus Ceratopteris; species Ceratopteris richardii. The sequence goes on along the minus strand of CM035443.1, from coordinate 17,201,872 downwards.
TCCAAAAATTTTCCAAAAATACCCCCAAAATTGGTCAAAAATTGAAGTCCAAAATTTGCGATGGGGGTGGGCAATCGCGATGGTCTGGGACCGTCGCGATGGTCCAAGCGAACCGTCGCGATGGCGTGGGATTTGGACAATCGCGATGGCCCGAAAAAGCGAACCGTCGCGATGGCGTGGGATTTGGACAATCGCGATGGCCCGAAAAAGCGAACCGTCGCGATGGCTCGAAGTGAACGATCGCGATGGCGTGAGGTCGAACCGTCGCGATGGTCCAAAAAATGAACCGTCGCGATGGCGTGATCGGGCGGACAATCGCGATGGCGCGGTCAACGGTCAACGGTGGACAATCGCGATGGTCCGAAGTGAACCGTCGCGATGGTCCGCGATGCGATGGCTTGAGCCAATCGCGATGGTCCGATTTTGGGCTGTCGCGATGGTCCAAAAGTTGAACCGTCGCGATGGTCTATCGTGACACGTGGCACTGTCGTGGCGATGGCATAAGCCAATCGCGATGGTCCGGGGTCAAATGAACCGTCGCGATGGTCCGAGTGGACCATCGCGATGGCTCAAGTGAACCGTCGCGATGGTCCGAAAAAGCGAACCGTCGCGATGGTCCGGCCGAGCCGTCGCGATGGCGTGAGCCTATCGCGATGGTGCGACACAATCGCGATGGTCCGAGCCAATCGCGATGGTCCACCAAACAACGAATTTTTGAAATGCGATTGTGGTTCCGTGAATGCGCAAGTATCGCCTATCTAGTGGTGTGGTCGCCTACCTCAAAAACCGAAAAGTGCAGACCATCGCGATGGTCCGCCACACTCGGAAATCTCTGACAGAAAGCACATTTTTTACCTTTTGGAAGCTTTCCTGTTGCTCTGAAGCTCTGTACCTGCAAGAAAACTCAAGAAAACACAAGTGCATACAAGCGCAAAAACTCTCTCTCGCTCTCTCGCACGCACAAATGAGGGGAAATGAGGTGAATGGGTGGATATGGTGAATTTTCTGATTTTTTTGGAGATGGAGATGATGATGCAATGATGAAGATGGAGTATGGGGAAGGTGAAAAACACTAAAAACTAAGTAAAAACAACAACAAAAACTGAAATTTTTACCTTCCAACGCCTCTTCTTGCTATACTCTTACCATCACACATTCGTCCTAGACTCGGTCCCCGGCAACGGCGCCAAATTTGGTGTTGCTCTAGCACAATGGTGAGAACCACGTTAAGAAGCTTCACCTCCTTAATGTCAATCCGAGGGAGAAGTAGGAGTGATATGAAGATCGTGAGCGTGAGATGATGTGAGAGTGAAGGTGAGAAGCACAAAGATGCACACACACATACACACACACAATGAAGAGACAAGCAAGACACAATGGAAGGTGGGAAATTAGCTCTATTACTCAAGAATACTCTTACAAGCTCAAAATGACTCTAATCTCAAACAAGCTAACCTCAAAAATGAGCTCTCTAGCTCTTTTTATAGTTTCTAGACTAGTTTTGACCGGTTTCACATCTAGTGACCGGCCTAGTTAAAAAATAGGTCCTAGAGGCTATTTGGAAGGGTAAACGATGTCTAAAAATAACGAAATTTGGTACGAGTATTCTACCTAAGCTCCTCAAGCTCGAGGACTCCTCGGCTTGCACAAAATGGAGCTATGGATTACAAAAATGGGGTTTTCTATGATACATATGTTACAATTAGTGATAATAATCACTGTTGAATGTTTTGGGAAAATTAATAAGACATGTCTTTGTTTAAAAGATTGATCCGTCTGGCTCCCTGCTTCGTCTTCACATGCTTCCGTGGCGTCTGTGCCTCTGACTGCTTCCAACACATTGGTATTACACTAAAAGTAGTAATGCATTCACAGGTAAATATAACTTAGAAATGGTGTGTGATACTAAACGAACATGTTCAAAAAAGAAAAAGAATATTCGAAGCACATCCACTCTTAAAATGGATGATGTAGATATTCTTGTTTATGATTTTTCCTTGACAAAAACAGGTCACTTGAGGAAAGCAACCATCAACATGATAAAACAAAAGCTTCCAAATGTATGTGGTACATGAAATCATAGGCAAACAAGAAGAGTTGTGCATGACCCCTGCAGAATTTGGTATGTACGTGGATGAAGATAGAGCTCTTGTGGATATAGAAGAAGAAGAAGAGAGCTCTCAACAGTATGAGACTAAATCAAGTGCATCAGATGATGAGGGTGTAGACATAAATCAACATAGTTGTGAGTTGCATTGAAGCTCTCTAACATTTTTAGTGCTTATGTAAATGCCTCGAAGTAGTTTGGTTAATGAAACCATGTTTTGTAGAAATTTTGAATAACAATAAGATATCCACCCATTAAAAATATGTCTAAAATGTTATTTTTGTATAAGAATTATTCAGTTCTACATTCTTTATATAGATTTTAGACATGTCAATGTCTTATCATATAGATTTTGGACATGTCAATGTCTTATCATATAGATTTTGGACATGTCAATGCCTTATATAGTGAAATTTTGACTACATTTTGAGCTCTTTTTTTATGAGAAAATGATAAAAAATGTCAAAAAATCACATGTTTTCACCTCATTTTTGTAATATATGTATACTGGTATAAACGAATCTCAAACATAAGCTTCCATTTTCTTGATTTTTGACGAGAGTGTTCTTTTTTTACGACATAGTTCTCGTTTGTTACGACTCGCTGTTATGTATGTATATGTGTATGTGTGTGTATGTATGCATGCATGTGTGTATATGTGTATGTATGTGTATGTATGCATGCATGTGTGTATATGTGTGTATGTATGTGTGTATGCATATGTATATATGTATGTGTGTATGTATGTGTGTATGCATGTGTGTGTATGTATGTATGTGTGTATATGTGTGTATGCATGCATGTGTGTATATATGCATGCATGCGTGTATATGTGTGTATGTATGTGTGTACATGTGTGTGTGTATATATGTGTGTATGCATGTGTGTGTGTATGTGTATGTATGCATATGTGTATATATGTGTGTATGTATATGTGTATGCATGTGTATGTATGTATGCATGTGTGTATATTTGTATGTGTGTATATGTATGCATGTGTGTATATGTGTATGTATGTAAGCATGCATGTGTGTATATGTGTATATATGTAAGCATGCATGTGTGTACATGTATGTGTGTATGTATGCATGTGTAGATGTGTAGATGTATGTGTGTGTGTATGTGTGTGTATGTATGCTCGATCTTTCTATCTCTATCTTTCTCTCTTTCATCTCTCTTTATCTCTCACTCTCTCTCTCTCTCTCATCTCTCTCTCTATCAATAGAGAATAAAACAATCACTTACAAGTATGTCCCTCTTTTGGATCATTGTCGTCAAAGCATAATGTATGTCGTCTATCATCGAATTCCAAAGAATCAACGCCAAAGAATTTCTACGAAATCAAAGATAAGAAAAAAAAAATAATAAGACCTAAAGCATAGAGAAAGACAAAGGTTAAGAATACGTGCACCACTTACCAAGATGTGAGATCTAAACAGAGAGAGAGTATGTGTGTGTATGTAGAGAGAGATCTCTGTGTGTGTGTGTGTGCACCAGACAATGCAGGTCACAATTCGGTTCGCGTGCACAAGTTTGACAGAAGACAACCAGTACTCAAACATGCGTAAAAATGTTCAATTTTGCTCTCCGGTTCCCAGTATGTTTAAAACACGACCTTGGTATGGGCGTCGATAACTTTCGACCCTTATACTAGCGCCCATACCGAGGCTTATACCAGCGTCGCGACACACCTTGATGATCCGTTTTAAACGGTCATACCGACAGTCGCTTGACCGTCAGTATCTTTAAGTGGCCTTTTCCAATGTTTATACCGACGTCGAGAGTGATCGTCGGTATAGGCAGCATCGGTATGCCCCTCATACGTTGTAGTGCATAGACCAACAATCTACTAAAAGAAGTGAGCGAGATTGATGCAAAAGTAGAAATGAAAGGAAGCCTTAGTGCAACAACAATACAACCAAAAAAATGATTACTATTACAACAAGAAAGAACTAAAAGAAGATAGGAATATCTTTGGATATGGTTCATCAACCATTTATAGAGGATGACTGTGGAAAATAAAAAATATTATAGAAAATAAATTTAGGTTCTAGGAAAGGATGAAGACTACAAAATTAGTAAAAGAGGTGATGCAAATAGTTGGAACTTAGGTATAAGTTAAATGATGTTCATGAACAAGAATATGGAATAAGTGTGCTTGAAGCCTATTGGTTAGAGTTAAGATTTTGTTTTATGCATGGATTAAACTAGAAAGAACATCCCACTTCATCAATAATGGAAGGTATTCAGGGTACATTATTTTCTATAGGAACATAAAATTGTTGTGGAACAATATTGATATCATAATGTGAATTATTATCTACCATGCGAATCATATGAAAAGGAAACATTTTAATTCTCTAGGCTTGACATTTTAATCCCTCGGGGCAGTTAAACTAGTTTTTGTGTTCGCCTTTGGGTTGTCCTTCCCACTTGTTGCCTTCAAGCAGTATGTAACCCCTACTTTGTGGGATAAGAGGGGTTCCATGGGTACTATAACCATTCACTTGTACAACTGTTCTTTCAATTAATTCAAGCTATTCGGGAGATAAGGCTTCAATCGAGCGTCTTATAAAAAAAGGGGAAACATCTAGTGAGCTCTTCCTACCTAATCAAAAGAGTAACAAGAGAAATTTCTAAGATTCTTTAATTTATTATGTGATGTTGGAGTTGGAGGGAGCTCCATGGTGATCATACCTTTCCATTCCCCCAATTTGATCCATGCACCTGCATATCAAACGAGGATGGGGAGACAAGCATTAACTTGGACCCAATATTGAAGCCATCATTGGCATGAGACTAAGATATAATGTCTCAACTCATATCCTTCTTAGTGTGCATTACCTTAATTTCTTGAACAAAATTAAAGCATACATCTCAAGGTCAAGCACCAATTTTTTTCACACCATTGAAAGCTCACTAAAGTTCATGACTCTCCTCATATATGTGCACAATGAGAAACCACTGGAACCTCATCCATCCTATATCTAAATACAACTACAATTGATATATCACTAAACATATTTAGTGTGAACTTATGCATTTATTAGTATTGATTACTTTATTCGCGTTCTTGCACCTTCTCTTTCTCAAGTTTCTCATGAAGGGATAAACTCCATACAAGTACCACCAGAAGTGAATAGGGTAGGATTCCGAAGACATCAACCACCCGAGTGCATATCTCTTCAAAGATAACATGCATACATAGATATATACATGATACATGCATACATAGATATATACATGATACACAGACACATGCATATGCATATATGTGTGTGTCTTCAAACAGAAGAAAACTAAAAGAGTGCCTGATGCATATACACGCTACATACATACACACGCAGATATACACACACATACATCTAGACACACATGTATGCATGCATGGCTACATACATACACATTCACACAAATATATGCATACGCACACACACATATATATATACACACACAGACACATGCAAAATAACCATGACACGGAATAGGTAGAGACAGTTGACTTACTCACCTTGAGATGATTCTGCAAACCAGATCTGCAGAAGATGATGACGATGGGTTTCTTGCAGGTATGTTCAGTGGAGAAACACAGTTCACGTTTCAAATCTTGAAGGATTCGTGTAGACCAGCCCCGTCAGAATTGAACGAAAGGGTGAAATGTCTGTCAGGATCAAACTGTCAACCGTCTTAACATGCAGAATCTTCAAGCTATGTCAAGCCAACCACTTCTCACAGACGCCATCTTCGCAAGCCTCGGAAAGAAGGTGAAAGAGCTGCAGGAGAAACGGGGCGTGTGCTACAAACCGAGATGGATCTATTCTTTAAGGTTGAATCCTGCGCTAAGCTTGCATAGGCTCTCACTTGTTCTTCGAACCAGCATACGCAGAAGAAAAAGTCGAACAGAAAAGCTAAGAGACTCACAGGTTTCTGGAAGCGAGCTTACGGCGGTGCTCATGAGCTTGGATAAAATCCATGTCCGTGGAACGGATGCGCCTGTAGAAGGATATAGGACGGAGGTGCAATTTGAGTTTGAGGATCCGGCGGAGGAGGAGGGCGAGGATGAAAGGAGGAGGAGAAGGGCGGCCGCCAGGGCAATGCTTCTTCGTAGCTATCGTCTTTCGCGAGAGGAAACTATGCGCGAGAAAATGAAGCGCTCACTGTCCCGACTTAAGTCAGCAGCGGTCAATTCCTTCATGTCCCGCTGCTCCTTGTCTTCTTCGTCTTCATCAGCGAGACCTTTACATCCGCTGCTATCTCTGCCAAGCCCACAATCAGCAAGCTCGAAATTTGATCCCTTCTCCAAGGGGTCTTGAATCGTCTGGATTTGTACTCTACCTCATTGCCCTCACACAGCGAATCGCGTCTCTATCGCGAGCTCCAGAAGGCTTCCTCATGTGAGCCGATTCTGTCTGCTGGTTATGTACAACACCTCTCTCTCTCTCTCTCTCTCTCTCTCTCTCTCTCTCTCTCTCACACACACACACACACACACACACACACACACTATATTACATGGATCGCATTCATATGACTATCGTAGTGTATGTATGTTAACCGAATGTAAATATCCAATGCAACCATGTTCTTGCTCAGAGAAAATGCGCATGAATAAGCCATTAATTACTCAGCTCAGTAACGATGAGGGCAACTCTTTTGTTGCCACAACCGATGATCTCTTGGGTTTCTCTTGCTGTCATACCAATTAAGTTACCATGCTTCCTCTTGCCGCGTTCGTTATATGATGGATCTCTCTCTCTCTCTCTCTCTCTCTCTCTCTCTCTCTCTCTCACACACACACACACACACACACTCACTCACTCACAGGTATGAAACTATGGCAATCCATGTAGTTTGACTCTGAAAGAGAGAGAGAGAGAGAGAGAGAGAGAGAGAGAATCAAAGATGACATTAATAATATGTTAATCATTTGATATGTCTACACAGTAGACCCTTTTGATGGTAGAAATCCAAACTAATAATCGAAGTGCCTCTTTATGATCCAGCCCCTTTTTTTTGGCTTTGGGAAGCAGTTAGCATCTCTGTAAATGTGTGCACCTTGTTTACTTTACTGTAATCTACACATATTTACTCAAGCTTTAGGAGATACTCATTCAAGTCAACTCTCGAATGTGTTCTTGAATGATGCTCAGGGACTTCATTATGAGTGAATAGAATTGATTTTCTTTTCCATAACTCAGATGGGGTTGAATTATTGCTTTGGAATGTGAAATGATGGAAATAAACATTTTTTCTGAATTGTTTTCTTTTCTTCAAAACGGCTTTAAATTAAAGAGGAAAAAATTACTTTTTTCTAAATGTTTTGGGTATTATAGAATGCCGATATTAATATACACTACAAGAGGACAAGCAACTAACAACAATGGCATCGTTCTTTATCTGCATCATTGTCATTTTGTCAGTATTCAAGGTGATGAAGGTGTTCAAATCCACATCTAAATCACGATTTTCAAGGAAAACCTGACAAGGGGTTGTTTAGGGCTATGTAGAAGTTTCGCACACAGAAGAATCAAGGGAAGCAAGGAAAAAAGAAAATGAGATAGAGCAAACTCAAGAGTTGGGTATGGAGATGGCTTTCTTTAGAAAGCCTCTTATGCAGCTCATAGAGAATGCAGAAAACGAAAGAGTAGAGAATTGAAATAGAGGACTTTTTTCAAGTGACCCCAAAACCTGAAATAGTTTGATGTTAAAGTCAGTGAATTGTGTGGGAATGATAATACTTACATTTACACTTGAGAATTAAAATCCTACATAAAAAAGAAACTTAGTTGTGTACGGATGTACCTCTCAAAGTAAAGCCAACCATAATTTCCATCACAGTATTATCTATTTCTAATTATTTCTGTGTTATTCGAGAGCCATTAAAGAGCTCCACAATATTATGTAAATCACATGCCCCTTTTCAGCATGAAGACTAAGGATACATTGTTTAGTATATTTTAATACATAGATAAATACAGAAAATGTATCATCATGATTATTTGTTCATTTTGGATTATTTTTATTGCATTTTAAATCTTATATCCAGCTTGCACATATCTCTATAAATTCTTTGCCAAATAGAAATAATAAGAAGAAAAGACTCAGAGAAACTAAAAGATATTCTGGAAGGGTAGAAGTACAACATAAAAATGGTGATAAACAGAATAGACGATTGACAATAGGTAAAATAAAACGGAAGACTTATCTTGAAAGTACTAAGCTGATCATTCCATTAAGTAAAAGAGAGATATAGCATCCATATAAAATGCAGATCAACCTAGCAGGGCGTCCCATGGTAATTAATACATTCCTTATCTCATCGACTATTTATTTTCTCTCCTACTGGAGACCGAAGAATCAAGAGATTATCAAATTGGAAAGAATCTATAGAAACTTTCTCTGGACGGGTGACCCCAATAGAAGTTGTGTCCCCAAAATTAAATGGACTACTTATACTAGCCAAAAGGTTCATAAGGGTTTGGACATTCTAGACATTTAGGGCATGGCAAACAAGTTGGCTGTTAAATGGCTCATCAAAGCTTGGTGTAACAGTGATGCCTCTTGGACCATGCTTATTTTCAGGAACAAGAGTGCTCTTACGCTTGTGTGTCATTCAGGTTGGACGGACCTTGATCTTCTCACCCTCATGTTCTCCCCACTTGCCTAAAGGCTTGAGTCTGGTTTGCTCTCTGTGGAAGAGTTGGAACAAGGTCAAAAAGTTCATCGAAATCAGTGAAGATTGGAAATGGGCGGTGGGAATCAGACAGAATGACTCTATTTGGTTTCCTATCAAGGGCATCAGGGTCATGGAGTCCCGGAACCTCCAAAAAGCTAAAAAGCTCTGGAACAAGGGTTTTCGATATTGGAAACACATCTGGAATCAGGAAACTAGCCAATGGATTAGATTTCAGGATATCGATCCAGAAATTAGAGTGAACTTCGAAGAATGGATTTTTTTGCAGAGTAGATGCATCGCTTGGAAACACTAAAAACTTGCCTCCTCATTGATCAAGACCCTCCCCACCACGAAGGTCTCAAATGGCACAATGCTAATAGCCTAAAAACAATTCTGAGAATCAAGGAGAATTTGTAATATCATATCATGCTTAATAAGAAGTGGTGTCTTACTTGGATGGGCTTGCATTGGGATTTGAAGTTCATGTCTCTCTCGCACCCCCTCATCAAGATAAAAAAGTCGATGCCTATGTGGAAAATCCTCCATTGGGGTATCTTGACCAATGTAAAGGCTAGCAAAATTTGTGGGGCTCCTCCGTGGTGTAAGAGGTGCCATTGTAGTGTTGAAGATTTGGGACACATTTTCTTTTTGTGCCCCAAATCTATCTTGATCTGGCAAATTCTTGAGAAAATCTTGCTGCTACAAGAACATATCAATTGGAAGCAAGCACTTTTGGGCGAGGCGATTGGTTGCTCATTATTGTGGAGCGCTATAAGAGGTGAGACCCTCTAGAATATTTGGAGAGAGTGATGCACCTCCAATTTTGGAAAACCCCCTAAAGAATGGTCTATTGAGAAATCTCTTTTCCTTCTTGGCAAAAGAATATCAATTGAAAGAAGTCCCCACCTTTTAGGCACCATAGAGTGTTTTCCTTCGAGAACAACAAGATTAAATCCAAGTGGGCCCCACATGAGGGGGACGAAGGGGTTATCAACCTCCTTTGTAAAACCCTCTAGCTCTGTACATTCTTCCCCTACTTTGTGTGATACAGGGGGTCCCATGGGTGCTAGGCCCGTTCACATATACTTTTGTTTTCTTTTATTTTAATCAAAATGCGGGAGAGTAGGCTAATGCCAAACTTCCTCTCTCGACAAAAAAACAGTAGAGTGATACCAATAACAATCACCTCTCTCTCTCTCTAAATTTTAGTAAAATGTGGATATGCTCTCTTGCTTGAATTCGCATTCACAAGATGTGTATTTATATTAAATAAATATTAAATCCCCATTAGTTAAAAATGTATGATGTGTACTTTATTTCCAAGTGGTAGTCAACTAAACATGACTGTACTAGCTTACTATCATTATTTCAAGTCTTATGATGCTTTTAGTCACAATTGAATCATCAAGCATATCTTCTAGGTAACTGTGTTGGAGGACCTAGAAGCCTATAAGGCCTTTTGCACAAGATTATTTCCAAATTCTCTAGAAAAGCCTATGGAATAGGAAGATCACCCTTTACATATAGTTGTGTTGGAGGACCTAGAAGCCTATAAGGCCTTCTGCACAAGATTATTTCCAAATTCTCTAGAAAAGCCTATGGAATAGGAAGATCACCCTTTACATATACTTATTTATGTTGATAAGGTGAAAATGTTAAGTTATTGCAGCTATATGCTTAACGATCAATTAGATAATACAATAATAACCAGCTCTCTCTCTCTATCTATCTATCTATATATATATATATATATATATATATATATATATATATATATATATATATATATATATATATATATATATATATATATATATATATATATATATATATATATATATATATATATATATATATATATATATATATATATATATGTGTGTGTGTGTGTGTGTAGAAAGATACATAAAATATACAATTACATGTCCCTCCATGCATCATAACATTCATATACAAGAAAAGCTACAATCTTAAACATAAGCATAACTTGCAGAACGACAACACTAAAAATAAGTATAACTTGTAAAACCATAAAGACACCTTAATTATATATTTCACAACGATAAGCATAATTATAGCCAAAGCTACATATGTTGAACATAAGCACAACCTACATATGTTGAACACAAATATAACTTATACAACTATGCCCTACATATAATATCTTGACCATAACCTGCATAATCATGTTTATCATGCATGGTTTTAGTCATAAATATCCCTATGTATGCGTACAGTCATAACGATTATGTGCATATTATAGCTATATCCTTAACCAAAGATTGCATAACTATAATTGTAGATTTGATTTGCATAGCATAATCTTATTTTTAATAAATATAATTATGACATTAAATTGTTAAAAACCATACTAATTATCAGAACTTTCGTAACCATAACCGTAACTAAAACCATAAGTTGAAACGTGATAACCATAATTATAGTGATAAGTAAACAAAACCTACCTAACCATAAACATAAACATAGTAAGAACAACCAATCCATGAGAAAAGCTAAACATAAACCATATAGATATGTAAATCATTATATTATTTAATACGATATGTAAATCATTATATTTTTTAATACGATAAAGCACTATCTTTGTTAGATTAAATAAGACAAAAATAGATTATACAATTATGAGACAATTCATAATAAATTTTAATATCTTAAATGACATATCATGAAGGTATGCATTAACAAACAAAAAGGCTCTCCTCATTTCAATGCTTTACATTTTGATCACTTGATATAATGTACATATAGGAGTTGGATGTTTATTTTTAATACACATTTTGTGGGATAATGCCAAGTGTACATGATGCAGTAGTAGTAGTAGTTGATAATTTATTATATGCCATGGTAAACATGTTTGTACAATTATGTATTCCAAAACCATCACGTCTGCTTAGTCAACTCCCAAAAACTATGATAATGTACTTTTTTATGATTCATGATTTTTTCCATTAATGCAGCGCATGGATCTCTTTGCAAATCTTATCCAATTAGCACAATTCATCACGAATGATTTTGAGAAGAAAAAAACCATATTTGAGAGCATCCTCCCAAACATCTTAGCTTTTCATACTTCATAACATTGTATCTTGTACCTAAACTAGATGTATCCATTATACTCATTGAGAAATGAATACATCTTCCATTTGGCCACATCATCCAGAAACAAATCCAAGAAAGATAATGGTAATGGGTCGAGAATTGTATTAGCAATAAGATTTTGATAGCCAACACAAATTTTATGAGCTATTTATTCTTCATGGGGACCACAACAAAAGGAGAAACCCACTCTGGGTATTCAATTGGAATTATGAACCTTGAAGTGAGAAAGTGATACAATAATTCCTTCACTTGTTTTGCATAGTGTGGGTTCATCTTGTACCTTGTTCTAAACTCTGGATGACATCGTTCTTCATATTAATATGATGTTGCAAATCTAAGGATCCAATCCTTTCATATCTATATACTCCTAAGAAAAGACATCCACAAAATCTTGAAAAGGGGAAATTATTTATTTCTTAAAGTCAAGAGTAGGAGAGAATGATATCTTAACACTTTTACGAGCTTCATATATGCCTAGATTGACCATTTCCATGTGAGGAGTCTTCAAACTTGAACACTACTCAATAGAAGTAATGCTAAAACATCTTCTCACAATTTAGCTTGAATAATGGAAATCAAAGGGTCCTGGTATCATGAAATAGTCATACAAACATCAATAAGACATAGTAAAATCAGGCTTTTATTAGCATCTAGTAATTGCATCTCTTCACTTTTTATCAATCCATCCACCATTAAAAGGCGTTTTGCTTCAACCTTGTTTCTCTCCCTATCTGGAACATGTACATAACATTCACTTCTGAATACTTTGAAATTGGAAGCATATGGCCTCATAATAGTGTAGGCATCTTGTGGAGTCTTTCCATCAAGCACCTTGGTGTAGCTTTGACTCAAGTTGTAGACAACAGTGTCGATAGCTGCTGTCCAAAATTGATTTTGAAAAACTTTTCCCTTTAATATGCACCTTTCCATCCCCACAATGGTTTGATTTCAACATTCTGCAACATCGTTCTATTGAGAGATATGTGCCACTATGAGTTGATGCTTGATTCATTTACTCTTTAGAAATCTTCAAACTCTATTGATGTGAACTCACCACCACCATCTGCCTTGAATTCCTTCATCTTCTTTCCTATTTTAATTTCAACAACTTGAAGACCTTCCTTAAAATTATCGAAAGCTTGAGCCTTATCACAAAGGAAGTACACCCACCTCTTCCTGCTATATTTGTTGAGGAGTAACATGAAGTAGGAAGATCTACTGAAGGCATGTGTAGGGATTAATATTTTTTCACACAAGAAAACATGCACCAACTCTAGAGGATACCTTGATTTGTTCTTGTTTTCTTCTGGAAATGCCTTCCTCTATTCCTTAGCTTCATGTGGTTCCTTCATTTTTGTAATCGATGGTAAGTGCGCAAATATACCCTTGCGATGCATCTCCTTTAGTACACGATATCTGATATGGCTGAATCTCTCATGCCATTGCTTACCTGTGCCCACACTTACAGTGGTTGTGAGAGAAAAAAAGTCATAAAAGTTTCTTCTCCTTATGCAAGTCCAACCAATTTTTTTGTTATTGTCCATAATCTTAGCTCGTTTTACTAAAAAATACTTCATGACCTTGATCATTTATAGAAGTATTTGAAAGAAGATTTCATTCGATTTGTGGAATATACAACATATTTGAAAGCTTTTTTATATCCTCATTAGAATAAATTAAAGAAATCGTACATGCACCCTTTATAGGACATCTTGCATATTTGTGGGGGCACTCTCCAACGCCCATGAGTCATATGTTCTTGAACCTTTGGCCAACCATCATACCTCTTCTATCCTCACATATAACTCAAGCTCTATTTCTACAGTGTTGGCATATTCCTTTCCCTTGCCACATTTTCAAGAGCCATTGTTCTCTTCTACCTTCTTGATGCGACAACCTTGAATTCTATGGCCTTTCTTTTTGCAGTGGAGACACTCTTTTTGAACTTCTTTTTGTTGTTCTTGTTTTTGTCTCCATCTTTTGAAGAGTATGCTCACCTTCTTTGGTGTTTGCTGTGAATGGATCATCTCCTTTGTTTCCATTACTCATTGTCTGGACACCCAACCCTTCCTCCATGTGTAAGGCACTGTATTTTTCAAAAATTAGAGGTTGATGTCTAATTTGAGTATTAAGAGCAGCTACCAAACCATCAAACTTTGGTGGATAGATTTGAAGGCAATGCCAAGGTAGCTCCTCGCTTGAATTTTGTACCATCTCTTGCCATTCGATCTCATAGGTTCTTTATGTCGATGATAACCACCTCCACAGTCTCCCCATTAGCAAACCTTTTTGTTCCTAGCTAATTTCCATGTTCTAAATCCATGTCTAATTATGAGTTTCATATTGATTTCTCAATATGTTCCATGCTTCACAAGCCTTGGTAGTATGCTGAATGAGAGTCAGACCACTATCACTAGTACTTATAACTAGATCACAGAGTGCATCTACATGTCTACGTTTCGAAGCATGTAGAAGATCAACATCAGGAGGAATCATTCGATCAGGATTAGTTGGATTACGTATTTTTGGGGGCTCATGATCAATCCCAAGAATAGTCTCTAGAAGCTCATATGAATAAATGATAGAAGTGGTTTTAAACTTCTAGAAGGTGTAATTCATACCATCAAGCTTACCTTCTATGAAGGTTGGTGATCATATCCACAACATTGGGATGATTGATATCATTGTTGGTCTTACTTGTGCTGCACCTACTCCTCTTGACAAACCACCTTGATTCCCAATTGTAGATGATGCCACACCACTTGTGTAATTGAAGCCTCTACAACCTCTGCATTTTTGCTTCTACTCTATTTAGCCTCCTGAGCTCTAATACCATGAAAGAAATAATAGATGGGTAGATAGAGGTGGGAAAAAATGTAGACAAAGAAAGACATAGATTGAGGGATAGAGAACTCAAATTTTTAAATTGCAAAGCGAAATGTAGCTAAAAAGATGGTGTTGTCCACCTATCCAATCCCACCTATCTAATCTCTGTACTTGTGGTGGGGGACCTAGCCTTTGTACATCCATACATTTCTTCTTCAATTCATACTTCCTGTTTCTTCAAAAAAAGAAAAGTCCCAATATGGAGCTTAGATGGCAATTTAGACATACTCTAGATGAAGGACTTACTAGTGCACAAAATGCTATGTAAAGCTTGTTGATATATTTTGGTAGTGATGTGTGTGATCACACTAAGGACCATTGGGGCACTTTTGTCCCTCTTTAGGAGGTTTCTTTTCCCCCAGCTTGTATATATGCCTATAACCCTAATGGGTCACTTATCTTAGTACTTCACTTGGTAATTTACCTAATCTTGTGTTGTACTCCAAGCTTCTTCTCCTTCCTTGTGATGTTTGTGTGTTTGCAAATACCTCAAATCCCGTTTCATCTAGGGCATCATTAATATCCCTAAGGTTATAGTCTCATAATTCCACAAAAATTGGTGAGCATCTTTGAGCTCATTTTGGCCTTTGAATGCACTATTGTAGTGCTTGTGCATGCAAATTTTTTTCTTCTATGTCAAATGTATATACAAGTTTTGGCTCACTAGTACAAGTGCCTTGAAGTCTACTACAACAATTTTAGTGGAGCTTGATAGGGTGGTTTTGTTCAACCTTTTGAAATACAAATATTTTTTTGCCTCAAGGTATTTAGTCAGTGGCCATGGTTGAAAGCAATGGTGTATTCTGTATGTTGATTGTTGAGGAAAGTTGGATGGTATCAATTACTCACTATGGGCATATATGATGCATCATGTATTGGTAGCAAAAGGATTTTGGAATATTCTACAAGGTATTGAAAAATGTCATACTACACCTGCGAATATAGTTATTGAAGGTGATGCAGATGGCATTGAAGATTATGATCTTCAAATTCTTGCTCATGTTGTAGTTCTTGTTGCACTTACTATAGAGTAACTTTGTTGGGATGGTCGAGATGCTCACACAGATGCATTGATAGTCTTGTCTATCAAATTTGCCATTATGCCTCATATTTGCTCTTGCAAAACAAAAAAGTATGCTTGGGATACATTTACCACTTTATACCAAGCAAGAAATGAGGTTCGCATTGCTTACCTCCGAAAAAAATTGCAGAGTGATCATATGAATGAAGAAATTCTATAGATAGTTTTTTGACAAAGATAAAAAATTGTTGATGAAGTCTTACTAGATAGTTCACTTGTGTAGAATGTTCTTAATGGTCTATTAGATTCATAAAAGGGTTTTAATTCGACTCTTCAATTGATCATGAAAGCAAATCCAAATGCCTTAACATTTGAGGAGCTAGTATTTTTTTTGTTGCAGGAAGATTAGTCCAAGCGGAATAGGCTATTATGCATGTCGCAGATCAAGTTTTCTTAGATAGTGAGAGGGGCAAAGGAAAATGGAGCTCATCTACTAGTAAACAAAAATATCTTAATACTGCTCAATCAAAGAAGGAAGAAAAAGATGAGAAGAAAGCAAAAAAGCAAAAATAGTTTTTCACATACTATGAAGGAAATGATCATGCAATAAAGAGTTGTCCAAAACTAGGTGCAAAAGAGAAAAAGACAAAAGAGGCTAGGATGGTTATTTCAGAGGCCTGTGCACCAAAAATAGAGTATGCTAATCTTGTGTAGAATGAAGAATGTGTGTTTACTACTATATGTAGTTGTGAACCATCTTCTCATGAGTAGTGTATGGTTGCAATAGATTGAGATGTTTGGTTCTTTGATAGTGGGGCAACCAGACATATTATCTTGGAGTGTCGTTTCTTTAGTTCACTTGAGCTTGTCCCTATAGGGAATACTATCACATGTGCAAACAACTCCTTATACCCTATAATGGAAGTTGGCAAGATGATTTTGACTTCTATTGATGGTAGTTCTTTCACATTTTTAGATGCATCGAATGTGTCACAGATCAAGAAAAATTTGTTGTTAGTTTCAGCATTAATCAAGATTGGCTTGGTTGTCAAATTTATTGTTGAAAAATTTATAGTTCATCATCTTTCAAATGGCAACATCACTATTGCTTCTGGCATTTTATATCATGAGATATGTAAGCTCATAGGTGATGCAAAATCTGTCATCTAAATTATGCTAGTTTTCTAGGTCTATAGAAATGTGTGTAAATATGTATGTGAAGGCTCTATTTTGGGCAACATGCATCGTTCTTTCTTCCCTAAAGATGGTTAAGTTAGAGTTTCTCATAAATTACAGCTTGTTCATAGTGATATGTGTCCTATACATACACCATCTTTTGGGAACTACCTTTACTTTGTAACTTTCATTGATGATTTTTCCAAGCATCCATGGGTTTAGAGGAAATAATTGCTTCATCATTGCCATTGAGAGCAAGGGAACATCAACACGTCCATCTTGTGGGAGATGAAACATTTTTGCCATAGTGTTGAGGGTAACCATTGTGCACGGCTTTAGGAAAGAAAGAGGCCGATAGGTTTCCATCTGGGGGGTATCGATAGTGGTTGCAATCACTTGGGTGAAATAGGGATGACATTCAACCAAATGCCAAGGCAACTTGGTGAATGCTAGCAACCCACGAGGACGAAGGAATTTTACCAGGTCTGGGGAAAGGCCGGCATGGAAGGTTGTGATATTTGCAAGAGCTTCCATAGCGTAGAGAGTAAGCAGGAGGAACAAGCTACAAAACACACAATACACAGAGTAGAAGAACACAATAAAGGAAAAAAAGTATGAAGATAGCGGTTAAGTAGAAAACACACGGTGAAATCGTGGGTGTAGAATATAAGCATCATTGCGCATTAAGAGATTCCTAGCCCGATCTGTTCTACAATACGGTAGGGACCAAACCAACAAAGCTTCCAGCCGAACAATTAGACTTGGCATTGTAAAAAAGAACCAATTGTCCTACGATAAATACAAGAATCCTGAGGAACCAATCATGGGTTTTAGCTTGCCGTAATTGAACTTCCTGAAGAACAAAAAAGCTTTCTAGACGTTATTCATCCAAAGACTGCAAAACATCCAACCAAAAAAGGAAGAATCTGCAGGTAAGAACTTATGCTCTAATGCCATGCATAAGTTGGGTATAACCAATTCCATAGGTGCAGTTGCCTCAAGACCATATGCCAGTTTAAAGGGTTTACTTTTGGTAGAAACTTTATAAGTAGTGCAGTAAGCCCATAAAACTGAAGGAAGAAATTGATCCCATCTCTCTGGATACTCTAGAACAAGATTCTTCAACATATTAAGAAGAGTTTTATTAGTACTTTCGACCAATCCATTCACTCGAGGATAATAAGAGAGCTGAATTTATGGAGAATACTGAAGGTTCGTGTGAGCACTTGCATTAATGTATTAGCAAAATTAGTGCATTGATCAGAAACAATCTCCAAAGGGAGGCCACTTCATCTTCATCAACTAGAAAACAATCTCTTCAAACAAGTTAGAGATATAAGTTAGGTGAGTAGATAGCCTCTTAGTTGAGAAAGTTAGAGATAAAAGGTCCATTTCTAGAACACATCACATGGAGGTGGGTTGGTTTTTTTGTTGGTGCATGGAGCAAACCTAAGTGCTTAGATTAATGCACATTGGACTTTTCACGAATTGTGAAGAACAAATCAGCATTTGTTTGCAACATATACTTGGAGATTTCAAATGATAAAATCTTTATCTTATCTTAGTAAAAGTAAAAGAGTAATATGGAAAGAATCTCATGAGTTAATGCGAGCCAAAATCCATGGATTAATTCTTCTTAATTGAAATTCAAATCATTCCCTAAGAATGAGGATTACTTTTAGGTGGAATCTCCAACCAACTTGAAGTTCAAAAAGGTGTATATATACACCATCATTTGAGTCGTGGGTAATCAGAGTAACTAGATCTGATCATCACACTCTTATTGAGTGGACTATGTACTATCTCAAAGTGTGAAAATCCCTCTCCATTATGTTGATGTGTGAATCTCTCTCTACTATAATAGTACTTTGAACAACCCTATCAAATTCTCATAGACATTTCTCTCTGTGTAAGTACTCATTGTCCAATCTATCAATTGTATCACTTAGCTAGGACTTTGGTAAGAATTTCTACAAATTTCATCATCATTGGATGCATAGAACTTGAGAGTTTTGCAAATTAGTGTGATTGGGTCTCTATATCATTTACTTCCTAAAAAATTGAGTTCACCCCCTGGACTTCTTAGAGACATTACTTAGTTTATGGTTGTCGTAAATTCATGAAATAAATTTGCAGTAGAAGTAGGCCCTAAAGTGGAAGAAACATTTTCTACTGATTCTGTTGAGGCTTCTCATTCACAACAAGACAAGACACAATGAAAAGATAACTTGAAAGCTATTTACTTGATCCATGGCCTCGATGCATGCCAAACAATGGGCATTAGAATCACTGCATGGCCTTGGTGCATGCCAAATAATTTTTTAAATTATAGTAATATCATGTGTATACCAAGATTGTGTCTACATAGAGTAGAGACAAACTTAATATGTAGTGGATCTAGGCCAAGAGTTGCAAGTAGGCAATAAATGATGGGGATCACTTTATCGTAATTATCAAATTGTAATGAGAATGGTCGATTGGTGATGTAGTGTGTCAAATATAAATGAATTTTCTTGATGTGTGTTGATTGTGTATGGAGTTTGTGGGAGTTAGTGTATTAGTTAGTATTTACTATTTTTTTCCTTTATTTTATATTATTAATTCTTAGGAACATAAAATTGACTACTTTTATAGTTTTCAATTCTCAAACCCAACTACTACTTTACTCTCTAAGTTATAGAGGGTGAAACGCCTACATATTCAGATTTGGAAAAAGTTTCTAAGACTTGCATGATGGGAAAGAAATAAAAGAAGTTATTTCCATCAAAAATTAGTAATTGACCTCAAGACCCTTTATAATTGGTACATGTTAATCTCTATGGTAAAATGTTTACCTATACTTTGAGAGGATTTCTCTAAGTTTTGTTGTTAGTTGTCAATTATAGTAGAAAGATATGAATGCATTTTATTCAAGAGCAGGTTGATGTGTTTGGAAAATCTAAAATTTGGCATAATATTATTGACATTGAAATAGGTAGAAATTTCAAGAAACTTTGTATTGATCAAGGAGGAGAATTATTATCAAGAAAATTCCATAACTAATACAATAAGCATGAGATGAAAAGGAAACTCACCACTTGATAGGTTATAGTGAAGACTCTAGAATCTAGAGGCAAGGAAGATCTTTTTTCAGCTGAGATGTGATATTTAATAAAAATGTGGGCTTAATTCATAACAAAAGTAAATGATCCATAGGTAGATCAAACTAGAACAAGAGGATTCGACATTAGATAATGACATTCCTCCATCAAAAATCCAAGCAATTGTTTCCACACAATGAAAGGCATTGCCAAATTGGGAACAGTGGCTTTTTGAAGATCACAATGCTCAAGTCAATGTTCTAGAATCATCTTCAAATGAGTTTCATATATAAAAAAGTATTGAGTAGCAAAAAAGAGATTGATGTTGCATTATTAATCTAGGTCTTCTGGTTGAGATCATGATATTAATAAAAGAACCCATGAATATAAATGAAGCACTAGAAGACCCCAAGTAAAAAGTGGCAATACAACATGAGTATAACAGTAAAGTAAAAGATGATACTCGGGAGCTAGTTGATCTTCCACAAAATAAAACGAGTTGGAAAGTCAAATTATTTGTAAAGCAAATGGCACATAGAAAAGTACAAATCTCGGCTTATTGCACAAGAATTGTCATAGGTGGAAGGATTTGATGTCAAATAAACATATGAACCAATAGCTTAAATGTCTAACATTTCATGGTACTTGTAGCTGTTCCATGTAAACATTGGACAATTTTCTTAACGGATTAAAATGAGCATTGGATTGGATACCTCAAGGAGGAGATACCTATATTCCAACCACTAGGTATTGAGGTATCTCATTAAGAAAACAAGTTTTGTGCTCTCAAAAAGTTATTGTATGCCCTTGTGGTATTCTCCACGATCTTGTTAATAATTGATATCTTTTCAATAATATGCTTTCAAAAAAGTAATCTTGATGAGAACTTGTATATTATGAGAAACGATAAATAGCTAATGTTTTCCATCTTGTATGTAGATGATTTGATCATTGCAAGGGATCATGCAAGTTTCATCAAACAATTCTATGCTATCTTGAGCAATGAGTTTGAGATGAGAGACAAAGGTGTTGCTTAGGGGAGTGTCCGACCCTAGCAACCTTGCATTGAAGCAAGATGTCTCCCCTAGTTAAGTTTACATACATATAGCAAGGCATTCTACACATGCTCATCTCTAACAAACTCTTCCCAAACACACATAACCATTGAGCATAATGAGAGGCACCCTTATACACACATGCAAACCCTAGTAAATTCATACACAAGAGATCAACTCCAACCACACTAGAGGTGAAATGAACAAAAAATGACCTTCATTCCAAGTGACATTACATCAAAATGGAGGGCATGAGGCCTAGTCCAAGGGACCCCAAAAATGATGAGGCTCCTATACTTCTTGACTTTCATTGATGAATTCTCTAGGCATGCATGGCGTTATCCATTGAAAGCGAAGGCCAAAGTGATTATGTTCTTTAAATAGTTCTTGGAATATTAGCATGTAAAATGGGCACCCATCATTCTCATCAAGAGGGGAATAGATTTGTTCTAAGTTTAATGCATTTCTGGTTGATCATAGGATAAAAATATCACTGTGTAGTTTCATATACACCTCAACATCGAGAGGAATAATAGGTCTCTCATGGAAATGGCAAGGTATATGGTCATAATTCAAGCTTTACAACATAATTTCTAGCTTGAGTTTGTTATGTGTGTAGCATGTATACTTAATAGGTGTCCCACCAAAGCATGGAAATCTATCACTCCATATGAGTACTGGCATGGTCACAACCATCTATTTTTCATCTACATTTTTTTTTTGGCATATGCATTAGTTCTTTAACAATGATGCAGAAGCTTGGATGATAAGGTTGTGAGATGCATTTTTGTTGGGTACAATTCGAAAAGAAAATGTTATTATTTGTATCATCCATATATTAAACGAATTCTAGTTATTTATGATGTTGTTTTCATGGAAGATGCAATTCAATACCTACTCTCATGTAACAAGGAGACATCAATCAACTCAATGGATGTGTACGATACTATGTTTCCTCCTTTTATAGGTGGATAGTCAAATGTTTCTCCTAGTGAGGCAATTTCTCAACCTTTACAGTTTGTAAATGATGATGCAGATCATTCAATTTTTTAGTGTTGATTTACATGATGAACTTATTAAATAAGAGTCGGCATTGAAGAGGTGAAAAATACACCTAAGTTATACCATACTTGTTAAAGCTCTCATAATGCAATGGTTGACTCTAGCCTTTGGAATGAGAATGAGCCTAATTGGATGGTTATTATGCAATCAAAATTTCATGCCATTATGAAAAATGGTGCTTGGCCTTTATGTGAATTCCCTTCTGGAAAAAAATGACATTGGCATTAAGTGGGTATAGAAGTTGAGATTTAAGCCTAATGGAAGTATAAGGCTAGGCTTGTTCCCAAAGGTATGCTCAAGAGGAGGGCATTGAGCTTGATGAGACCTTGGCTCCTATGTGCCAAATGAAAATTTTTTGTAGCATATATGCACTTGCAAGTTATCATATTGTATATTAAAACTTCATTTTTGAATGGTTATTTACATGAAGCAATGTGTGTATTTTAGCACCATGATTTTTTGTAGAAAGGGCATGAAATAAAATATGTAGGTTAAAAAGGAGTTTTATAAATGGAAGCAAGTACCATGTGATGCTACGAAAAGATACATGCCTACTTGCTAGCAAATGGATTCAAAAACAACCCAATCAAGAACACTTTATATGTTAAGCGTGCAGATGATCTAATTCTCATCATTGTTGCATATGTTACACTCCCATGGAGAGAGGTTTATGGTTGAGTCTTCATGATGTTGGAGATGCATTTGGTGTTATTCTCTATCAATAGGCTTGATTTACTTGTGCACAATCCACCTTATAATCAATTTTTTGTCTCTCATATGAGCAAATTTATGCATAGTCTTGGTGTGAAGCATTGATAGGTGGTTAAGTGCATCTTTTTCTACTTGAGCAATAACCTATTACTTAGGTTTTCGTTTCCCAAGGGGGGATCCATACCACAATATTTACATGCTCTTTCTGACACTCATGTGTCCAGTCATGTGTCCACCAATGGTTATGCTTCATGATTGGTAGCTCAGACATATCTTAGTTGAGCAAGAAGCAAACTATTTTAGCCCCTTCTATTCAATGGGTCTTCTTCCGCAACCATCTTTACTAACAATCAGAACACATTGATAGTTGCAAGGAACCGGTGTTTACATGCTTGCATTAAGCACATGGAGATGCAATATCGTTATGTCAAGGAGAAACTCTCTATTGGAGAGATCATTTTGGCTTATGTGCCCACATAGGATAATGCTTTACATCTTTCCACAAAGGCTCTACCTAGAGAGAAGTTCAAATCTTTTTCAAAATCTTTAGGCTTACTTCATTTTGTGGATTGATTTCAGTTCACATTGTTTGCCATGCTTATACATGAGCATGAGATCCTTGTTCACTACATCACTCCCAATGGTTGTTTGTTGATATATTTAGTGGTTATGTGTGTAAACACACTAAGGATTTTCAAGGCACTTTTTTCCTTCCTTAGGAGGCTTTTTTCCCTTGGATTTTACATATGCCTATAACCCTAATGGGATACTTATCTTGTACATTCACTTAGTACTACACTTAGTGTTGTGCTCCAATCTTCTTCTTCTTCCTCTTGTTGTTTGTGTGTTCATAGTCCTCAAATTCCAGCAAGACTGCCCATTTGTGAAACCTGCATACATAAGTTTGTGCTCTCTGGTTCTCTATTTTTATGTGATGTATATAAGTCCAAAAAAATGTGAAGAGAGCAGTTGCAATGCCATCCAAAATATAATTCATGCTAAGAGGAGATGGAAATCTCCCCTTCACTAAAGTTAGAGCAGTTTTGCACACAGATGCATAGACTGTTGTTAGTTTGCACTATGCACCTGAAACTTGCAACTTGAGCAACACCTCAATAACTCCAAGGCTTATGCCTAAGGTGGTGACCAAGGCATAGCCCTTGGCATACCTTTTCGTTTGAGTCACAGAAGTCAGTATTACTACCATTTGCTACACATGAGGGAGGACAACAATCAAGGAAGAACGAGGTTCTCAATACTTCCTAGGAGATCACCTATGCCAATTTTTTTGCCTTAGAGCTCGCTTAACGGGAAATATCTTTCCACTAATGTACTCATGTGGTGACTAAGAAGGGAGAAATACTAAGCTTGGCTTTATCTTGTGCATGATTTGATTCTTTAAATATCTCTTTTTGGCTTGTAGAGCTTGTTTGAAGCAATGCTTTGGGTGATCCATTTCAAGGTTCTTTTGTGCATAATTTTGCAAGGAGACTCTACCTAATTTTATTAGAGATCTATATTTTCAGCAATACATAGGATAATTATAGTCCCTCAATTGCTTTGTGGTGTGAACATGTCAACTCTTAGATAATTACTTTGACAATTTCTCATCGGTATTCATTATTCATCTACTAATTTTTATAGGGAAACTCTACCAAAACTTGACATTTATTCATATTTCAAAGTGCCAAACATGCCTGGTCATTTCTAGTTTCATCATTATTCTAGTTGATTATTCCTCAACATGGCATCAAAGGTTTTGGACACATCTAGTGGATCTCATGCAAGTGGATCCAAAAAGAGCTATAACTTACAAGGGAAAGACCACTCTAATATTCACAACTTTGATGGCACCATTTTTTCTTCATGGAAGAATCAGACTTGTGATGATGATTTAGAGAAGGCAATGGAAGCGGATTGGTGGCATCGCAAAGCATTCTATTAATATGGATGATGGCGATTGGGAGGATCTTTATCATATGGTCATGTATACAATTTGTTTACACCTTTGAGATAGTTTTTCTTTCATTTTTCTAGATTGTGAGTTAGCATAGGATGTTTGGAAGAAGCTTTACAATACTCATGAGAAAGAGAACGCTTCCAAAAAAGTCTATTTGATGAGGAATCTCTACAACCTGTGCGTGAAAGACACAAAACTATTTATTGCTCATTTGAATGAATTTAATGCACTCTTTTCATAGTTGCAAGATCAGAAGATGGAAATGAATAATGAGATGAAAACAATTTTCTTGTTATGCATTATGCCACGATTGTGGGATACATTCTACATAGCCAATAGAAACAGTACATCTGGTGGCAAGCTTGTCTATAATGACATTGTGGTGCACTTCTAAGTGAAGAGGTTTGCAAGAAGACTATGGCTTTCACACATAGAGAAGGCACATATAGTGTCCTTGATTCTAATTAGGGAAATAACCAACCACATGGAAGGAGCAACAACAAAGACAAGAATGTTCAAGGTGGAAAGAGTGCAAGCAAATCATGAAAGAGGGACAGTGAATGCCATCATTGCCATAAGAAAGAACATGGGAAAAAGATTTATATGCTTTCAAGAAGGCCGAAGGTAAAGGGAAACATATTGATGGGCATGTTAAACACTTATCTAGACCATCTACTTCATCTATGAAGACAAAAGATATAAATGATGCTCCTATGGTTGATTTCCTTTCTCACACATGGTTGCTAGATATATATTGATTCTCTAGTTATATAGCAAATGCTCTTTCTATAGTGATACTTTTTTATTCTTACCAATGTGATGTTGTTGGGATTCGAGATGTGGCTGTAAATTTTTTTGATGGATCACATTTTATCTTGCATAATATACACCATGTGTCTCAACGTTCATGTAGTTCAATGTTAATTGGTTAGCTTGATAACATTGGCTACAAAGTGACTTTCTAAAGCTCAATCCTTTTGCATTTCAAAGGGTAACATCGTTATTGCTAAAGGAACCAAAGTTGGCTCACTTTATCAATTGTTTATATCTTAGAATTAATGCTTGTTAGTTATCATTCAAAATCTTATGGCTTGTAAATGGCATGATCATTTGGTCCACATATTTTGTAGTGGAATGGAAATTATTTCCTATTCTAGCCACTTACTTGTATCAACATTCTTTAATTTTTAATTTTTTTAGCATTGTTGATACAAAAATCTAGTTAGTAATGTGTAGAAAATGCACGACTCTTCAATTCAACCATTAGATCTTGTTCATATAGATGTATGTGGTCTTATGCTCATGAGGTCATTAGGTTGTGCTCTTTACTATGTCACTTTCATAGATGATGCTACTAGAAAAGTCTGGGTTAATCCTATCAACTATAAGGATGAGGTATTCCCTACTTTCAAAAAATTTCTTGCTTCGATAGAGACTGAGAAGGGAAATAACCTTAAGGTTTGAGGTAATGGAGGTGATTATACCTTGCATAAATTCAATGCATTTAGTGATCAAAAGTAGTGATGTCATTTTGAATGAAATAAAGATGCATAAATAGCCCAATAAAGAGGTTGATGTGAATAGAGTTGTATTTTTTGATGTTAGTCCTCCAAATAGTGATAATAAGAATATGACAAAAAATGTTGTTCATGAGCACTCTTGATCAACAACCATTGAGACAATCATCTCGCGTCTCACATCCACCTGATTGATTTGTCCTGGGATTGGATTTTTTTATGTTACTAGATGTTATTAAGCTTCTTGTCATAAAGACGATATATAGTTAAATGATCATGTCAAGTGTGAGCATGCCAATAAGAGTGAATTCAATTCTATTCATAAAAATGGTACTTGGGAATTGGTACCTTTTTCAAAGGGTAGGAAAGATTTACCATGAAAATCGGTATATAAGTTGAAATTCATATCAAATAGTGCTTCTTTGAAGTATAAAGCATGATTGATTGCAAAAGTATTGAAGCAAAAACAAGGAGTTGATTTTGAGTAAATCTTGCCTTTATGCTCAAGAAGATGACATTACACATACTTCTTGGGTTATTTGCAAAAGCGGGCCTAGAGTTGGTCTTAATGGATGTGAATACTTGTTTCTTGCATGGTATTCAAGAGGGTTATGTAGTTATTGGCAAAGATAGCCTAGTATTTAAGCTCAAGAAGAGCTTTTATGGAATTAACAGTCACCTAGATAATGGTATCAAAAGTTTGATGCATTCTAGAAGTAATGACGATCATTGTCTCTACATTAAGAGATGTTCAAATAGCACCTTGATATGCTTCATACTTTATGTTGATGATATGTTGATTTCCAAGAATTCCTCAAAGGCAAAGCTAAATCATCATTTTGAAATGAAATGCTTTATATGAGGATTACTCATGTGATAGGAGCAAGAGATGCATATACTTGTCTTAGAGTGAGCATATAACCAAACTACTTCAAGAGAATTTTCTCTCTTGAAGACAAAGCTAAGTCAAAATTTTCACATGAAAGATTTGGGAGATGCCGAACACATAATTTGTATGAGGATTATGAATGATAGGAGCAAGAGATGCATATACTTGTCTCAGAGTGAGCACATAACTAACATACTTCACATATTCAATATGCATGATGGAAAGGCATTGACTACACCATTGCGCACACATGTGAAGTTGAGGAAGGATGATTGTCCCGAATCTAATGAGAGGTGGAATTCATGACCAAAATTCCTTATCAATATGGTATTGGTAGTCTCTATATTATGGTAGCCGACATACTAGAGATCAAATTTGCAATGGGATTTTTTAACAGGTATATGTCAAATACTAAGAAAAAGCATTAGGATGTAGTCAAAATGATATTGAGGTATTTGAGTGGCACTAAGATCTATGCTTGAATAGAGGTGATGCATACATAGACTCTCACTATCTTGGTTGTGTAGGAAATGATTATCCTACTTTAGGCTACATGTTTCACTTCACAAGTAGTGTTATTTATTGGAGGTCTTTTCTTTAACAATATAGAGTTGTTTCCATTGTAGAAATTGAGTATGTTGTAGCTAGTGAGGAATAGAAAGAAGCATTGTGGCATTCGATATTGGCATGTGACATCGGCATACCTCAACATGTACCTTGTTTACTTAGTAACACTCAGGGTGTTAATGTATTGGCTAAAAATCCAATTTATCATGCAAATCCCAAGCACATTGAGGTGTGGTACCACTTTTCTTTTATTGCTTAGCTTCTTAGTGCATTTTACTTGAGAAGGCTTATACTCAAGAAAATGTAGCAGATGCTCTAACAAAAGCTCTACCAGGGGATAGCTTTAGACATTGTTGTCACTTGGTGGGGGTCATGTGATCTTGTTTTCCATAGTCCCTTGTACGCTATGTAACACACCCATCAAGTGGGAGGTATAGTTCATATACTCCTACTTAGATATTCTATCATTCTTTATATTTCTCCCTTGGCCATATTATCCATATTGTCCTCACCATTCATGTTTATGTGAAACACCAAAATTTTGTTGGACACTTGTGTAT
The DNA here is from genome assembly GCA_020310875.1 of Ceratopteris richardii. Classification (NCBI taxonomy): domain Eukaryota; kingdom Viridiplantae; phylum Streptophyta; class Polypodiopsida; order Polypodiales; family Pteridaceae; genus Ceratopteris; species Ceratopteris richardii. The sequence goes on along the minus strand of CM035443.1, from coordinate 17,173,485 downwards.
GTTTGTTCTAATAAGACATATTGTTTCCTAGTGTATATGTTTCCATTGTGTTTTTTGTGGTGTTCACAGATAGGTAAAGAGAGGAGTTGTGACACCATCCAAAAAGATAAGTCGTGTTGTGAGCACTTGAGAAGCTCCCATTTAGTCATCAAAATAGTCTCATCTATCTTATGCAAAGGTGGTTCTTGAGATTCTTTAATGTTTGCTCTTTACTAGGGCTCATTCTCTAAGTTATCATTTGCATTCAGTTCTTTCTCAACTACCTGATCACTAGGAATGTCTCGTATTGAAAAATAATCACTAATAGGCTTTTCCATCACTAAACCCTGATTCTTTGCATGATCTAGAGGATCATTAATTAAGAGTTGATCATGATTGTTGATAGGATGATAATCAACTCATTTAGTGAGTGGTTTAAAGTGATCCACCCAATATTATTCTAGATTGTCCTTGATGTCAGCTGAGGAAGAAGAAAAATTTTCTAAGGTGTTGTAAGGGCTACACAAAGTACAAGCATGGATGGCTATGGTGGGAAAGCCTTTGAATATGTTGAGGCCTTAGTGGTGCTTCAAAAACCCCTCCATTTAGAGTTTCCCCATGGAAACTACCCTGAGACCTCTTTGCATATTTCTACATAAAATCCATCTCTTATCTTTTAGGTACTTCTTTTTAAGAAAAACATTCATTTTGAATTTAGAAGGTTATTAGTATTTTTCCTACTTGCACGTATCATCACTCATCTATCTTGATGATCCTCTTTTGATCTACTTCCATATCCTTTAGGATTTCCTTTGATTTAGCACATGTGGTCTTTTGACCACATGCCTTTTTGTATTTACCACTCTCTCCTCTTCCATATAAGGAGAGCCATCTTATGTATTTGTGGTCCTTTGGCCTATGTTTGGAATAGATTAAGTGCCATTTTCTATCCTCATACGTCCATGTGTGGTTGGTGGCAGTCTTCATGTGTGTGGATTTTGCACTTTGTGTGACCATGGAACACGAGGTTCCTTGCAATTACCAATGTGCTCTGTTATCAGTGAAGATATTGGTGCAAAAGACTGACCAACCCCCAAATCAGCAAAAAGGTGTCTGAGCCACACACACTCAACAATCACAATAAGATTTTCCCTATACTAAGCCTCAATAGGCTACTTCTTCCTCAACCAAGATATGCAGGAGCTACTGAACATGAGGCAAAAACCATTGGTGGACACACAAGTGGCATAGCAACGAGCCCATTTTAATGCAAAAAAATAATGTAAATTTGCTGGTAATGAATCCCCCTCGGGATAAAAGGATCCAAGTATCCAGGTACCACTCAAGTAGTGAAAGATGTGTTTAACTACCTCCAAATGCTTGACACTTGGGCAATGCATAGACTTGCTCAGTTGTGATACAACAAATTGAATATTACGCCACCTTATGCATAAGTAAATCAAGCATCCAACAGCTTGCTAATAGAGATTAACATCAAACACATCTCTAGAATCATGAAGACTCAACCATAAACCAATTTCCATGGGAGTGGCAATAGGTTTTTGTTGAGCCCATAAAAGTCATATTGGTCAAGTCAACCACAATCAAAGTCAAAGGGCCAAAGTCAAAGAAATCAAAGTCAACATGTTCAAGGTCAAAGTCAACATGGGTGAAGTCAAAGCATTCAAAGTTTGGGTGTCAAGGTGCACAAGTAGTGCACAATTAATTGTTCACAAAGGGTATAATTATAGAAAGTTGGTTGGAGGTTGCAAAGTGTATTTTTGTAATTCTCTAAGGTTCAAAGTGTTTTTAAAAGTGTTTAGAAGGTTTAGTTGAACCCTCTCTTAGGTGCACAATTGAGGAATGAAAAGGAAAAAGTGAAGGTATGTGAAGCGGGAGTGTACGCAAAAGTATGGCCCCCGAATTAAAAATTTTGTTTTAGTCCAACGTCACTACAGGACAAAACAGAGATTCGTTGGCTACCCACTTTTGGAGACAATCTTGGGACATCAAAGTGAGCACCAAGGTACTCTAGCAATTAGGAGCGTACGTGATCAAGGCAAGGCATTATTCTTGGTTAGACTAAGCAAGGTGAGCATAGTCTACACTAAGAGAAGAGTAAGAGACATACAGTGAGTGTGCGATGCAGAGAGGTGAAGTGCAAGGTGTGCAAGAAGAGTGACTTAGAAGTGTGCAGAGAACTGCTAAGCCATGCAATCGAAGGTCACAAGGTCCCATTGAAGCTGTGCGTGCATCAACAGAAGGTGTCCATGCCTCCCCTATTGGAAGCTTGAGTGCAAGGTGTAAGCTTGGAGAAGGTGGAGGTCTGGTGCAGAGAAGGTTGGCGGCAGCAAGAACCTTGGGTATTTTGTAACCTTGCTGATTGTGCACTCTTTGGGATTTTGCACAGAGAGCGTTTGGATTGTATTGTACATCACCATTATACTTTTCTCCTTATAATCAATCTAAAGAAGCTTTCAGTGTCTGTATCTTTCTTCTTATTTTTTTTCCTTCTCCTACAAACACTCAAATCCCTTTCTGCATAAGAATCCCCCAACAAAATTTGGCACGCCCGATGGGACTACAAGGAGATTTGAGCATAGGAGAAGCAAATTGAAAAGTGTAGAAGAGTTCAAGGGTACCGACAGTACTCTACTTACTTAAGAGGCAATCTTTCTTCCATTGGAATTCTCTTAAACTAAGAGGAGTATGAACAGTTCATGACCGCAACCCAGTCTCAAATCTTGAGGGTCCCTTGCAAAGCAACAAGAAGGAAGGTTATTCGAAGATCAACCAATCCATTGTCATCGACATCATCAGTAAAGAATATGGCAGCCCAGGTAGATTTGGAAACTTTACTTTCTAGATTGAATATCAAATTTCCATCCTTCAGAGGGCTAGCACAAGAAGACCCAGATGAGCACATTAGGAGATTCTTAGCATTATGCAAAACAAGGGGTCTCATGGGAAGAGAGGATGCATTTTTTATTCTTTTCCCTACAACATTAGAAGGGCTAGCAGACAAATGGTTTAGTCTGTTTGCTGACAACCATTTCAACACATGGGACTTGATGAAGGAAGAATTTAGGGCACAGTTCCAACAAGGGAACACAACTGAAAACATTATTGAAGAATTAGAAAATTTAAGACTAGGTCCTCGAGAGACCTTCTGAGAATTTGTTACCAGAGCTAAGGCATTAATGGCCAAACTGCCAAACCACCCCATGATTTTTTTATCAAGAAGTGGTTGGCTAAACCACTTCCCATATCAACACAATGTAAAGTAAAGGAGTTAGTTTTACCGATAGCAACACTAGAAGAATTTATCAATACAGCTACAAGATTGGAACAAATTAGACAAGGGTATGGGGCAAGCTCTTCCAATTTGTCATATCCTGCAGAACCTGAAGACCCAGTAATTCAGCTAAGGAAAGGGCTTGAGAGCTTAAAAAGGAATAAGCCCCATAAAGAGGAGGAGAGTGTTGTGACTTAGTTGAGGAGGGAAATCGAAGCATTGAAGCTACAAAAGGAAGAGGAAGCGCAAGCATAAGAATTGGCTCATCTTCGACAGGAGTTGTAGGAACTCAAGGGGGATGGCATCAAAAGTGGGCTATGGTGTACCATGTGCAGCAAGCAGGTTCATGTGGTAAGTGAATGTCCATTGTTAAGTGTAACTCGCCATAAATACTCCAGCCACCTTTAATAGGACTATCAACCTCAATTCAGTATGCTAGTCGAATTTTGACTAAGGCTGAAAAAAATTATAGCACCACAGAAAGGGAGGCCCTAGCAACGGTTTTCGATGTACAAAAGTTTTGTCATTAGTTGCTAGGAGTGAAATTTGTTATCATCAATGATCATCAACCACTTAGGTATTTATTGAACAAGCCACAACTGACTGGGAGGATATGGAGGTGGCTACTTTTGTTCCAGGAATTTGATTTTTCTATAGTCCATAGACTAGGTAAAGAAAATGTCATGGCAAACCACCTATCCAGGATCAACATGATGGATCAAGCAATTGGAGTAAATGATGATTTCCTAGATGCTAATTTGTTTGCGGTACAAGCTCAAGGTTGGTATGATGACATCAAGAATTTTATTGAAACTAGATTGTATCCAAAGAAGGCAAGTATTGTGCAAAGAAAGAGACTGCTAATCAAAAGTAGACCTTTTACCTTCATTGAGGAAAATTATATAGACATGGAAAAGATAATAGGTTTAGAAAGTGCATGGGAGAAGAAGAAGTGAGGGAAGTCCTTAAATTTGCACATGAAGGAGTGGTGGGAACCTTCCAGGACATATTATGAGACAGAGAATCTTTGATGCTAGCTGTTGGAGTTAGAAGTCTGCGGAAGCACGCGAACAGCACAAGGAAGAAGAAGAAGCTTGGAGCACAACACACAAGACTGAATGTATTACTAGAGAATGTACAAAGATAAGTAGCCCATTAGGGCAATAGGCGTATATACAAGCCGGGGGAAAAAAACCTCCTAAAGAGGGAAAAAAGTGCCCCGGCGGTCCTAGAGTGTTCACACACATCACTACCTAAATATATCAACAAATCCCCCCTGGGAGTGATGCGGTGAACAAGGAGCTGGCACTCATGTATAAGGAAGTGCCGAGCTATGTGGAAATCACTCCACAAAAGGAAGTAAGCCCAAAGCTTTGCGGAAAGCTTCAAACTTCTCCCTAGGCAGAGCCTTCGTGAAAAGGTCTGCAATGTTCTCCTGCGTGGGCACATATGCCAAGCTGATCTCCCCAGCAGAGAACCTCTCCCTGACATAGTGATAATGCACCTCAATGTGCTTAGTGCGAGCATGGAACAAAGGGTTCCTCGCAACTGCCAATGCGCTCTGACTGTCAGTGAAGATGGTGGTGGCAGAAGACTGGCCAACACCCAAATCAGCCATAAGGCGTCTGAGCCACACACACTCAACAGTCGCTGTGAAAGCTGTCCTATACTCAGCCTCACAACTAGAAGTGGCCACAGTAGGCTGCTTCTTGCTCAACCAAGATATACATGAGCTACCAAGCATGAAGCAAAAACCACTGGTGGACACACGAGTGTCATAGCAACCAGCCCAATCTGAGTCAGAAAAAGCATGCAAATCTGGCGGTAGTGATCCCCCCTTGGGATAAAACAACCCAAGTAGCCGAGTACCACTCAAGTAGCGAAAGATGCGCTTAACCGCTTTCCAATGCGTGACTCCTGGGCAATGCATAAACCTGCTCATCTGTGAGACAGCAAACTGAATATCTGGCCGAGTAATGCATAAGTAAATCAAGCATCCAACAGCCTGCTGATAGAGAACAGCATCAAATGCATCTCCAGCATCATGAAGACTCAATCGTAAACCTGTCTCCATAGGAGTGGCAATAGGCTTACAGTCTTCAAGGCCAAAACGCTGCAATAATGTGTCAATATATTTCGTTTGACACAAAGCCATTCCACCATCAACTTGCATAAACTGAATGCCCAAATAGTGATGCAAATGCCCCAAATCAGACATCTCAAATGAGGCATGCAAATCAGCCTTGAAATCAGCAATATGCTTCTCAAGAGGACCAGTGAGCAGCATGTCGTCTACATAGACAACAATGATCAAAAGCACATCATTAGCACGCTTAACATATAAGGTGCTTTCAGTTGGACTGTTCTCAAAACCATGTGCAATCAGATAGGCATGTATTTTCTCATACCAAGCACGTGGTGCTTGCTTTAAACCATATAACGCCTTCTTTAACCTGCACACCTGGTTTTCATGCCCTTTCTGCACAAAGCCATGGGGCTGAAAAACATACACTTCTTCATGCAAGTCACCATTCAGAAATGCTGTTTTAATGTCCAACTCATGTACATTCCAACCATGATGGGCTGCAAGTGCACAAATGCTCCGAACAGTAGTCATACGGCATGTAGGTGCAAAGGTCTCATCAAAATCAATGCCTCTTTCCTGCGCATAACCCTTTGCAACAAGCCTAGCCTTATACCTGTCAACTGTACCATCAGGTTTACGCTTCAGCTTGTATACCCACTTAGTGCCAATGGCCTTCTTGCCAGGAGGCAAGTCACATAAAGACCAAGTACCATTCTTCATTATAGCATCATATTCAGATTGCATAGCAGCCATCCAATTTTCTGAATTTTGTGCTTCATCAAAAGAAACAGGCTCATTCTCATCACAGAGACTAGATGCAGCCATAGCATAGCAATCTGATGCAAAGGAGGTACTATGAGAGCCTGAACGAGTACGATATGACAAAGGTGCATCTAATTTGCTGTCACGCAAAGTCTGCACCAGCCATTTTGGCATAGTTTTTGCCTGTTCAATATCAGCTCTCTCATCAACAAGTGCATCATGTAAATCTGCATCAGAAATGGAATGATCTGCATCATCATATGAAACCTGCAAAGGCTGAGAAGTTGCCTCATTAGGACCAGCACTAGCCTGTCCACCTGTAAAAAGAGGCATCAAAGTATCATACATGTCTTTGGAGCTAACAGATGTCTCCTTAGTACATGAAAGCAATGGCTGAATAGCATCTTCCACAAAGACAACATCACGGCTAACCAGAATGCGTTTAGTCTGTGGATGATACAGACGATAGCCTTTACTTTCAGAACTGTACCCAACAAAAATACATTTTAGTGCCTTATCATCCAATTTTCTGCGATGTTGTTCAGGCACTAATGCATATGCCAAACAACCAAAAACACGCAGATGAGCAACAGATGGCTTGCGGTCATGCCAAGCCTCATATGGAGTGATAGACTGCAACGCTTTGGTGGGACACCTGTTCAGTACATATGCTGCACACATGACAGCCTCAAGCCAGAAACTATGTGGTAAAGCCTGACTTTTGACCATGCACCTCGCCATCTCCATGAGTGACCTGTTCTTTCGTTCAGCAACTCCATTCTGTTGAGGTGTATACGGCACTGTACACTGGTGTTTTATCCCACGTTCAGCCAGAAATGCATTAAAATCTGAAGACATATATTCCCCCCCTCGATCAGAACGGAGGGTGCCCATTTTACATGCTGACAGATTTTCAGCCAAAACCAAAAACTCTTTGAAGCACATGAACACTTCGGACTTTGCTTTGAGTGGATATACCCATGCATGCCTGGAAAAATCATCAATGAAAGTCACGAAGTAAAGGTAATTTCCAAAAGAGGGTGTCTGCATAGGACCACAGACATCACTATGTACAAGCTGCAATTTCTGCATAGTCCGAACTGAACCATCTTTTGGAAAGGAAGAACGCTGCATTTTGCCCAAAATACAGCCTTCACAAACATGTTTTACAGGTGCCTCAAGTTTGGGCAAAGAGGACACCATTTCAGATTTCTGCAGGCGTAACAAACTAGCAAAATTCAGATGACCAAAGCGTGCATGCCAAAGCTTTGCATCTGACATAGCCTGAGAATCATGAACTACACATGCCGAATCATTCACAGATCTTTCATAGTCTATGAGCTTATATAGCCCACGACATAAAATGCCAGAAGCAATAATCACATCGCCATTTGAGAGATCATGGACTGTACACCTGTCATCAACGAATTTCACAACCAAGCCAATCTTGGCTAATGCAGAAACTGATAACAGCTTCTTTTTGATCCCTGGCACAAATAAAGCATCTGACAAAGTGAAAGAACTACCATCAGCAGTAGTCAGAATGATCTTACCAACTCCCATAACAGGATAAGAGGAGTTATTGGCGCATGTGACAGTATTCCCTGTAGGGGCAGGCTCGAGTGAAGAGAAGAAACTGCGTTGCGAGGTAATATGTTTGGTCCCCCCACTGTCAAAGTACCAAACATCTGAGTCTACTGCAGACATGCACTGATCATGAGAAGATGGGTCAAAACTGTAGACAGTAGTAAACGCCCATTCTTCTTCCTGCACAAGATTTGCAGACTCTGTTTTTGGTGTAGAGGCCTCTGCAACAACCATTCCAGCCTCTTTCTTCTTTGCCTCTTTAGCAGCCAGTTTTGGACAGTTCTTTATAATATGATCATTTCCTTTACAGTACTTGCAGAACAATTTCTGCTTTTCTAATTTCTTCTCATCTTTATCCTGGTTCTTCGATTGTGCAGCATTTGCAGATTTCTGCTTACTAGTAGAAGAGCTCCATTTTCCTTTGCCCTTCTGACTAGCCAGGAAAGCTTGATCTGCAACACGCATAATGGACCTGTTCTGCCTGGACTGATCTTCCTGCAACAGAACAGAGACTAATTCCTCAAATGACAAGGCATTTGGATTGCCTTTCATCATCAATCGAAGAGTAGAGGCAAAATTCTGATATGAATCAGGAAGGCCATTCAGAACGGTCTGCACAAGTGAGCTATCTGGTATAACCTCATCAGCAGAAATCAATTGTTCCTTCAGGTCTTTGATCTTTGTAAGAAAACTATCCATCGAATCACCTTCATTCATGTGCTCACTCTCCAACTGTTTTCGGAGGTAAGCAACACGAGCCTCATTCCTAGCCTGGTACAAAGTGGTAAGTGTATCCCAAGCATCCTTTGCTGTTCTGCAAGAGCGAATGTGAGGAATAATGGCACGTTTGACAGACAAAGCTATCAATGCATGTGCCTGGGCATCTCTGCCATCCCAACGAATCTGCTTTGCAGTAGGTGCAATAGAAACAGCAGCACGAACAGGAATCTGCGGAATATCATCTTCGACACCATCTTCATCAGTTCCAACACCTGTATTTGCAGTACCTGTCGTTACAGGTGTAACAGGACGTCTTTCAACACCCTACACAATGTTCCACAATCCTTTTGCAACCAGTACATGTCGCATCATATAAGCCCATAATGGGTAGTTGGTACCATCCAACTTATCCTCAACAGCCAACATACGGAATACATCACTACTTTCATCCATGGCCGGTGACTAAAATACCTTGATGCAGAAAATTGACTGTATCTCAAAAAGTTGAACAGAAGTGCCCAGACGAGTTCTGCTAGACCTGTAGCAGACTTTGAGACGCTTAAACTGGCGAACAGAAACTGGTATATACCTTTGGCACAAAAGGACAAAATAGCCTGCACAAGCACTGCGATAGTGCGTTCGGAGGCCAAAACGAGCTCAGATCGCGATTTCGGCACCACATAGCAAAGCTGTTTTGATCTCGGAAACACCTTGAGTATGCTCACCAAATTTTGTGCGAATCTGAGACTGCAAACGGAGGAGTGTCGACGGCGCCCTAGAAGAAGCAACGACCTGCTCTGATACCAATTGTTGGAGTTAGACGTCTACAGAAGCACGCGAACAGCACAAGGAAGAAGAAGAAGCTTGGAGCACAACACACAAGACTGAATGTATTACTAGAGAATGTACAAAGATAAGTAGCCCATTAGGGCAATAGGCGTATATACAAGCCGGGGGAAAAAAACCTCCTAAAGAGGGAAAAAAGTGCCCCGGCGGTCCTAGAGTGTTCACACACATCACTACCTAAATATATCAACACTAGCTTATGCTGGACTACATTATTCAAAGATGCAAAGGAATGGGGAAAAGCATGTGATGTCTGTCAGAGGTGTGGACCCAAGCCAACAAAGCAGAGGCACAACCCCTTGATTATTTCCACTTCTTGGCAACCATTTGAGAAGTGGGGCTAGATTTCGTAGGGCCCATCTACCCTGTGTTGGTTCCAAAGAGAGAAAAGTATCTATTGATCACCATTGACTATGCAACAAAGTGGGTTGAAGCTATTGCCTCCCCTGATTGCATCGCTCAAATTGTTGCTGATTTCATTTATAGTAACATCATTAGTAGATTCGGATGCCCCTTGAAAATTGTACAAACTAAGGTACTCATTTTATGAACAAGGTCCTACATGAAATTTTCAACAAGTACAAAATTCTACATAGGACCTCTTATGCGTATTATCCAAGAGCTAATGGACAGGCAGAATCCACCAATAAGGTATAATTGCCATGTTAAGGAAGGAATATATGTTACAGCCCACTTCTTGGGGCATAGCTTACCAAGGTACTCTATGGGCGTACAGATTAGCTTACAAAGAAGCTACTGGATACTCTCCATTCCAATTGGTTTATGGGATTTTGCCTATTGAACCCTTTGAATTTCTACATGGGTCACCAAAATTAGCATTCATGCAGGGAAAGAAAGATTGTGGTGTCTCTCAAAGGCTTGGAGCACTGCACAAACTGGAAGAGATATGTCTACATGCTGCGAAACAATCTAGAGACTCAATGGAAGAGGAAGGAGGCACATGATCTGAATCCGTGGAACAATAACTTAAAAGCAGGCATGTTAGTTCTTCTCCATAGACCTCAACTCCACACACAAGTAAGGGGAAAATGGCTTTTACACTGGGAAGGGCCTTATAGAATTAAGACAATGTTGTTGCGGTGCAGTGGAGCTAGAGACACTGAAAGGTGAGGTACTACCACTGGTCAACATATTGAGGCTCAAGGCCTATCATTAGCACAACTGATAATTTTTGGATCACCTGGTGTTTGCAAAATTTTTCCAGGTTGTACATAACCTTCTCATTCCATTTTTGCTCAAGTTTTAGTAATTCTTATCCATTTTCATGCTTGTTCCTTGATTTTTATGCAACTTAGAAGCTATTTCACAACTGTTGACAGGATGAGGGGAGAAGCAAGTATGGACACATATGCAGATCTAGCACTGAGGCTACCCTTCATTTTTTCCAAAAACCCCAACATCATTCTAAAGTGATTCTCATCACTACAAACCCTTGTAAATATCTTTTCACCTTTTTGTAGCTCCATTTTGTACAAGCCGAGGAGTCCTCGAGCTTGGGGAGCCTTAGATGTAGTTGCCTGCCAGTTTTCATAATTTTTAGATCTTGTTTGGGCCCTCAAATAAGCCCCGGAACCTAATTTTTAACTAGGTCGGACACTAGGTCTGAACAGGGCCAAAGCTAGTCAAGAACTATAAATAGAGCTAGAGAGCTCATTTTTGGGGTTAGCTTCTTGTAGTTTGAGCTTGTATGAGAACTTTCTTGCAATAGAAGTAATTCCATTGTCTTACTCTCTTTGTTCTTACTGTGTGTGTGCGCGTGTGTGTGTATGTGTGTGCATGCTTGTGTGCTTCTCACCCACGCACTTGTGCTTCCACTTGCTCGCGGTCTTCATACCATCCTCACGTCTCCCCGGATTGACATTAAAGGAGGTGCTACTCATCGCTGAGCTACACCAAATTTTGGCGCCGTTGCCGGGGATCGAGCTTTGAGGACGAGCGTGTGATGGTAAGACGTAGAGAGGACGCGTTGGAATGGTAAGTAGTAGGTAAATTTCTGATTTTTCTCCATCTCCATCTTCATCCTCACCTCCTTCTCCATCTCCACCTCCACCTCCTTCCCCACTACATATCCCCTCTTCCCTTTCTTTCCCTCATTTGTTGTGTGCGAGTTTGAGAGAGAGCGATTGTGTGTGTTTGCATTGGTGTGTTTTTTGCATGTTTCTTGCAGGTACCAGCTCCATCACCATCTCCAGCAAGCTCAGCAGGTACAGAAACTGCCTGCACAGTCCCCGAGGCGTTGAGCTCGAGCTATCGCGACACTCCGAAAAGCTCGACCTCTCACGATTCTGAGTACACCATGGCATTGCGCAGGCCTAGAGCTCCTAGAAACCCTAGATAGAACAGGAAAATTCGCCATATCTCGAGCTATCGCGACACCCCGCGAGGTATCGCGACACCCCGCGAGCTATCGCGACACCCCAAGGTATCGCGACACTCCGAGCCATCGCGACACCCCAAGGTATCGCGACACTCCGAGCTATCGCGACACCCCAAGGTATCGCGACACTCCGAGCCATCGCGACACCCCAAGGTATCGCGACACTCCGAGCTATCGCGACACCCCAAGGTATCGCGACACTCCGAGCTATCGCGACACCCCAAGGTATCGCGACACTCCGAGCTATCGCGACACCCCAAGGTATCGCGACACTCCGAGCTATCGCGACACCCCAAGGTATCGCGACACTCCGAGCTATCGCGACACCCCAAGGTATCGCGACACTCCGAGCTATCGCGACACTCCGAGCTATCGCGACACCCCAAGGTATCGCGACACTCCGAGCTATCGCGACACCCCAAGGTATCGCGACACTCCGAGCTATCGCGACACCCCAAGGTATCGCGACACTCCGAGCTATCGCGACACCCCGACCCGACCTATCGCGATACACGGCCATTAACGCATGAAAATTGAGAGATAATTTTTGAGTGGTTGAAGGGTAGTGAGCTTGGTGTTTGACATATTGGTAAAACTTAGAACCGTGGTAGGGGGCAAAAAGCATAGAAACCCGAGATAGGTGGGACTAAGTGATTCTCAGAGACAGGGGGTACAGTGAGCTACCCAAGGGGGTTAAAATTATTGAAAGGGTCTTTCAAATACTTGTGGCAATAAAGCTATACTAACTGGTGAGTTGTTGCAGGAACTTGGTGTGCGCTCAAGGCAATCCAAAGCAAGCTAGCAAGGGTGAGTACCAGGCTTGGGAGAAGGCTTCCTGAGCTTGCATAGCTGTCGGGTCAACCAGCTGATTGAGGTTGGAAGATCTCATAACCCTCCTTTGTCAATTCCTAGCCTAGGCTAAGTACGACTTAGGTGTGGTAATTAACCAGGGCAACGTTAGGCACGAATTAAGTCCAAGAGAATTAATCAACCAAGTGCAAGAAAATAAATAGGTCTTAAGTGCGAAAACACTAAGGGACAAAAAGGTAAACGGGAATCGGTCACTCATCAAGTGCGGAAATTCATTTAAGTACTCCTGACGACGCAATTTCAGACAAGACCATAAACATAATAATCAACTAAAAAGAACAAAGTGATTGGGGCAAAATCAACCTGCAACGAGAGTGTGCTTGGGTTCCAGGGGGTGAATAAATCAGGCATATGAACCTTAGATCAGGCAGACACTTAGGCCGAGACAGACAAAGCCTCAGATCTTCTGAAGCTAGTGTCAATCACACTGCCAGGTCGTGGGCCCAGCAGTTGAGTGATTACCCATACACTGCCAGATCAGAGACAAGTGATTCTGAGATGTCCTATCACATGGAGAGATCAGTAGGTAGTTCAGGGTTGGCATATCTAGAAAAGCCAGAGGGGCCTTATAAGACTCAATTGGAATATATCAGGACGAATCGTCTAGGTGCCCGCATCTACGAAGACGGACTGAGAAGATCAGTGGTCCAGATTAAGAACCCAGACCAACCCCATGGAATAGACCACCCGGTAGTCAAGTTTGAGAATGGAGCATACCTAGATAAAGAGGGGACTATATATGTAGTCACCACTCTTCCCGATAGAACTGATGAGTTTGGAAATGTGATTGCAGAGACCGACATGGGAGATATAGAGCAAGGGAATTTAGAGAGAGAGCCAAGAACTCCCCGTGGTAAGTCTGTCTTGACCAGAATCATGACTCCTGAGTGGATTCCACAAGATAATAAAAGCATAGATCTGCTTTTAAATCGGGAAACCGATGAGGCTTTTTGGAGATATAGAACCTCTCAACCTCAGGAGGGGAACACCCTCACAATTTACGAGTTTAAAGACCCTGAGAGTCCAGGCCAAGTAACCTACCTAGACACTGCATCAGAGAGAATCTTCGTGGTCACTGAGCAGGGCAGACATGCCTACACTTGGAAGGGTGAATTAGTTTTTCCCCAACCAAGGTCTAATGTATCCTTTGGTTATCAAGGAGCTGGGACCTCCCAAGCTCATGGCGCTCAAAGAGATAGAGGTAGGGACAAACCTGAGGGGAGTTTTGCCAACTCCCTGGGAAGAGGAAGAACGGGAACAGAAAGGAATAGAGTAGAAACTGGGAGACATAGAACCCCATGGAATCACCGGGACATTGATGAGTTCCCTTTGCCAAGGCCGAGAGAACACACTAGGACCCTACGACCAACCCAACTTGTGAAGTCCATGAAGAATTATTTCGATGGCACGGGAGATCCTTATGACCATGTGGCCGAATTTCGACAAGTGTTGAAAGCTGAACAAGTGGAGGACCTATTCACACAATATAATGCTTTCGGTCTAACCCTTAGGAACACTGCCCTTACGTGGTTCCAACCACTGAATGAGAGGCATTTCAGAAACATAGACCAACTCTTAGAGGCATTTATTGTCGAGTTTTCTAAGAGTGGAATCAGGCATAACACCTCCTCACTAATTCATAGTTTCAAACAAACACCTCAAGAGACGGTCAGACTAGCTGGAAGAAGATTTAGACAGTACCTGGAGAGATGCCCTATGCCAGAGTTACCCACACCAGCCAAGCAAGTGGCCTTGTTCCTAGATGGATTGTTGAGCGCTAAGCTCAGGTCATATGTGTACCTGAAGGACCCTAGAACGATAGAGGAATGCGTGCGCATGTGCATAGACATTGAGGACAATCTAGGTGAAGAGTTAGAGCTATCAAAAATCTATAAGGATTCTGATAGCTCTAGTAAACAGACATCTGGTCAATCCACATCCATCGAGGAACTTGCAGAGAAGGTAGCCCAAAAACTAGGTGTCTCTAGTAAGCAAATTCCTAGATTTGCCCCAGTTAAGCGGTGTTATAATTGTGGCGGTGAACATATGGCAAGTGTGTGCCCCATTATGGCCCAACCTCAGGTGAATCCTAGTAGCCAGTACTGCACCATAGAGCGCAGGTATACCAATCACACGGCACAAGACTGCCCATATAACAAACAAACTGTTAGGCAAAATTATCCTCAGCCATATCCGCAACATGGTAGGTACCAGAATCAGTACCCATCACCACAATACAACAGACCACAACAAACTTATCAGCCACCTTATCAAGGGCAGCAGAGACCTCAACCAGTCCTAGTGCAGCAACCCCCTGCTCCAACCAATGTGATCCCAGTAAAATATGCCTCTACTGAAGAAAATCCGAATAGAGCCATAGTTCCAGTCACCCCATTGCTATCAGACAGTGATCCAAGTGACCATAGTTTTGACTCCACATATATTGATAGCCCACAGGCTTACTACATGCAGTCACCTGAGCATAACGAGTCATACTACTATGAGGACCCAAGTGAAAATAGTGGGGAACCGGAGTATTCTAATGTCATGTACACAAACCCCAACTCTAGACCTCAACCTAGGCAGGTACGACCCCCATTTCCCAGAGGGCCATGCTTCAGATGTCAGGGAGATCACCTTATACGTGATTGTCCACTGCCTGCCCCTACACAGCCTCAGCCAGTAACCATTCAGGGCTTTTGTCAAGACTGCGGGAAAGAGCATCTCCTACGAGATTGCCCAAAAAACCCCAATAACATGCCTAAGATCACTCCTATCAATGTTGTGGGATTAGTTGTAGACTCCATAGGAAGCGTGACTTCCACTGCACCTGTGCAGGTGATCACAAGAGCCCAGGCACTTCAACAACACAAAGGTGCAGGGCCCGAACAGAGCCCCGAGGTGAGTGAAACAGAGAGCATAACCAAAAAGAGGACTAGAACCTGGAAGGAGAGTCGTGAAAGAATGAAGAGACAATGGGCAAAAAAGATAAATGAACTTGAAGAAAGCGTGAGAGAAACCAAGGCAAAAATCATAGAAATCACATCTCATCCGCACTCCCACACACTTCCTCCACTACCATCCCCATCACCCTCCAATTCTCCACCCTCTAACACACCCCTCGTAACCCACCCACCACCCCGAGTAGGATCAGTATTAGCTGACCCCACTCCTGAAGGCTTGGACATGATGTTCAAGGCCTACCAGGCTCGACTTCAAGAAGGGCCAACAGCTGCAAACCTAGACAGGAGTTACCCTAGAGCCGACTTAGAGATTGAACGAATGAAGATGTGCATGAAAATGGTAGAACAAGCTCAAGCTATACTTGAGACTAGCCAAAAGTTCAATCAGACAAACTCTGTCAAGCCAGAGTTGCATTTCCAAGGCTTACTAGAAAGATTAGAGCAGTTGGTAAACAAATCACAAGTTTCTTTACCTCCACAGGCTCAACCAGTCGTTGAAAGAGGACGCTCACCACAAATGGTAGCTTATGTTCCTAATTCTACGGATGCTGGAATACCTCCATCAATACAACAGTACTCTCCAGAGTTCTTGCGGGAAATACAAGAAGAGAAATGGGCCAAGGAGAAGGGTGATTCCCCTCCTATTCCTGAGATTGATGACCTTCATGATCAATTTCCCCAAGACATTCCCTCTATCTATGGGGATCAAGCAGAGCAACAAGAGGATGAGAGATTAGATTTTGAATCTAATTCTTTACAAGAGTTGCCTCATTTCACAGGCCCATGGGAATCTGAATCTCTCCAGATCAGAGCGCCCACTATATTGGTAAGAAATGAAGACTCAGTGATTCCCAGAAACATTGATGTTGTGAAAAACACTAAGGTTCAATGTCACCTCACTGTAGAGGAGCTGCTCAAGGCAAAACCGGAGCTCTGGAATCATGTGAAGGATCAGGTTCCAGAACTTGAATCCAATTTACCAAAAGTAGGCTCTAAGCAGAAAGTTCCCGAGATACCTCTCGACAAGATAGGAGACATGAGCGAAGGTGAAGAAGGTAACACTTATCTTCCGATCACCTATCAAGGTTACACAACCAAAGCAATTGTGGATTCGGGTGCGGGGGTTGCTATCGCAACTACCTCCTTGTGGAAACGATGGGGCAAACCCACCTTAAGACCAACGAGAATGAAACTTCAAATGGCAGATGGTCATTTTGAAAGACCTCTCGGATTGCTTGAAGGGATAACTCTAACCACTTGTGGTGTGGAGTTTGAACATACGTTCGCTATATGTGACTTTGAGAAGAATAATGTTTACGAGATGATCCTAGGAAGACCTTTCCTACGACAATTGCAAATAGTACAGGATTGGGGAACCAACTCCTTGTACTTACAGCACTTAGGGGTCACCACCAAGGTCAATCTGAAGGATCACACCTTCAGAGATGTACCACCCCTACAGTGGAATCCTATCCACAAAGCGAAAGAAGATTCTATCTCCGTGCATTCTGGAAGTTCACCTGAACCATCCTGGCTGCATGAAGATACTCACTTGTGGATGTGCAAGGTCGCTGAGGAAGAGGAAAAGCGCTTAAAAGCGAGAGAAGAAGGAACTCCCCCAGGAGATAGACCAATAAAAGACCCAGCCTATACACCGATGATATTTCCAGATGAGGAATTTGAGCCTCATGGTTGGGCAGAAATCTTAGCTACCATGGACATTGCAGTCAATGAAGAACAATGGACACCTCATTGTGATGAGGAGGGTTATGACATTTCAGTGTTCATGTGTCAGCCCTTGTTGGAAGAGTGTGATCCTAGCGAGTCCATAGAAGAAGAAGAGAGTGACGATGATCTAGAATCCATTGTGATGGATACCTACTTTGACTCAGAGGAACACTACTTAGAAGACTTAGGGGTGTTAACCCAAAAGGAAGAAGAACCCCTTGCGAGTATTAACACAATAAGTTCAAAGGAAGGAAGTGAAGGAGGTCAAAAGAAAAAGAAAAGGAAAGTAGTGAGACAAGAAGAGGAAGAATCATTGTTTGAAGTACCAGAGAATTTCAAGAAATATGAAGTGGAAGACCGGAAAATTTTGGTACGAATGCCTAAGAGAGAGGCCATTATAGGAGAAGCATATGACAATATAGAAAAGACCAAAAAAATTGTAGTGACCATTGAAGGGAACGAAGAGCGATGTACGTACATAGGAGACGACCTAAGTGCAGAAGAAGAAGCAGAACTTGTAGCTCTATTAAGAGAATATAGGGATGTGTTCGCATGGCATTATAGAGACTTGAAAGGAGTAGATCCAGAGATCTGCTCTCATACGATTCCGATGACCGCTGATGCTAAGCCCACCAAACAAAAACCCTACACGTATAATGACAATTATGCGGCCAAAATAAAAGAGGAAATTGACAGGCTGATTGAAGCCGGATTCATCTATGAGATCGAGCACACTGAATGGGTGTCCCCTATTGTAGTGGTGCCCAAGAAGAATGGGAAATTGCGAGTGTGCATTAACCTTAAAAAAGTTAATGCCGCTACGATTAGAGATAGTTATCCACTGCCCATCACCGAACATCTTTTGGAGCGTGTTGCAGGCAAGGAGGTTTACAGCTTCCTTGATGGATTTTCAGGTTACAACCAAGTAGCCATTGCCCCCGAAGATCAACACAAAACGGCCTTTGCCACAGAATGGGGAATCTTTGCATTCCGTGTGATGCCATTTGGGCTCACCAATGCACCTGCAACATTCCAAAGACTCATGTGTCATGTCTTCAAAGAGTTCTTGCGAAAGAGCTTAGAAGTATATGTGGATGATTTATGCGCTCATTCCCAAGAAAGGAGTTACCACATCCCTGAGCTTAGGCAAATCTTCAACAAGTGTAGAGATTATCGAGTGTGTCTGAATCCAGAGAAGTGTGTGTTTATGGTACGCCAAGGTAAGATCTTAGGTCACATTGTTTCGAAGAATGGAATATCAACTGACGAAGACAAGGTGAGAGCAATAGTAGAGTTGGCCAGACCAAGAAATGTGAAAGAGGTACAAGCCTTTATGGGCCATTGTGGATATTACCGTAGATTTATCCACATGTATGCCATCATAGCTAAACCTCTTTATGGGCTGTTAACGAATTTTGAATGGAATGAGGAATGCGAGACTTCCTTCAATGAGCTGAAGAGACGTTTGTGCACAGCACCAATATTGACTACTCCGGATTGGAGCAAACCCTTTCATGTCCATGTGGATGCCTCCAATCATGCAATAGGATGTGTGCTAGCACAACCCACAGGTGAAGGAAATCTAGATTTGCCGATAGCATATGCTAGTAGGCAATTAAATGCAGCTGAACGAAATTACACCACAACGGAGAGAGAAGGCTTGGGCATGATATATGCTGTGAAAAAGTTTAGACACTATCTATTGGCCAATAAGTTCAAGTTTTTCACTGATCATCAAGCGCTACTATATTTGGTCAATAAACCTTGCAATACAGGTCGCTTAGTAAGATGGTTCCTCTTACTAATGGAATACGACTTTGAAGTTGTTGTCAGGAAAGGTAGAACCCATCTTAGGGCAGACCATCTTTCTCGCATCACATCAGGAGAGCCACCGCAAGGAGTGCCTGACGAATTGCCCGATGCTTATCTGTTCAATTTAGAAGTTGTTCCTAAATGGGCAAATAAGTTGGTACCAGTCCTAACCTTCGGGCCTGCAAATAAAAATGTTAAGACAAGCAAAGAGGAAATTGTAAAATCGCTAAAGTATCAAATATTAGCCGGAAGCATGTACAAGCAAGATAACGAGGGCATATTAGCTTGTTGTGTCGAGGATGATGAACATGCTAGTTGGCTGCAACAAGCCCATGAGGGACCGCTAGGGAATCACTACTCTAAACAACGAACCTTGCAGAATCTAAAACGCTTAGGTGTGTATTGGCCTAGCATGGACAAAGAAGTACAAGAGTGGATCCAGAACTGCCCAGAGTGCCAGGAGAGACCCCCAGTGGAGCATGCCACTCTTTATCACATGTCATTAATCCCAGATTGGAGTGCTCCACTGGTTGAGTTCATGAGAACAGGAACATTAACCAATCAGGCTAGTCTTGCAAGAAAACGGAGCATGGAGCAAGAGGCTCAAGACTATGCTTTAGTAGGAGACAACCTGTATCGAAGAGGCAAGGATGGTTACCTAAGACTGTGCGTACATGAATCAGACTACTTGAAAGTCTTAGAAACGGCACATAGCGGTGTTGCAGGTGGGCACTTTGGGCCTGACAGAGTGATTAAGACTATTCTATTCTCAGGACTGTGGTGGACCACTCTTCATATGGATGCACATACTTATGTGAAGAGTTGCGACACATGCCAACGTGCCCAATATCCGACAAGAAAGGATGAAATGCCCTTGAGGCCGATGATGGGAGGACGTGCATTTTCAAAGTGGGGTATAGACTTTGTAGGTCCCATCAACCCCCCAGCTAGGAACTCCCATGCAGAATACATTATTGTAGCCACAGATTACCTTACAAAGTGGGTGGAAGTAAAAGCCACGGCAAAGAATGATGCTCAAACGACGGCTAAGTTCTTATTCGAAAATGTGTTCACTAGATATGGGTTACCAATAGAGTTGGTTAGTGATAGAGGTACGCACTTCTTGAATGAGGTCATTGAAAATCTCCTTCAAGAATTCATGGTGATACATAAGAAATCTGCACCCTATCACCCACAGGCTAACGGACAAGCCGAGAGCACGAATAAGATCCTGTGTAACGTATTGACGAAACTGGTCAATAATAAACGCTCTGATTGGGACAAACAACTTCACCATGCTGTTTGGGCATACCGAGTTGCTTACAAAACGGTACTCAATGCCACCCCATTTCAGATGGTCTTCGGACAAAATGCGGTGCTACCCTTAGATTTCCTAATTCCAGCTTTAAGGGTAGCACAAGAGCATGAGTGGAATGGACACGAGTTGTCCTCGAGGATCTTTGATCTAGAGCGCTTAGGTGAGACGAGGCTACGAGCAGCAGCAGGTATCTATGCTGCAAAGAAACGGCAAAAGGCATACTTTGATGCCCATGTGAAGGATAAGGGCTTGAAAGCAGGAGATCTAGTGTTAGTCTACACATTGAAACAACACGCAAGAAAGCTAGAGAAGAGAGGCTACGGACCTATGATCATTAATAGGATCTCCACGAGTGGAGCAGTACAACTAGCCACTTTAGAGGGGGATGTCCTCCCAAACTATATTAGCGGATGCAGAGTCAAGCTGTATCAGGAACCCCTCACGGAGGAGATGCTAAGCCGACTCAATATTGCTAAGCAACGTAAAGAGGAGGAAAAACGAATTCGAGAGGAAGCACAGGCAGAGGCCTTAGAACGTATCAAACGAATGAAGTTGAGAAGACAAGGAAGGGACCAGCCTATGACTGACACTCAAGAGTCTCCAGGCTACCACATGGCCATGTGTGAGGCTTCAGGAGGGCGCACCCATAAGATAGTAGACCGACGACCTTTTGTGACCCTAGAAATAGGACAAAAGGACAACACAACAAGCGTGAGGGCTTTAATTGATTCAGGAGCAGCCACAAGTGCAGTTCGGCTTTCTTACTGCCAGCAGCTGCAGTTGGAGGTAAAACCCATAGAAGCATATCTGATAGGATTAGGAGGTGTTGAAACCCCTTGTATGGGAGAGGTGGATCTTCCCCTCTACATACAAGAGGTCCGCACGCCAGTAAAAGTGCTAGTGTGTGAAGACGAGGATCTGACCGAACCGCTTATATTGGGCCAAGACTGGATCTATGATCACGCAGTCAACCTGAACCTAAGAAGTGGACTTCTTCAGGCTTGGGTAGGCCAAAGTCGCCTCACGATTGAATTAGAAAATCAAGCACTCAAACCAATAGAACAGGCAACAACTCCTGGTCCCTCCAGGAATCCATATGAAGATAACCACGATGTGCTTGTCCAAACTTCTATGATGCAGAGGAATGTCAACCTTACTGAAGGTTCAGGAGCCAAGAAGGAGTTCCTAATTGATCCACAGAAGATTCTAAACGAACGGACCGATCATCACTCTATACGAGGGAGACCGCTGATCAAGAGGAAGGAGCGCCAACCTGCGCATCATGGAGCATCTCGTGGCGTGAAGCAGATCTGGATACGCAAGGATGGGAGACCTACAGCTCCAATTGCAGATTCTCAAGGAGACAAGAAACGAGCCTCACAATCAAGGATCAAAGCTAAGAAGCCCCTAGGATCACCCCTAGGCACACCATCTCTATTTGGGTCCCTAAGCGGTCAATGAAGGCCATCCCTAATGCTAGACAGATATGGGTGCCCAAGGCTAGCTTACAAGCCCAAATTACTTCAACTATAGACACAAGGATGAAGCAGCTCTCACAAGCACTCTTGGCCAACAACTCAGGAAGTGACAAGATACCTACACCTCTCACGGTCCACACTCCCATCAACCCCAGGAATGTCTGGAAATGGGTACCCACAAGGTCCCAATCACATCACACACTCAGACCAAAGTCTTCACCTGTCCTTAGCTCTAAAAGCTACGACTCCTGTATCAAAGTGTGGAGAGTTAAACTGTGTACTAAACCCCCTGACCATCTTCTGTAAATCCGTCCACACTAACACAGAAGCATTTCGAGTCCATTGCATAACCAAAGTACGCATCTAGGATGACACTGACCGTGAATCACCACTCACACATATCATAAACACCTCACCACTAACTACTGACCTCCTGGATTGTCATGTTAGTATTGTGAAGGGAACACCATTACATCTTGTTTCCTATGCAACACTAATGTGCCTTTCGTCTTCCAGCAGATAAGCGACCTACTCTCATGGCAACCGCGGCAGGCACAAGCTCTCAGGCAGGATCTGGTGCCCCCATCAACTGGGATGCCATGCCAGTGGAAGCTCCACCAACGGCTAGACCTGAAGAATTCTTGAATGTGCGAAGAATCCCTATTCCAGATCCACCCAGTGGACTAACCGAAAGAGTAAAGGGGCACTCCCATTGGTTCAATGAAATGCCAGGGGAATTGGGAGACGCGGACCACATCTGGGAGTCCAAGATGGAGTGTGGAGGGGTTTGGTGGACCTTCCAATTCTTTTCAAGAGAATTTGAGGCCTTACAAAATGCAGCTCCCCTTCAAGAGATCTGGCGAAAGGCAGGACTGCAAACTTACTTCAGTGCAGCTCTACCAAAACCTGACTTCCTCAGGTGTTACTACTTGATTGCTACGATGAAACCTACAGGGGATAAAGATCATTCAGGCACATTCTGGGTGCCCTCCTTATCTAATCTGGAGGAGATGAGGAAGTTTGAACTAAATGTAACATTAATCAGGGAAGCCCTTCAAATGTATGGCACTCATGTGCCTTCAGATCGCGACCCCCTGATACCAGAATCAATGAAAAGCAATAGAGTTAAGAAGCTCAAAGACATGTGCGCCCTCACCCCCAACATCGCCATACCCCTGCGGATGTGCCTCCAGCACTTCGCATTTCCAGCTCAAGACCGTTTCACTCAGCCTCACAAGAAGATATGGTACGGACTGTACTTAGCAGAGACCGGCAGCTTGCCCATTAAGATGCCAGTATGGATCTTAGATCAGGTATATGAGGCAGGCAAGCGGGGGGTGAGGAAACCCACCCTACATGGTTGCTGTGCGTTGACTAGAATCATCTACAGATGTCTGGCGTATGATGTGCCAGTTGCTCGAGCCCTAAAGTATGCACATCTGGAGTTGTTTAAAGGGCGAAAGTCAGGGAGTCAGCCTGCAAAAAGAATGCGTGGATCCCTTTCACAAGTCCTGATCCCTCCAGCAACCACTACCGAAGTCTCCACTAGAGAAGAAGCCCCGGTGGCACCAATCACAATTCATCTCCAGGAGTCTCAACCAAGAGAGGTGGTACAGCCCACTCCCTCTGCCCCTCCGCTACCTACCGATGCAGAATTTGCAGCGATGGCCACTTTCACCGAAGACCCAAATTTTGATTTTGAAACATTTCTGCAGACGGCTCATCTATCAGACAGTGAAGATTGCCCTG
The DNA here is from genome assembly GCA_020310875.1 of Ceratopteris richardii. Taxonomy (NCBI): domain Eukaryota; kingdom Viridiplantae; phylum Streptophyta; class Polypodiopsida; order Polypodiales; family Pteridaceae; genus Ceratopteris; species Ceratopteris richardii. The sequence goes on along the minus strand of CM035443.1, from coordinate 17,149,894 downwards.
ACAATGTCGATCCGGGGACATCTACCCAAAGAGAACATGCACGAGGCGAGACAAGCAGCGTACAGGAGCTAGGAGTGACGCAACCCCCTCAAAGACTAAACACACAAACTCAGGAGCAGGCACCAAGGAATAACCCAGAAGAGAGTGAAGACGAAGCCCCTGCATATACGGCACAGCTCCAACGATTATACCAAACAATCAAGCAGGTACAAAGACGCCATAAAATGTCAGAAGAAGCAAATAGGGCCCTAGTAAACCAGATGTTACAGTCATAGCATATCGACCCCCAGTTTGTAGAATCACTGAATCTATTGGCGGACACCTGTGGCATCAGTGAAGCAATGAGAACCATGGTCTGTCAAGAGAACCCTGCTTATGATCAAAGAAGAATTGATACACGGCCGCGACAAGGAAAGATGATTCAGATGGAAGTATCTACCGCGTTAGCTACATCCACATCAGAAGATGTGCACATGATTAGCCCTAGGCACAATGATGAACCGGAGGAAATTACGCATGCCCCATCTTCCCCATCATCTCCTATCCCACCCTCAGAGCCTCTCTCCACGTGTCTTTCTACACAAACATTCTCCTCCTATAGTGAGACCATTGTACACACCCCCGTTTCCACTCTCCTCCCTTCACCCTCATCCATCTCTGTCACTCAGGCTTTTGAACCTCAATTAGGTCATCCTTTCTTCCCCCATGCCTTTGGACAACCATCTGTCACTAGTCAGACTCTTTCCTTCCCTTTACTCTCCACCCCTCCATTTCCTCCCCCCCAAACCCTACCTACCCCGTCCCTTGTAACTGCCTCGAGCACCACATTAACCACCCAACCCTCCTTCTGGACCTACCTTGTAAACATTCTTCAACAGGTCGAGGAACATAAGAAAAAGTCCCATCCCCAAATTCACTCCCCCACATTCACGGCCACCACTATCACACCACCCACCGTCCCGGTGTTCACATTTCACGAATCACACTCACTCATGTCCGATCCCATGGACATCTCACCATCCGCTGGATCACCCACAACCACTGTCCTCACAACACCATCACAGGTTATTACACTCACAGCACCACTTCCACACACGGTAGGCACAACATCCACTTGTCCCATTCCCACTTCCCAACCCCCTGCATCGTCCACCTCATTTAGTCTTGCACTCGACACGATGCTTGAAGCTGCCACTCAGCTTAAGCAAGAATATACATTATTGGAAGAAAATAACAAAGGGCTTTGCACCCTCTCAGCAACACTCCAAGAGCGTGTCAATGCTTTGGAGTTCATTCATACGGAGTCACAAAGCAAGATCTCCGCCCTCGAACAGGAAAATGCGCAACTCAAAGCGAGACATATGGAAGAGAGCAAAGCCATGGAGGAACAGCTGCGCGATCAAATGGGCCGCAATGCACGGCTTCAACGAAACATGGCTTTGCTACGACGACATCTGGCAGCAGCGCAAGAAGAGAATAGACGGCTTCAACAACAAAACCAAGAGAACCTCGAGGCTGCCATGGAAAACACCTCGGGAGCACCCATAGACCCGGTCAAATTTCAAGCGGTCCCATCAGAAAGCATACAACAAATCTTGGAAACATATGCCAATCTGTTAGAAGCACATGATCAGCTTGCCGACCAGCTAAAGGACGTACAGAGACCCCAAGAGTCTACACCACACCGACAAGAACATAAAGAAATGACAGACGCTGCTACTTCAACCGAACCTGAACATTCAACGCCCAATGACGTGCTGGAGTTACAGCAGCAGATCGCAGAATTAAAGCTGAAGTTGATGCAGTACGAACGACCCCCTTCCCCCCCAGAGCAACCGTCAGAAGAAGAAGCAGTTACCATCCCAGTGGAGGAAGCATTCGACGACAACTACGAGCCTCAACCACTTCCAGGTGGACGCGTAACAGAAGAAGGTCAAGATACCTATGAGGAACCCCCATCGGCATGGATGAAACAAGTAGAGGAGATGGGGAAAACTCATCAGGAGCGGATATCCACTCAGATGCTGGCAATGAAGGCCGTTGAGGACACCATCCTTCACTCAGAATACTTCAGGCACCTCGCTCCTAGACGCCTGATCACTAGCTCAGAACTGCAATACAAGCCCTATTTTGTATTGTTGGCTGACTACAATGCAGAAATCAAACGAGTCACCAACAAGTGCCCAACATTTGCCACACAGTTCGAACCAGAAGACATACCAGAAGCGGCACGAAAGGGGGCCATATTCCGACCAACGTGGAGGCAAAAGTTACTCGAAACTTATCCAGAAATGCTTCGAACATGGGATCATGCCCCCATGCATTTAAAGTACAATCCGTGTTTTGGGCCAGTGCAAAGACGTAGATCATGGAAAGCTTTTGCCATCAAGGTTCAGAATAACGCAAACTGTAAAGAATGGCTCAATTACCCCGCTATCGCCCCCCCAACCGGTACTCCTACAGTGTCATACATGATTGCAACCATCCGACATTGGATACCATGCCTCCACCCGATGCCAGATGTCGCTGCCCAGATGATGCTCAAGATCCTCGACATGATGCAGGTCGTACTCAAAACTTTTCGCAATGTATGCCATATTCAACCTCCTATTCCAGGGTTTATCAATGGTAACTACGACCTGCTATATGATATGAGCACAACCCCGAGCATACGAGTGGCTTACGCATGGCATGCACGCATAAGATATCTCCCTGCCTGCTACAAGCAAACATTTGACGACATGTTCACCACGGGGTTTTGGGAAGCACATTCAGAGGTATTTGCGCCACGGCCTACGCATCTACTCCATCTCTTTGCATGTGAGCAAACGATGCACTCCGAGCTCTACACGATGCCACAACCTGACATGCCTGGTACAGTGGATTGGGAGGCCTTGCAACGAGATCTAATCAGAGGTGTAAAAATCAAAGAACACGAAGTGGCAACGGACCTCCTGCAAAAATACATTGATCAAACAGCGGAAAAGAGGTCTGTCAGAGGCGACAGACCCTAGGGGGGGGAGAGTGTTGACAGGATGAGGGGAGAAGCAAGTATGGACACATATGCAGATCTAGCACTGAGGCTACCCTTCATTTTTTCCAAAAACCCCAACATCATTCTAAAGTGATTCTCATCACTACAAACCCTTGTAAATATCTTTTCACCTTTTTGTAGCTCCATTTTGTACAAGCCGAGGAGTCCTCGAGCTTGGGGAGCCTTAGATGTAGTTGCCTGCCAGTTTTCATAATTTTTAGATCTTGTTTGGGCCCTCAAATAAGCCCCGGAACCTAATTTTTAACTAGGCCGGACACTAGGTCTGAACAGGGCCAAAGCTAGTCAAGAACTATAAATAGAGCTAGAGAGCTCATTTTTGGGGTTAGCTTCTTGTAGTTTGAGCTTGTATGAGAACTTTCTTGCAATAGAAGTAATTCCATTGTCTTACTCTCTTTGTTCTTACTGTGTGTGTGCGCGTGTGTGTGTATGTGTGTGCATGCTTGTGTGCTTCTCACCCACGCACTTGTGCTTCCACTTGCTCGCGGTCTTCATACCATCCTCACGTCTCCCCGGATTGACATTAAAGGAGGTGCTACTCATCGCTGAGCTACAACAACCTTTGCATAAGAAAACTTTTTTGAAATTTTTGGGAATTTTTAAGGCATTTTTAGAATTTGTTTCTAGCATTTTTCATCTTTTTTAATGTCATTTTCTTGATAAAATGAAATAATAAGGAAGTTCTCTATGGTGAGTGAGAAAGTGGCCTAGAAATATCAAGAAACTTTTTTAGACTTTTTCTTGATTTTTTTCCATTGTTTTGAATTATTTTGGATTTTATTAGTATTTTTTATATTTTCTAGGGTATTTAAATTAAAAAGGCCCCTTGATGGCTAATTTTATTTTTTTTTTAAACAAAAAACAAAAAAAAAACCTCTTTCTCTCTCTCTCTCTTTCTATTTTTTATCTTAAATTTTATTTATTTTTTATTTATTTTAATTATTTATTTATTTATTTTTATTTTTATTTTCTTTTATTTTATTTTATTCTTATTTTTTTCTTCCCCATGATTTTTAGTTTTTAATTTTTATTTTTTATTATTTATTTTCTTTTTATTTATTTTAATTATTTATTTATTTATTTTTATTTTCTTTTATTATAATTTTTTCTTTTTATTTAAGCTTTGCCCCACCCCACGTGCGTTCAACCAAACAAAAACGTCTAAATGCGTTTGGCTTTAGATTGCACTTCGGATGGTCATTTTTTTCAAACTTGGGGTCATTTTCATGTATTTTGGCACCTCTAAACTCATCTTTTTACTTATTTTTTCCAAAATCTCACCTTTCCTCTGACTTTTGGTCAAAACCCACATGTTTTGAGCACATTTATCACGTGTTTTTCTTTATGCACATGGTCCACATGGTCTATTCTCACTTTCTTTTACCATATGTTTCATAGTTTCCCATATGCACCCTCTGTAGCTTTACTGTTTTATCAGTTTGTCCCTCTCCAGAGCCCATAATCTTACTCCCTCACCATCCCTTTCTCCTTCTACACATCCCCACCCTTACCCCTCAACTACCCTATCACTCTCAGCCATTCCACCCTCCATTCACTTTCCTCCTACCCTACATTCTCCCTCCTTTGCTCTTCCATGCAAAATTTCCACTTTTGGTTCTTCACTGGTGTTTGTTCTTTACTGCTCCTAGTGGACTTGGTAGTTGCTCAAGTGTTCTATTGAAGATTATGCAGCATAGGCATTATGGTGTCATCTTTGCTCAGTGTTTTGGCTAGTAGCTCTCTGGGATGGAGAGCCCATTAGGTAGCGCGCAACTGTTGAGCCCTTAAAAGTCAAAGGATCAAAGTCAAAGGATCAAAGTCAAAGTGGTCAAAGTCAACATGTTCATGGTCAAAGTCAACATGGTGAAGTAAAAGCATTCAAAGTTTGGCTGTCAAGGTGCACAGGTAGTGCACAATTAATTGTTCACAAAGGGTATAATTGCAGAAAGTTGGTTGCAGGTTGCAAAGTGTATTTTTGTAATTCTCTAAGGTTCAAAGTGTTTTTAAAAGTGTTTGGAAGCTTTAGGTGAACCCTCTCTTAGGTGCACAATTGAGGAATTAAAAGGAAAAAGTGAAGGTATGTGAAGCGGGAGTGTACGCAGAAGTGAAAGTATGGCCCCCAATTAAAAATTTTGTTTTAGTCCAAAGTCACTAGAGGACAAAACAGAGATTCGTTGGATGCCCACTTTTGGAGAAAATCTTGGGACATCAAAGTGAGCATCAAGATACTCTAGTAGTTAGGAGCATACGTGAACCAACACTCAAATCAAGGCAAGGCATACAGTGATTCTGTGATGCAGAGAAGTGAAGTGCAAGGTGTGCAAGAAGAGTGACTTAGAAGTGTGCAGAGAAGTGGTAAGACATGCAACCAAAGGTCACAAGGTCCCATTGAAACTGTGTGCGCGTAGATAGAAGGTGTCCATCCCTCCCCCTATTGGAAGCTTGAGTGCAAGGTGTGCACAAGTGCAAGCTTGGAGAAGGTGGAGATCTAGTGCAGAGAAGGTCAGCGGTAGCAAGAACCTTGGGTATTTTGTAACCTTGCTAATTGTGCACTCTTTGGGATTTTGCGCAGAGAGCGTTTGGATTGTAGTGTACATCACCATTGTACTTTTCTCCTTATCATGAATCTACAAAAGCTTCTAGTGTCTTTATCTTTCTTTTTTTTTCCCCCTTCTCCTACAAACACTCAAATCCCTTTTTGCACAAGAATCCCCCAATAGTTTGTGTTGCGGAGGACTGAAGACAAGGACGCATAAGAAAAAAAGCAAAGAAAAGCAAACCCCAAAATTTTCAAGAAATTGCTAATTTTCTTTTCCCAAAAAGCCATTGCAAAACTGTAAGAAGCATTGTAAATTCTATAGAGGAATCATCTAGATGCATGATCCCGAAAGAATGTAACATTACCCTTATACAATAGTAGGAACTTATGATTTATAAAGAAATTACCGGTCTCTTATGTGAAAGGATGAAATTTAGGGCACATGTATATAAGTTACATGACTCTTTTGTAAGGACTTTTGGCATTTTGAAGAACTAACTAGGAGAATTTCGAATTTTCTTCTTCTTAATTGTGTATCTTCTTCGTGAGCTTGTCTGTGTGCTAGAGGCATGGAATGTGTGCTTAGAGGTGTTGTCTATCGCTTCCCCATTTCTTTTTGCTATTGTGGTGTGTGTCTGAAGTTTTAGAAGCATAAGAAGTGTGAGTATGTTTTTTTTTTAATCCATTTTTTGTCATAGTTTGAGGTACATAGGTTCAATCGGGTTGGGAATATGACCATTGGATGCCTCTCATTGAGAGCTTCAAAATGAACATGCTATTCACTATATTCAGCTATCCCAGCTGAGAGATGTCGCTCGATTTGTATTTGCTTCTGCACTAAGTATTGTGATACACATCATTGTCTAAGAGGTATCATGTGAGGTAGATTCTCCTAATTTGCAAGCATTACTTGTCCATTCCCTACATTAGCTATCATGTGTGCAAGTTTCTTCATACACGATTGGATTAGACTCAGAGATTGATAATTAAATGAGTGTATCAATGCCACCACTATATGCACTTGCTTGATGATAGAGATTTAGTCTCATTCATTACAATTCCCTAAGACGTTGTGATCTTAGGTACATAAATTTTTTGGCGCCATTTTTGGGGAGTCGAGTTTCATCAAGGTGCCTATGTGATGAGTAGAGCATTGTTGTGAAGGTAGTGAGCATGAGGAGGCAAATTTCAGTAGCTCAAATAGTCACTATTCTCTTGCACTTTTGCTTCATACACCTAGTGTGTGTGTGACAACTTTTAGGATTAGGGTCAGAGTGGAGGAATTAGGGTTATGAAGTAGGAAAGAGAGTGTGGAAATAGAGTAAACCACTTAGTTCCCAAAAAGAAAAAATCTCAAAACTTTTCATTTTTCTCTTGAATCTCAAGCCTAGCCAGAGACTAAAAAACCAAAACTTCACCACATTCTACTTCACTTATTTTTTAAAGTATTATGGAGTGCTCTGGATTAACAATATCATAGATCATGTATTGTTGATAACGTGGAGTTTAACAAAATTATAGTACCAAAAAGTTGAGAAGATTTATTTTTGAGGTGAACTTTACACCATAAGCAAATCAAATTTCTGATTGATCACTCACATGAGGCAACACCCGCTGAGGCACAAGATTGTGAATGAACCTTAGATCTAGATGTATCCTAGGGGATCAAAGAAGCAATAATATCTTTAGTAGGGAGTGTAACTCAAAAGAGTATTCACCCATCTACTCCAACCTATCTAACGACTCAAAAGAAGAATTCAATCATGGCATCGAGTCCCTATATACTTGGATGGACTCAATAGGTTGGTAGCAACACCTAGAAATTCCACGGAGTCAGAAGTTTTACCTAGACCAGCTGTGAAATTCGAGGGAGGATTTTACATGGACAAGCAAGGGTAACTATATTTAGTGACTAAACATCTCGAGAGAATCAATGGAAGAGGAGAAATTGAGAACCCTAGTAACCCTATTGAGATAAATAATAAACAAAAAGTATCTACCCCAAGAAAAAAATCGATAGTAGTAAACATTTGGAGAGGGGATAAAATCCCTCAAGATGATTACTTGATGGAATTTTACTTGATAACTGGAACTCAAAAATCGGTGCAAGCCACTTCACCCTTAGGGGGAGAAAGCACCAATCCTACCACCATTTATGAATTGCATGATCTTGAAGACTCTTCCATAGTCATGTACCTGGATCAAAACAAGAGAAGGTATTGGGAAGTCATTGATCTAGACAAATCTAGACTTCAGTATTTGGGTTTGCAAGTATTCCCACCCAAGGATTAGGCAACCACCTCTCAAAACCCTCAAGGGAATCAGAAAAGTTAGAAGAACCCATTCATAGGTCAACTTATCAATTAGAGTGTCCCAATCAGACCACATGTTTACCTTACTACACCCAATACCAGCATCATACCAAATACCCATTTGGGGAGCAAGACAATGACTAGACCACCCTTTCCTTTAAGACCCCCACGGTAGAGGGCAAGGCATGCATCTTGTAGCCTTACCATCCGGTTTACGCTTCAGCTTGTATACCCACTTAGTGCCAATGGCCTTCTTGCCAGGAGGCAAGTCACATAAAGACCAAGTACCATTCTTCATTATAGCATCATATTCAGATTGCATAGCAGCCATCCAATTTTCTGAATTTTGTGCTTCATTTAACGAAATAGGCTCATTCTCATCACAGAGACTAGATGCAGCCATAGCATAGCAATCTAATGCAAAAGAGGCACTATGAGAGCCTGAACGAGTACGATATGATAGAGGTGCATATAATTTGCTATCATGCAAGGTCTGCAGCAGCCATTTTGGCATAGCTCTTGCCTACTCAATATCAGCTCTCTCATCAATAAGTGCATCATGTACATCTCCATCAGAAATGGAATTATCTGCATCATCACATGAAACCTGCAAAGGCTGAGAAGTTGCCTCATTAGGACCAGCACTAGACTGTCCACCTGTAAAAAGAGGCAGCAAAGTATCATACATGTATTTGGAGCTAACAAATGTCTCCTTAGTACATGAAAGCAATGGCTTAATAGCATCTTCCACAAAAACAACATCATGGCTAACCAAAATGCGTTTAGTATGTGGATGATACAGACGATAGCCTTTACTTTCAGAACTATACCCAACAAAAATACATTTTATTGCTTTATCATCCAATTTTCTGCAATGTTGTTCAGGCACTAATGCATATACCAAACAACCAAAAACATGCAGATGAGCAATAGATGGCTTGCGGTCATGCCAAGCCTCATATGGAGTGATAGACTGCAGTGCTTTAGTGGGACACCTGTTTAGTACATATGTTGCACACATGAGAGCCTCAAGCCAGAAACTATGTGGTAAAGCTTGACTCTTCACCATACACCTCACCATCTCCATGAGTGACCTGTTATCTCCATGAGTGACCTGTTCTTTCGTTCAGCAAATCCATTCTGTTGAGGTTTATACGGCACTATACAAGTGTTTTATCCCATGTTCAGCCAGAAATGCATTAAAATCAGAAGACATATATTCCCCCCCTCGATCAGAATGGAGGGTGCCCATTTTACATGCTGAAAGATTTTTAGCCAAAACCAAAAACTGTTTGAAGCACATGAACACTTCGGACTTTGCCTTCAATGGATATACCCATGCATGCCTGGAAAAATCATTGATGAAAGTCACAAAGTAGAGATAATTCCCAAAAGAAGGTGTCTGCATAGGACCACTGACATCACTATGTACAAGCTGCTATTTTTGAGTAGCCCGAACTGAACCATCTTTTGGAAAGGACGAACATTGCATTTTGCCCAAAATACAGCCTTCACAAACATGTTTTCTGGGTGCCTCAAGTTTGGGCAAAGAGGACACCGTTTCAGATTTCTGCACACATAGCAAACTAGCAAAATTCAGATGACCAAAGTGTGCATACCAAAGCTTTGCATCTGACATAGCTTGATAATCATTTACTGCACATGCCAAATCATTTACAGATCTTTCATAGTCTATGAGCTTATACAGCCCACGACATAAAATGCCAGAAGCAATAATCACATTGCCATTTGACAGATCATGAATTGTACACCTGTCATCAACAAATTTCACAACCAAGCCAATCTTGGCTAATGCAGAAATTGATAACAAGTTCTTCTTGAACCCTGGCGCAAATAAAGCATCTGACAAAGTGAAAGAACTACCATCAGCAGTAGTCAAAATGATCTTATCAACTCCCATAACAAGATAAGAGGAGTTGTTGGCGCATGTAACAGTATTCCCTATAGGGGCAGGCTCGAGTGAAGAGAAGAAACTGCGCTGCGAGGTAATATGTTTGGTCGCCCCACTGTCAAAATACTAAACATCTGAGTCTACTGCAGACATGCACTCCTCATGAGAAGATGGGTCAAAACTGCAGACAGTAGTAAATGCCCATTCTTCTTCCTGCACAAGATTAGCAGACTCTGTTTTTGGTGTAGAGGCCTCTACAACAACCATTCCAACCTCTTTCTTCTTTGCCTCTTTAACAGCCAGTTTTGCAGTTCTTTATGATATGATCATTCCCTTTACAATACTTACAAAACATTTTTTACTTTTCTGATTTCTTCTCATCTTTATAAGTTCCTTCTTCGAATATGCAGAATTAGTAGATTTTTGCTTACTAATTGAAGAGCTCCATTTTCCTTTGCCCTTCTGACTAGCAAAGAAAGCTTGATCTGCAACTCGCATAATAGACCTGTTCTGCCTGGACTGATCTTCTTGCAACAAACAGAGACTAACTCCTCAAATGATAAGGCATTCGGATTGCCTTTCATCATCAATCGAAGAGTAGAAGCAAAACTCTGATATGAATCAGGAAGACCATTTAGAATGGTCTGCACAAGTGAGCTATCTGATATAATCTCATCAGCAGAAATCAATTGTTCCTTCAAATCTTTGATCTTTGTTAGGAAACTATCCATAGAACCACCTTTATTCATGTGCTCACTCTCCAACTGATTTCGGAGGTAAGCAACACGAGCCTCATTCCTAGCTTGGTACAATGTGTTAAAGTGTATCCCAAGCATCCTTAGCTGTTTTGCAAGAGCGAATGTGAGGAATAATGGCACGTTTTATAGACAAAGCTATCAATGCATGTGCCTGGGCATCTCTGCCATCCCAGCAAATCTGCTCTGCAGTAGGTGCAGCAAAAACCGCAACACAAACAGGAATATGCAGAATATCATCATCTTCGACACCTTCTGCATCAGCTTCAGTACCTGCAATTGTAACAGTTGCAGGTGTGATAGGATGTTTTTCAACACCCTACACAATGTTCAACAGTCCTTTTGTAACCAACACATGTCGCATCATATAAGCCCATAATGGGTAGTTGGTACCATCCAACTTATCATCAACAGCCAACATACGGAATACATCACTGCTTTCAATCATGGCCGGTGATTAAAATACCTTGATGTAGAAAATTGACTGTATCTCAAAAAGTTGAACAGAAATGCCCAGACGAATTCCAGTAGACGTATAGTAGAATTTGAGACGTTTATATTGGCGAACAGAAATTGGTATATACCTTTGGCACAAAAAGATGAAATAGCCTGCACAAGCACTGCGATAGTGCGTTTGGAGGTCGAAACGAGCTCAAATCACGATTTCGGCACCACAAAACGAAGTTGTTTTTATCTCGAAAACAGGCTGAGTATGCTCACCACTTATACCAATTGTTGGAGATCGAGATCTGCAAAAGCACACGAATAGCACAAAGAAGAAGAAGAAGATTGGAGCACAACACACAATACTGAATGTATTACCACTAAAATGTACAAAGATAAGTAACCCGTTAGTTGTATAGGTATATGTACAAAATGTAGCTTGTTCAAAGAATTTTCGGGTGTTTCTTGAATCCAGCTTTCAGTTCTTTAATGCATAGCTTTGTTTGCACAAGTTCAAGGACTCCAAGTAGAGTACTCTTTATGCTTCATCTCGATAGAATGTTCAGCTTTATTGGAGTGTTTTCAGCCATATAGTTGAGCTAAAAGATTTCTTGAAGAAGTCTCCGTTATGGTCGGAATATTCAATGCAATTGTCAACAATTTTCTCTTAGTGCATAACAGCATTCAAAGCCTCTTAGAAGGCAAGGTTTTTGCATTTAGTTTGGATTGAACTAAGCCATATTGTGTTCTTTTGCTCATACATGCATATTGAGAATTCATGTCTTCTTTTGCCTATGTACGCTCATGTGATTTGACATGACAATTACATTTTGCATAACGACTTTGACATGTTAACGAGGTTCGTGCTGAGATTTTCCTAATGAGGAGAAACCCCGATGTTAGGGTGTCTTTAATAATGCAGGTGGAACCACTTACACCATTTCTAGATCTATGAAATGTGTTTGGGAGTTTTGATGCCATGACTGGAGAAATATTTTCAATGTCATTAATATATGAAGATAGAAGATAGATAAGTTCGAAAATATGGAAAAATTTGATAGAGTTTGCCTAGACAAATGGATATTCGATCATCAATAACCAAATAAAAGAAGCCAACTAATGTCTACAAATTAATAGAACAATCTTCTCTACAATTGGAGCATGTGATTACAAAAACAAAATTTCACAATCTTCTCTATAATTGGAGTATGTGATTACAGAAACAAAATCATATCACTACCCAGGAATGCATTAAAGCCTTCCGGGTATATTTCTTACTCCATAAACCTTGAGCACAAAAAATGCCAAGTTAGCTAGCATGCACCTATAAATACATTAAGATATAAAAGGTCAACTTTGAAATCCAGAAATTTGATGGATCTAATTTTGCCTTTTGGAAGAATGATATATAAGATTCTTTGATTAAAAGAAGGTAATGGAATTCAATTGAACAATGTTGATTGGGAAGAGCTTGATCAGAAGGATAAGTCCACTATTCTCTTGCTCTTGGCAAATAATGTATACTTTACATTGTTGGATTGTAGGACCATTGAGGAGGTTAGGCAAAAGTTATGCAAAACTTATAAAATATGTTGTATCAAATAGAATTCATTAGATCAGAAATCTTTAACATACTTGTGTAAAAGATATAAATATGCTAACACCATCACAATATACTTTCTACGCAACCAAGAGCAACATTGCACCTAAAGCTTGTCCACTATGATATCTATGGTGCTTCTCTAAGTCAAGAAATTTAGAGGAAGTACAAGGTTGCAACAAATAATGGAGATGTTGAACCAACAACACAATATAAGGAAGAACAAAGGTAGAGATGGCAACCATGACAAGAGTAGGCCAATCTTGAAAGAGGAATGTTAAGTGATTTCATTGTCATAGAAAGGCCACATGAAGAAAGATTTTTGTGCTCTTATTAATGCCAAAGGAGAGGGGAAAGTTGATGGGCATGTGAAACAATTATATGCACCTACTTCATCAATACAGAATAAAGAATCAATGCCATTTCTAATTATTCTAATGTATTGACGTTGAATAGTATTGCAGTTGTTGAGGTTATGGGTGACTCGCTTTCTTACACATGGCTTTTGGACTCAAGCGCTTAATTTCATGTGATACCACATGGAGCATAGTTCCATACTTATGAAATAAAGTCTCCTACAACTCTCAAGCTTGGGAACTCTTATCAATGTGATGTGGTTGGAATTGATGACCTACTTGTTTAGTTTGCAAATGGTTCAAAGTTTACCATACATAACGTATATCATGGTCGTTATCCTTCATGCATTTTAAGGTCAATTTCTAAACTTGATGAAATTAAATATAAGTGGTCTTCTATGCTAAGTCATTTCGCATATAAAAGGAAATAGTTATTACTGAAGAAAATAAAATTCAGCACTATGTTCTTGGTTTGGGTCTCAAAAATAACACTTGTTAGCTATTACTAAGGCCTATGATTGATTTATGGGATAGTCATTTAGATGTATGTCTCATAATGGAATGGAAATTTTCACGTCTTGGCTACTTATCTATGCCTTCATTTTCTAACTTCCCATTTTTTTAGCATTTTTAGTATGTTAAACAAACAAGGAATGTATGTACACACTTTGAATCGTGATCTTCTTCACATAGATATGTGTGGTCCAATGCCTACTAGATCACTACTTGGAGTTCTTTACGTCCTCGATTTCATTGATAATGCTACTAAGTTTAGGTATTTTCTATCAAGTCAAAAATTAAGGTTTTCCCAACATCCAACAAATTTCTTATTGTGGTAGAGACTAAGAAGGGTTGAGGCTCGAGGCACTACATTCAAATAATGGTGGGAAATCTCTCACAACATAGTTTCTTCTTTTCACTCGAGCCTGTCCCTACAGGGAATACTGTTACATGCGCCAACAATTCCTCTTATCTTGTTATGGGAGTTGGTAAGATCATTTTGACTACTCTTGATGGTAGTTCTTTCACTTTGTCAAATGCTTTATTTGTGCCACGGATCAAGAAGAACCTATTATCAATTTCTGCATTAGCCAAGATTGGCTTGGTTGTGAACTTTGTTGATGACAGGTGTACAATTCATGATCTGTCAAATGGTGATGTGATTATTGCTTCGCGCATTTTATGTCATTGGTTGTATAAGCTCATAGACTATGAAAGACCTATGAATGATTCGGCATGTGCAGTACATGATTCTCAGGCTATCTCAGATACAAAGCTTTGGCATGCACGCTTTGGTCATCTGAATTTTGCTAGTTTGCTACGCCTACAGAAATCTGAAATGGTGTCCTCTTTGCCCAAACTTGAGGCACCTGGAAAACATGTTTGTGAAGGCTGTATTTTGAGCAAAATGCAGCGTTCCTCATTTCCAAAAGATGATTCAGTTCGGGCTACTCAGAAATTGCAGCTTGTACATAGTGATGTCTATGGTCCTATGCAGACACCTTCTTTTGGAAATTATCTTTACTTCGTGACTTTCATTGATGATTTTTCCAGGCATGCATGGGTATATCCATTGAAGGAAAGTCCGAAGTGTTCATGTGCTTTGCACAGTTTTTGGTTTTGGTTGAAAATCTGTCAGCATGTAAAATGGGCACCCTCCATTCAGATCGACGGGGGGAATATATGTCTTCTGATTTTAATGCGTTTCTGGCTGAACATGCGATAAAACACCAGTACACAATGCCGTATACACCTCAACAGAATGGAGTTGCTGAATGAAAGAAAAGGTCACTCATGGAGATGGCGAGGTGTATGGTCAAGAGTCAAGCTTTACCACATAGTTTTTGGCTTAAGGCTATCATGTGTGCAGCATATGTATTGAACAGGTGTCCCACTAAAGCGGTGCAATCTATCACTTCATATGAGGCTTGGCATAATCGCAAGCCATCTATTGCACATCTGCATGTTTTTGGTTGTTTGGCATATGCATTAATGCCTGAACAACATCGCAAAAAATTGGATGATAAAGCAGTAAAATGTATTTTTGTTGGGTACAGTTCTGAAAGTAAAGGCTATCGTCTGTATCATCCACAGACTAAATGCATTCTGGTTAGCCATGATGTTGTTTTTGTGGAAGATGCTATTCAGCCATTGCTTTCATCTACTAAGGAGACATCTATTAGCTCCAAAGACATGTATGATACTTTGCTGCCTCTTTTAACATGTGGACAGTCTAGTGTTGGTCCCAATGAGGCAACTTCTCAGCCCTTGCAAGTTTCATGTGATGATGCAGATCATTCCATTTCTGATGCAGATTTACATGATGCACTAGTTGATGAGAAAGCTGATATTGAGCAGGCAAAAACTATGCCAAAATGATTGGTGCAGACTTTGCGTCACAACAAATTAGATGCACCTCTGTCATATCGTACTCGTTCAGGCTCTCATAGTGCCTCTTTTGCATCAGATTGCTATGCTATGGCTGCATCTAGTCTCTATGATGAGAATGAGCCTGTTTCGTTTTATGAAGCACAACATTCAGAAAATTGGATGGTTGCTATGCAATCTGAATATGATGATATAATGAATAATGGTACTTGTTCTTTATGTGACTTGCCCCCAGGAAAGAAGGCCATTGGCACTAAGTGGGTATACAAGCTGAAGCGTAAACCGGATGGTACAGTTGACAGGTATAAGGCTAGGCTTGTTGCAAAGGGTTATGCACAGGAAAGAGGCATTGATTTTGATGAGACTTTTTCACCTACATGCTGTATGACTACTCTTCAAAGCATTTGTGCACTTGCAGCTCATCATGATTGGAATGTACATCATTTGGACATTAAAAGAGCATTTTTGAATGGTGACTTGCACGAAGAAGTGTATGTTTTTCAGCCCCGTGGCTTTGTGCAGAAAGGGCATGAAAACCAAGAGTGCAGCTTAAAGAAGGCATTATATGGTTTAAAGCAAGCACCACGGTTAAGCGTGCTAATGATGTGCTTCTGATCATTGTTGTCTATGTTGACAACATGCTACTCATTGGTCGTATTAAGAACCATATTGCTGATTTTAAGGCTGATTTGCATGCCTCATTTGAGATGTCTGATTTGGGGCATTTGCATCACTATCTGGGCATTCAGTCTATGCAAGTTGATGGTGGAATGGCTTTGTGTCAAACAAAATATATTGACACATTATTGTAGCATTTTGGCCTTGAAGACTGTAAGCCTATTGCCACTCCTATGGAGACATGTTTATGATTGAGTCTTCATGATGTTGAGATGCATTTGATGTTGTTCTCTATCAGCAGGTTGTTGGATGCTTGATTTACTTATGCATTACTCGGCCAGATATTCAGTTTGTTGTCTCATAGATGAGCAGGTTTATGCATTTCCCAGAAGTCAAGCATTGGCAGGCGGTTAAGCGCATCTTTCACTACTTGAGTGCTACTCGGCTACTTGGGTTGTTTTATCCCAAGGGGGGATCACTACCGCCAGATTTTCATGCTTTTTTTGACTCTGATTGGGGTGGTTGCTATGACACTCATGTGTCCACTAGTGGCTTTTGCGTCATGCTTGGTAGCTCATGTATATCTTGGTTGAGCAAGAAGTAGCCTACTGTGGCCACTTCCAGTTGTGAGGCTGAGTATAGGGCAACTTTCATAGTGACTGTTGAGTGTGTATGGCTCAGATGCCTTATGGCTGATTTGGGTGTTTGTCAGATTTCTGCCACCACCATCTTCAATGACAGTCAGAGCGCATTGGCATTTGCGAGGAACCCTGTGTTCCATGTTCGCACTAAGCACATTGAGGTGCATTATCACTATGTCAGGGAGAGGTTCTCTCTGGGGAGACAAGCTTGGCATATGTGCCCACGCAGGAGAACATTGCAAACCTTTTCACGAAGGCTCTGCATAAGGAGAAGTTTGAAGCTTTCCGCAAAGCTTTGGGCTTACTTCCTTTTGTGGAGTGATTTCCACATAGCTTAGCACTTCCTTATGCATGAGTGCCAGCTCCTTGTTCACCGCATCATTCCTAGGGGGATTTGTTGATATATTTAGGTAGTGGTGTGTCTGAACACACTAGGACCACCGGGGCACTTTTTTCTCTCTTTAGGAGGCTTTTTTCCCCCCGGCTTGTATATACACCTATTGCCCTAATGGGCTACTTGTCTTTGTACATTCTATAGTAATACATTGATTATTGTGTGTTGTGCTCCAAGCTTCTTCTTCTTCTTCCTTGTGTTATTCGCGTGCTTCCGCAGACATCTAACTCCAACATGGCTTGAGCTAAGCGACGTCAACATTTAGCCAAGTTTTTGGGATGCTTGGAGCTTCCCCTATCTGTACATCCTTTCCTTGTTCCACACGTATGGTCTCGTTATGAGGTTGCCTTATTTCTAGTTTTACTTCATGTTCTTTTCTTTCTTCTTCCTTATTAATAGTCTTCGTGGCACTCCCTTGAAATGTGACATCCATTGGAGATGGTTCTGGCACTACCCTTATTGGCGTAAAGGGTTCTGATTCTTCAACTGTATTTTCCACTTTTTCTTCCTTGGGGTTCTTGAATAGGACCTCGCCCGCTAGCAGAATCTCTTGGATTTGAATATTAGATGCTTAATTCAATTTAATAACATGTACCCTTTCTTGGAAAGCTTCCTTGTCGTGTCTTTGCTGGAGTTTATTGGCGTTTGATCTTCCTTCATTCCTTCCATGTCTATGTCCTCGTTCACTTGATTTAACTCCTCCCATTGTCCATCATCTTTGGAATCACTTCGAATGTCTACATTCAACATGGAGGTTTCCTGTTCTTCTTGTGCATCTGATGATGAGCTTGAGTTTATTAATCCCAATTCTCTGTATCTGTGGACTTTGGTCAACCTCTTTCTTTGTTCCGAGTCTTGGTGTGCTTGTTGGTAGTGGTGCCCTTGCACTGAGAGGTTTATTTGTCCTTTGGTATACTCATGGGTAGCTTCCATTGCTCTTGTTAATTCTTCTTCCGTAATGGGAGGGTTTTCGTCAAGTCGCATTGTTGGAAGTACATGTGCCCTCTTTGTAGCTGTCACTTCTACTTCTGCTTGCATCATTTCCCTTAGCCTCTTGGTACCTCTCATTCTAGGTTGGGAGCTTGTTTCTGCCTCCTCAATGATCTTGACTCCTTTCTTTTTTCTGGGAACTGTCGCAATCTTGGCATACTTGGCCATTGCTTCTGATGAGAGGGGTCTATGCTTTCAGAATGATGCCTTTTGGGCTCACTAACACACTTGCTACTTTCCAAAGGTTGATGTGTCACATTTTCAAGGAGTTCCTAAAGAAAAGTATGGAAGTGTATGTAGACGAACTATGTACATATTCAAATCGAAGGCAAGAACACATTCCTGAAGTGCAAAAAATACTTGATAAATGCCGACAATATATAGTTTGCCTAAATCCTAAGAAGTGCATCTTCATGGTAAGACAAGGGAAGATTTTAAGACACATCGTGTCACGGAACGGAATATCTACATATGAGGACAAGATCAAGGTAATTCTAGAGCCAAAGAATGCAAAAGAAGTGCAAGCATTTATGGGTCATTGTGGATACTATTGCTGATTTATCCACATGTACGCTATAATTGCCAAACCCTTGTATGGATTGTTCACTCAATTCACATGGATGGATGAATGCGAGAAGGCATTTAATGAGTTAAAAAAGTGACTTAGCACAACTCCTATTTTGAAAACACCCAATTGGAATATGCATTTCCATATTCATGTAGATGCTTCCAATTACGCAATAGGATGCATCTTAGCTCAGCCAGCAGACAAAGGAAAACTCGACCATCCAATTGCCTATGCAAGTAGACAACTGAATCAAGTCGAGAGAAACTATACAACTACAGAGCAAGAGGGATTAGGGATGGTGTGCGCTGTAAAGAAATTAATACACTATC
Organism: Ceratopteris richardii; assembly: GCA_020310875.1. NCBI lineage: Eukaryota > Viridiplantae > Streptophyta > Polypodiopsida > Polypodiales > Pteridaceae > Ceratopteris > Ceratopteris richardii. The sequence continues at coordinate 17,130,996 of CM035443.1, read as the reverse complement.
TCTTAGCTAACAAGTTCAAATTCTTCATAGATCATCAAGCCTTATTGTACCTAGTCAATAAGCCTTGCAACACGGGAAGGCTTGTTAGATGGTTTCTATTATTAATGGAATTCGATTTTGAAGTAATAGTGAAGAAAAGGAATACCCATGTAAGGGAAGATCATCTCTCTAGGCTAACACATGGAGAACCACCAAGCGGAGTGCCAGACGATTTTCCAGACACTTACCTGTTCAATTTGGAAGTGTGTCTGAAGTGGGCAGAAAAGCTGATTCCAATACTCACTCATGCACCACAACATTCAATTAATAAGGAGAGTAAAAAGGAAATTCTGCAATCACATAACTTACACATTATTGCAGGAAGTGTGTATTATAAGGAACCCAATGGTAAACTGTCAAGATGTGTAGAGCAAGACGAACAAAAGAAGTTGATTGAACAAGCCCATGTAAACAAATGGAGAATGCACAAAGGAACTCATGGAACTCTAAGAGAATTGAAACGGCTAGGAGTATACTGGCCAGATATGCCTAAGGATGTCCATGAATATGTCATTCTACGAGTATGGCTTCCAAAGTCATTGGTAGAAGCTCAAAGAACATGGCAACAAATATGGATTCCAAAGAAGGTCACGCAGAGCGCAAATAAAGAGATAGATAAGCGACAAGAAGCAATACCTCAATGCAGCAAGAACATCAAGCCAAACAAAATTAACCAAAGATATCAGAAGAGGATGACACCAATTACTCAGATTACAAAGGAGAAAGAGGATAAACAGAGAGCAAGACAAAACGGAGAGAAGATGAAGCATCAAATTGCGACGATAAAATTGATATGGAGACAAAAGAAACAGCAAGGATCGGAACAACAGAACCAAAAGGATTCCGTTTGCACACATGAAGCTTCAAATGCACCTAAAGTATGCATGACAGGGCCACAATACGAGGCCATGCATTCGCCACATGATGAGTGTAACACAAGCAGTGGTGCACATTTCCCACTTGGGAATAGGTCATAGATTCTACTTCCATAGGAATGGACCTACTATGTAAATAAATAAATGCTTCGCCTACACTAATTCTTTTTTTCTTTCAAAACTGAAAATGAGAAAATATATATGTGGTAAGAGAGCTACCTACTATAAACAAAGGGAACAGAGTGACGCAACGAGCGAATTGTCACTACAACACACCTCACCACATACATGTCTTCTAATGGAAGCTAATGCTCTTTTCATTACGAGTGCAGATGGCTTCTGAGGACTCTGAAGCGACTATTCACGAGGAAGTGTTGGAATTCCCTCTACAAAGTATGACTAAAGCAAAAGGTCATTGGTTTAGAGAAGATAAACAAGGAGGGGATTACTTGTTCCTGGTGACCATCAAAATTATGGATACGGATCACCAGTTTCCTGTGATGTCCCAAGACTTTAAAGTGGTGCATGAACTGCCATCAACAATAGAAATTATGAAGAAAGCAGGCATTCACAAGTACTTTGAGTTGCCAATATACAAACCTGACTTTCAACAATGTACACAAGTTATGAACACCTTGCAGCCAACATTGCATGATCCATTGGTACTGGAGGCTAGAGTCTTGGATGCAGTCGGTGAATGGGTCATCATACAATTCACACATGACCTAATAAAGGGAGCTTTTGGATGGGAAAAAGATGGGACTACAATTTTGAAGGAGGAAAGTCGAGGAGCAAAGACCAGAACTTTCAACGACACCAATGTCATTGATATCAAAGAAGAAGTAAGACTCATCCATCAGCACTTTTGTTTTCCCAGCATGCACAGGTACATTGTTCCACAAAAGATCATTGTACAAATGTTGTTGCATGCTATAAAAAAAATTGGAAATCAAGTCAATATGACTCCCTACATTCAAGAACGGCTATTCGAGGCAAAGAAGTAGTGGAATCATAAGTTCTTAAATGGAAGCGTGGCCTTGACCATATTGATATATCATGCCTTGGGCATTAGAGAGCATTTGCAAGAGATGCCGTTAAGAAGCTATAGACTTCTTTTCCTGCAACTCTTTCCAAAAGGTGATTGGTGATAGGTAATGGGTAGCTATCACGAGTCGTGGCTGCATTGACTTTCTTTAGATTAATGCACACTCTTAGTTTTTCGTTCTTTTGTGTACAACCACTAATGGCAACACCCACTTGGTATGTTCTATCTCATAAATGAATCCAACCACTAATAGCTTGACTATTATTTCTTCCTTTATTTTTGTGGCATAAACCTCGTTGTACGTGTAAGGGTGTTGTTTTGATGGTTTTGCCTTCGGTGTCATTGGTATTCTATGGGAAAAAATGGAGGGTTCCACCCCCTTGAGATCCTTGTAGGTCCACACAAATACATCTCGATATTCTCGGATCAATCGTATCAATTCTTCTTCCTCCTCTGTTGACACATCCTTTCCTATGTATGTACATCTTTCTTCTCCATCTTCTATGGTTACTATGATCTTTTTCATTTGTTCCTTGTTTTCATACACCTCTCCTTCTCTTGCCTCTCTCTTAGGCATCTATATGGCTATTTTCCCTTCTTCTACCTCATATCTTTTAAAATGTTCCGATACTTCAAAAAGATCAGGGGTTGGTTCGATCTTACTCACACTTTCCTCCTGTTTTGGTACTATAGGGGCTGCTTCTATTGTTGATACTTTGATTATTCTCTACTTCTCTTCAGGTTGGATGGCTTCTAGATAATGATCCTCCAAATCAAATTTTGGTTCCATTTCTATGCTCTCGTATTCTTCTTTCCATTCCTTTTCTACTATTTCTCCTGCTTCTACCTCCTGCAGGACTACCATGTACAAATTTACATCGTAGCCTTCTTCGTCCACACATTCATTCATAGTCAAAACTTCTTCATTCACACATACATCTAAGGTTGCTATGATCTCCATCCAACCGTGTGGTCCGAATGCTTCATCCGGGAAAAGTTGAGGCATGTACATCGAGTCCTTTATGGGTCGATAATTTGGATGTCCTATGGGCCAACACTGCATCTTGTTATCCTCTTTCTTGGCTTCTTTACACATCCATAATTGGGCATCCTCATGCATCCATGATTGATCGCTTGATCTAGCACTATGGATAGACAAATCATTTTCCTCCTTGTGTATGAGATTCCATTGTAGTGGAGGTACATCTCGATACGTGAAGGTATGCAAGTTTATCTTGGTAGTGTTTCCTTGATGTTTGAGGTATAATGAGTCTCGTCCCCAATCTTGCACTACTCGTAGTTGTCTCATGAAGGGTCATCCTAATATCATCTCATAATTATTTGCCTTTCCAAATTGACAGATAGCTAATGTATGCTCAAATTCAACTCCATAGGTGGTTAATCTGATCCTTTTTAATATTCCTAATGGTTTCTCCACATGACCAGCTAATTGAAGCTTCATACATGTTGGTCGTAGGGCTGGCTTTCCCCATTTCTCCCAAATCTCTTTGGTGGCAATACCTACTCCTGCTCCTGTGTCTAGTATGGCCTTGGTCATGTATCCATTGTACGTGACAGGTAGACATGTGTTACCCTCATCTCCTTCGCTAAATTCTAACCTTATCCACTGGGATTTGTACGTTAGATGGGTTTTCATTTCCCTTGCTTTCCTTTTTGTTCTTCTCCTGCTCTAACTCCAATTGTCCTACTAATTGTTTCCATAATTGCATTTTAACATGAAGTAATTCTTCCACATTCAATTGGCACTATACTTTGGTCTTTTTAAGTTTTGTTAGATTGTGTGAGTTCTTATGTGAGATTCCCTCTTCTTTTTCTTGTATTGTGGGAGCACAGAAGATTACGGATTCTTTTTCATATTCTCCCATGTAATTTGGTAGGGTCGAAATACTTTGGGCTTCTTCCCTAGTTTGGTCTAGTCTAGAGACTTCCTCATATATTTCTTCCATGTTTGGCGTTGGTTGAAATCTTCCACATCTAATTCCTCAAAAGGAGGTTTTGCAACTCCATTCCTTTTCCATTGATCTTCTCGAATTCTAGTCCACAACTCTTTTGGCCAGTCAGCCTCTAAATCCGGGACTGTGGACATAGGTTTGCCTTGGGTTTTTCATAGTTTTGGATCATCATTCTTCTCTTTTGGTTTCTTGTCCTTGGCTTTAACACAATCATTGTATTGATTCTCAGATACTCTTGTCTCAGGGAGAGCTGGGATAGTCTACTCTGGGGTGGCATGAGCTACCTCTATGAGTTTTCTACATATCGCTAGCCTCTCCTTTTCTAACTCCCCTTGTGGGTAAAGCTTTTCATGTTGCTCTACATTCGGTCCATTCTTTATTCTAGCTTGGTAAGCTTTCAACCACATGTCTAAATTGTCTAGTTTTGGGTCGGCTAGAATTGATCCTGGCTTTTCTGGTTCTCGTGTATGTGGTGTAATGGAAATTTCTTCCTGAACTTCAGGTTCCTTAGATTTCTTATTGTTGCACGTATGCTTATTGTCTTCCTTGTTTTTATTTTTCATCCATTTTTCCTTGAGTTTTTCTCTCCTCTCCTTCCACTTTTGGCTTTTTGTTGTTTGGGCACTCTCGCGTGGGTCTTTCGAATCTTCCACTACTTGAATTCTGGGTTCTGGGGGTTTATCCTTTTCTTGTTCCAGGTCTAATCATCTTTTTTCTTGATTTTTCGTTTGAGCTCGTGTGATGGCCTTTAATGGAATAGTGTACTCTTTGTCACTTCATGATGCTTCTATTACTTCGATCACATTAATAGGTGCATTGTCCTGAGCCTTATTGGGATTTTTTGGGCAATCCCTAAAGAGATGTTCCTTCCACAATTACTGCAATATCCTTCCCATGTCCTAGGGGGTGGTGGGTTATATGGTCTAGTACATTCTCTGATAAAGTGGTCTCCTCTGCATCTATAACACGGTCCTTTTGGCATAGGTGGTCTGATTGGTGGTCTCGTGGGTGTTGGTGCTTTGGGTTTGGTGTACATTAGTGTCCCCACCTCTAGTCCATAGACATTATCATATCCTTCATATCCATAGTATTGCGGGTCATAAGCTTGCTCGTACACCATTATACTGGCATCATAGGAATAGTAATCTCCTTGGGTTTGCTCGTATCCTCGGTTCGTCGATTCTACACTGGCCATTGGTGATGCTCGCACTATGGCTCTTTCTAAGTTTTCCTCTGGTTGGGCATATTTGACAGGTACCACATGTTGAGGAAGTGGCAGTTGTGGTCCTAACACTAGCTGAGGGTTTCCAAATTGTACTTGCTCATATGGTCTAGGCGCTCTTGGTGGTCGTGGGTTGGGATTATACCTGGGAATCTCCCTGCCTGGCTCTCTAGGTGGGTATCCATATGAAGGATACTGAGGTGGGTTTAAAGGTCGTGTCTGCCTATTGAATGGGCAATTCTCAATGGTGTGGTTGGTGTATTTCTGTTCTATAATACAAAGCGGTCCCTTGATGTGGCTACCTATTATAAGGGTAAGCTTGAGGCACACATGTTCCTCGTGCGCACATGTGAGTGGGGTGATCTCCTCCACATAGGCTAAATTTTTGTAACATGGGTATTCTCAGTGATGGATGCCGGTAGTTCCTCTATCCGTGGACTCCTAACTTCTTGGCTATCAGCTCAGCTAACTCTTCTACATTACTAGAGTTGGATGCTACTGTGCTTCGAGTGTCTTTTGATTTAGTAGGATTGGTTGTACTCTTGAGATCATCTTCTAGGTTTTCCTCTAGGCAATACACTCTTGAAGACATTCATTCAACATCTGTAGTCTTTTCACATAAACTAAAGTTCTTAGAGTTTCGTTCGTTAGCCCGTCCAAAAATAATGATATGATTTTTTGGTGCATAGGTCTTTCTGCTACTGGCATCTATCAACATACTGATTGAATCTCTGGGCAGTTGTTTTCACAGTTTCATTTGGGTTTTGTTTAAAGCTATGGATTAAAGATGAAGAGTTGTGTTTAATCCCTCTCTTAGTGAATTCCCCTATGAATTCTTGAAAGAATTGCTCAATATCTCCAAATTGATTGGGATCTAATGGCTGAAACCAAGTCAAGGCCGTTCCTGTGAGAGTGAGTCCAAAGGACTCATACTACACAAAGAAATCATCCACTTGTTCAGCTCTTAGAACTTGTTTAAATTCAGTTATGTGGTCGTAAGGTTCTCCCATCCCGTTGTAATGGTTTCTCATACACTTAGCCACTTGAATCGGTCTCAATCTTCTTATGGGCTCTGGTTGTCTAGGCATTATAGGAATTTCTGGTCTGATTGGATGCATTCCGGGCTGCACTCCTAATGGTGGTCTTGGTCTCACAGGTGGCCGGTATTGGTTGCCTATTCCAGGGTGTGTTTGATTGTGTGTTTGTATTCCGGGCATTGTAAATTGTACATGGGTTCAGTTTGGAACACTCCGATTGTAGCTCAAGCGTAAGCACCACCTCCTTTACTTGTCAATCTGCGGAGACGTGAGGACCAGTATGAAGACCACGAGCAAGTGAAGGCACAAGTGCGTGAGTGAAAGCACACAAACATGCACACACATACACACACACACGCGCACAAAGTAAGATCAAAGAGAGGAACAATGGAAAGCTTAGATTGCAAAAGAGTTCTCTTACAAAAGTTCTATTCTCTAACAAGCTAACCCCCAAAATGAGCTCTCTAGCTCTTTTTATAGTTTTTTGACTAGTTTTGGCCCTGTCCAGACCTAGTGTCCGGCCTAGTTAAAAATTAGGTTCCAGGGCTTATTTGAGGGCTCAAACGAAGTCTAAAAATTATGAAAATTGGTACGATGGTACTTCTAATACTCCTCAAGCTTGAGGACTCCTCGGCTTGAACAAAATGGAGTTATAAAAATAGATAATGGTATTTACAATGGTTCTTAGTGATGAAAATCACTATTTTTGTAGGGGATTCATCTGAAAATTTGACATACACTTCATGGAGCTCCCTACTTGCTCCCTTTCCTTGTGTGTCCACCTTTTGATGTGCTTCCATGCTTTGTCCTTGACTTTGAGCTTCAACACTCCCCCCCCCCTCTCGAGTCTGTCGTCCCTGACAGACCCTTGTTGTAGTGGTTGTTCCAAGTAGTGCCTTGAGAGGGAGCGTCCCGTCTGTCTGAACAAAAGTCGTCTAACTTCCAAATGTGTCTGGTTCTTCATCTATCACTGCGAGTCTTTGCAAGTTGTAGTTTCTTGGTATATGCTTCTTCCTGGGATTCCAGCATGATTATGTCGTTGTGAGTCTTCGTTGATGTTTTCTAGATCTTCCACAGTTGATGTTCATAGTAGTCATTCCAAGTACTCCTAACCCATATTGAGTGATGAATAAGTGTGTTCGTGCATGGGTTGAGGAAAATATGTGCCTTGTGCATGGCCTTGTAATGTAGCCCTATGAATGCTTACTTGGAGAATGCATTGGAAGAAGTATGGTGCAAAAATTGCGGGTCTTGAGCTAAGTGCTCAAGGGTATGCTGACAAAGAGGTTTCCTAATCTATCATGGTTATGGTGTTGCCAGAGTAAAGATACTTACCATGGAGAAGGTTGATCGATGTTCATCTCTTCGTGTTGTACACTCGGCCTTTGGGATGGAACATTGTTGATGAATGTCCATGTTGATGGTCCACTGATGAAATCTGTTGAGTGGTTGATCCTCTCTCCTCTTTTCAAAGCAACATTTGCCAAATACTGAGAATTGAATTTCTTTATATTCTTTGGCAAACAACATTGGGTAACTACACCAAGCTGAGTTTCACATATTCTCTTTAGCTCACCATACGCAGGAGTCTTCTCCTCCAGAACTACCCTTTGCAGATATCTCCTTGGATGCTCTCGTACATGAAGTAGTTAAGCATCACTCAAGTTGCAGACCTTCAAGCTCTTCATTCCTACCATGGTAAGAGAAAATCATAATTGTAGATGCCATGTTCATGCCAAGTGCTTGCCATCTACCAGATAAGGCAGCAATAATATCATCTGCTAGCCGAGACACACTTCTATCCCAACTGATAAATGCCCAGTAATCAATAGTTCCATCTTCAACTAAGCATGTCTCATTCATGTTTCATGAGCCAAACCTAGGAACAAGTTCTTCCTCTCTTTTTTTTTCTTTTTTTTTTTTATTTAATAGGAACAATATCACAAAACAAGAAGACAGAATTTAGTATCAATCAATAAAAATCTTTGACATATGTCAATGTGCTCTTGTGCCTGGGATTCTCAAGTGTGTCTATGCACGGCCGTGTAATGTGGCCCTATATTAATGCATACTTTGGAAATGCATGACCTGAATGGTGCAAAAGATAGGGTTGTGCAAGGAGCACATGGTTGTCGCTCGTCGAGGCCTAATGTCACCTGCAGATGTTGATGTCATCTTTGTTGGAGGTATCCATTGGATCTTGAGATGACCACTGATCCTTCCTCTTGATAGGGACCCATTTTAGAACAGCATTTGGCACTGTAGAGATTACTTCAGGCATCTTCCTCGTTGGATGCTTTCTGAACTGTGGTATCCAGTGTGGTTGGCGCTTTGGTTCGATGGAGGCTACTTGTACTTTTGGCTTCCAAACCCATATCCTTTTTGCACGTCTTCCTACTATTGTTGAAGAGCAGATTTGATGTCCTTTCGGTCTCTTTATTTAGTTCTTACCCTCTTCTCCTTTTGGCTTCTTTGTTGAGACCTTTCGCATGTGGGAGAACATAGGTTGTTGTAGATGTAAGAGCTTCTTAGGTACCCACATCTGTAATTGCCCTTGTTGAGCTGCAGCTAACTTCCTAGGCACCCAAACTTGTTGGATATTTTGTGATTGAGCTTGTCCGAGCTGCTTCCTTCGTCTTCTGGCTTGGTTGGCTTGCCTAGATGGGATTTGTGGGGGCAAGGCTGGTGGTTGCTCTCCTTTGCGTACCCAGATCTGCTTCATGTTCGAAACTGCTTTCTTATCGAATGGTGTCTTTCTATTTGATGTAGCAGTTGTCGTGATCGGTTGTGTTTGCTTGTGTGGTGGACTCACTTCTATGGCTACTTGATTCTTTGGAAAAGAAGAAAGATCCACCTGCCTTCGAACCTGTTCTTCCACGATTGACTCCTTCTGCATCATAGAGCTTTTGACACATACAACATCTTCTTCCATATGATTAGTCTTAGAAGAACTACAAGATGTGACATCTGGATTTGTGAGCATGCCATTTTCTAGTTCTAATGTAAAGCATTGTCCCCGGACCCAAACTTGAAGAAGTTGACTTCTTAGGTTTAAGTTGACTGCATTGTCATAAATCCAATCTTGTCCTGAGACAAGTGGTTCTGTAAGGTTCTCATCTTGACACACTAGCACTTTGACTTTCATTGGAACATCTTGCAGGTAGATGGGAAGTTCCACTTCGCCCAAACAAGGGGTTTCCACACCTCCCAATCCTATGAGATAAGCTTCTATGGGATTGATGTTCAACTGCAAGTTTTGGCAGTAGGATAGTCTAACTGCACTACTTGCAGCACCTGAGTCAATCAATGCTTTCACAGTCCTTGCATCCTTTCCTTGTCCTAGCTCTATGGTCACAAATGGTCTTCGGTCAATGACTTGAGAAGTCACTATGCTTGACTTTTGGCACATATCCATGTGATATTTTGGGGCTTTTGAGTGGACATCTAGGCCTAGTCGCCTTAACTTATTTCGCCTTATGCGCTCTCTAGCCTCGGCTTGGGCTTCTTCTCTCACCCTTAACTCCTCTTCTTTTTGCTTCTTAGCAGTGTTGAGTCTCGTAAGCATATCCTCTGTAAGAGGTTCTTGGTATAACTTGACTCTACAACCATTGATATAGTTTGGCAAGATGTCTCCTTCTAGAGTGGCCAACTGAACTGCACCGCTAGTGGAAATTCTATTAATGATCATGGGTCCATATCCTCTTTTTTCCAACTTACGGGCATGTTGTTTTAGTGTGTAAACCAACACTAGATCTCCCTCTTTCAATCCCTTATCTTTGATGTGTGCATCAAAGTATGCCTTTTGCCTCTTCTTTGCAGCATAGATACCTGCCGCCGCACGTAGCCGTGTCTCACCTAAGCGTTCTAGATCAAAGATCCTAGAGGACAATTCATGTCCATTCCACTCATGCTCTTGTGCTACTTTTAAAGCAGGGATTAAGAAATCCAGTGGTAACACCGCATTCTGTCCAAAGACCATCTGAAATGGGGTGGCATTGAGTACCGTTTTGTAGGCAACTCGGTAAGCCCAAACAGCATGATGAAGTTGTTTGTCCCAATCAGAGCGTTTATTATTTACCAATTTTGTCAATACGTTACAAAGGATCTTATTGGTACTCTCGGCTTGTCCGTTAGCTTGTGGGTGATAAGGGGCAGACTTTTTATGTATCACCAAGAATTCTTGGAGAAGATTTTCAATGACCTCATTCAAGAAGTGTGTGCCTCTATCGCTCACTAACTCTATTGGTAGCCCATATCTCGTGAACACATTCTCGAATAAGAACTTAGCCGTCGTCTGAGCATCATTCTTTGTTGTGGCTTTCACCTCTACCCACTTTGTAAGGTAATCTGTGGCTACAATAATATACTCTGCATGGGAGTTTCTAGCAGGGGGATTAATAGGACCTATGAAGTCTATGCCCCACTTGGAAAATGCACGCCCTCCCATCATTGGCCTCAAGGGCATCTCGTCTTTTCTAACTGGATATTGTGCACGTTGGCATGTGTCACATTTCTTCACATAGGTATGTGCGTCCATATGAAGAGTGGGCCACCAAAGTCCTGAGAATAGAATGGTCTTGATCACTCGGTCAGGACCAAAATGTCCACCTGCAACATTGCTGTGTGCAGTTTCTAAGACTTTCAAATAATCTGATTCGTGAACGCACAATCTTAAGTAACCATCTTTGCCTCTTCGGTATAGGTTGTCTCCTACTAGGGCATAGCCTTGCACCTCTTGCTCCATGCTTCGTCTTCTTGCTAGACTAGCCTCTTTGGGTAATCTTCCCGACCTCATAAACTCTACCAATGGAGCACTCCAATCTGGAATTAATGACACTTGATAAAGGGTCGCATGCTCCACTGGGGGTCTCTCTCTGCACATTGGACAATTCTTAATCCATTCATGTATTTCTTTGTCCATGCTAGGCCAATACACTCCTAAACGTTTTAGATTATGCAATGTGCGTTGTTTAGAATAGTGATTTCCTAGAAATCCTTCATGAGCTTGCTGCAACCAACTATTATGTTCATCATCCTCGACACAACAAGCTAATACGCCCTCCGTATCTTGTTTGTACATGCTTCTTGCCAATATGTGATATTTTTGTGATCTTACAATTTCTTCTTGTGATGTTTTCACATTCTTATTTGCAGGGCTGAAGGTTAGGACTGGTACCAACTTATTTGCCCATTTGGGAACAACTTCCAAATTGAACAGATAAGCATCAGGTAGTTCATCAGACACGCCTTGCGGTGACTCTCCTGAAGTAATGCGAGAAAGGTGATCTTCCCGAAGGTGGGTTCTACCTTTCCTGACAACAACTTCAAAGTCATATTCCATTATTAAGAGGAACCATCTTACTAAGCGTCCAATATTGCAAGGTTTATTGACCAAATATCTACTTGATTGTAACCTGAAAACCCATCAAGAAAGCTATAAACTTCCTTGCCTGCAACATGCTCCAAAAGGTGTTCTGTGATTGGAAGTGGATAACTATCTCTGATAGTAGCGGCATTAACTTTTTTAAGGTTAATACACACTCACAACTTTCCGTTCTTCTTGGGCACCACTACAATGGGGGACACCCATTCAGTATGCTCAATCTCATAGATGAATCCAGCTTCAATCAACCTATCAATTTCTTCTTTTATTTTGGCTGCATAGGTATCATTATATGTGTAGGGCTTCTGTTTGGTGGGCTTGGCATCAGCAGTCATGGGGATAGTATGAGAGAAAATTCTTGGATCTACCCCTTTCAAGTCTCTATAGTGCCACGCAAACACATCCCTATATTCCCTTAATAGAGCTACAAGCTCCATTTCTTCTCTTGCACTTAGGTCATCTCCTATATATGTGCATCTCTCTTCGTTCTCTTCGATGGTCACTACAATCTTCTTGGTCTTTTCTTTATTATCATATGATTCTCCTATGATGGCCTCTCTCTTAGGCATTCGTACCAAAATTTTGCGGTCGTCAACTTCATATTTCTTGAAGTTCTCTGGTACTTCAAACAATGATTCCTCCTCTTCTTGTTTCACTGCTTTTCTTTTCTTTTTCTTTTGACTGCTCTCACTTCCATCCTTTGAATTTACCGTTTTAATACTTGTGAGAGGTTCTTCTTCTTTCTGGGTGAACACTCCTATATCTTCTAGATAGTGCTGCTCTGAGTTAAAGCAACTATCCATCACAATGGACTCTATATCATCGTCATTCTCTTCTTCTTCTATGACATCACTAGGGTCACTTTCTTCTAGCAAGGGCTGACACATGAACACTGAGATATCATAACCCTCCTCATCACAATGAGGTGTCCATTGTTCTTCATTGACAGCAATGTCCATGGTGGCTAAGATTTCTGGCCAGCCATGAGGCTCAAATTCCTCATCTGGAAAGATCATCGGTGTATAGGCTTGGTCTTTAATTGGTCTATCTCCTGGCAAAGTTCCTTCTTCTCTTGCCTTTAAACGTTTTTCCTCTTCCTCTGCGACCTTGCACATCCACAAATGAGTATCTTCATGCAACCATGATGGATCAGGTGAATTTTCAGAATGCACAGAGATTGAATCTTCTTTTGCTTTGTGGATAGGATTCCACTGTAGGGGTGGTACATCTCTGAAGGAGTAATCCTTCAAATTGACCTTGGTAGTGACCCCTAAGTGCTGCAAGTACAAGGAGTTGGTTCCCCAATCCTGTACTATTTGCAATTGTCGTAGGAAGGGTCTTCCTAGGATCATCTCATAGACATTATTTTTCTCAAAGTCACATATAGAAAATGTGTGCTCAAACTCTACACCACAAGTGGTTAGAGTTATCCCTTCTAGCAATCCGAGAGGTCTTTCAGAATGACCATCAGCCATTTGAAGCTTCATTCTAGTTGGTCTTAATGTGGGCTTGCCCCATTGCTTCCACAAGGAGGTGGTCGCAATAGCAACACCAGCACCTGAATCTATGATTGCTTTGGTTGTGTAACCTTGGTAGGTGATTGGAAGATAAGTATTACCTTCTTCACCCTCACACATATCCCCTATTTTGTCTAGAGGTATCTCTGGTACCCTTTGCTTGGAGCCTGCTTTTGGCATGTTGGAATCAAGTTCTGGAACCTGATCCTTCACATGATTCCAAAGCTCAGGTTTTGCTTTGAGCAGCTCTTCTACAGTGAGATGACACTGAACCTTAGTGTTCTTCACGACATCCGTGTTCCTTGGAACCACTGAGTCTTCATTTCTTACTAGTATTGTGGGAGCTCTAATCTGGAGAGATTCAGATTCCCATGGGCCTGGAAATTGAGGCAGTTCTTCTAAGGTATTAGATTCAAAATCTAACCTTTCGTCTTCTTGTTGTTCTGCTTCATCTCCGTAAATAGATGGAATGTCTTGGGGAAATTGATCATGAAGATCATCAATCTCAGGAATAGGAGGGGAATTACCCTTCTCCTTGGCCCATTTCTCTTGTTGCATTTCCCGCAAGAACTCTTGAGAGTACTGTTGAATTGAAGGAGGTATTCCTGGATTCGTGGAATTAGGAACATAAGCTCCCATTGGTGGTGAGCTTCCTCTTTCAATAACTGGTTGAGCCTGTGGAGGTAAAGAAACTTGTGGTTTGTTTACCAAGTGCTCTAATCGTTCTAGTAAGCCCTGGAAATGCAAATCCGTTTTGACAGAGTTTGTCTGATTGAACTTTTGACTAGTCTCAAGTATAGCTTGAGCTTGTTCTACCATTTTCATGCACATTTTCATCCGTTCAATCTCTAAATCTGCTCTAGGGTAACTCTTGTCTAGGTTTGCAGCTGTAGGCCCTTCTTGAAGTCGAGCCTGGTAGGCCTTGAACATCATGTCCAAACCTTCTGGGGTTGGATCTGCAAGAACAGACCCTGATTGCGGCCTATTTACAATGGGTGGTGGGGTGGGATGAGGTGGAGTGGATGGAGTTTCGGCATGCGAGGGGCTTTGAGATGCAATGTCTTCTATTTTTGTTTTCGCTTCTTTTAAGCTTTCTTCTAGTTCCGATAACTTTTTATTCCACTTGCGATTGGCCTTCTCTCTGGTATCCTTCCATGTTCTTGTTTTCCTTTTACTAGGCTCTCCTGATTCACTCGACTCTGATTGTTCTGCTGGTTTATCCTGTTTTAAGGCTTGTGCTCTAGTGATAGCTTGTATAGGAGCCACATTGCTACTACTTGAACTTGAATCTGCCACTAAGCCTACCACATTAATGGGTGTAATCTTGGGTGCATTGGAGGGGTTTCTTGGACAATCTCTGGGGAGATGGTCTTTGCCACAATCAGGACAAAAAGCCTATATTGTGATAGCATGTCCTTGACTCGAAGATGGTGGGTGGGGATAGTCACGAATGAAATGGTCACCATGACATCTGAAACAAGATCCTCTAGGGGCTTGTGGTCTCATTTGTCTCAATTGGGGCCTAGGGTTAGGATTTGTGTACATGACATTGGAGTATTCTGGCTCCCAATTTTGCTCCATAGATGGTGCCTCATATTGATACGAGAAAATCTCACTATGTTCAGGTGACTCTGTATAATAAGCATGTGGACTACCTTCATGGGAGTAGTATGAACTATGAGCATGAGAGTCATTATCTGGTATCAATGGGGTTAGTGGCACCAATGCTCTATTTGGATTTTCCTCTCCGACAGCATATTTGACTGGAATCACGTTGGCAGGAGCTGGTGGTTGGTTTCCTAAGACTGGTTGTGGCCTATATTGTGCCTGATATTGTTGTTGTGGTCTATAATATGGCTGTTGGTATTGGTTTTGATACCTACCTGGTTGGTAAGGTTGTTGATAATTCTGTCTAACAGCTTGCCTGTTATAGGGACAATCTTGAGCCGTATGGTTTGTGTACTTCCTTTCAATAGTGTAGTATGGGGTATTCCTTTCTCTCACGTTCTGGTTGTGCATTGGGCATACATTAGCCATGTGGTCGCCTCCGCAAGTATAACACCGATTCAATGGGGTGACTCTCTGTGTTTGTCTATTTTGGACTCCCAGCTTCTTGGCAACTTGCTCAGCTATCTCCTCTATTTCCATGGAGATTTTTGAATTATGACTAGTAGAACTATCTGAATCCTTATAGAGTTTGGATAATCCTAACTCCTCACCCAAGTTATCTTCTATGTCAATGCACGTCCGCACACACTCTTCTATGGATCTAGGCTCTTTCAGGTACACATATGATCTTAACTTTGTGCTTAGTAAGCCATCTAAGAACAAAGCCACTTGTTTGGCTGGTGTGGGTAACTCTGGAGTAGGGCATCTTTCTAGGTACTATCTGAACCTTCTACCTGCTAGTCGCACTGTTTCTTGGGGTGTCTGCTTGAAACTGTGGATCAGGGATGATGTGTTATGCCTGATACCACTCTTGGAAAATTCTACAATGAATTCGTCTAGCAGTTGACCTATATCGCGATAGTTGCGACTACTCAGTGGTTGAAACCAAGCCAAGGCAGTGCCCTTAAGAGTCAAACCAAATGCCTCGTACTGGGTGAACAAGTCCTCAACCTGTTCAGCTCTTAACACTTATTTGAACTCGGCCACATGATCATAAGGATCTCTTGACCCGTCAAAATAATTCTTCATTGCCTTGATCACTTGAGTGGGTCTAAGGGTTCTTGGGTGCTCTCGGGGTCTAAGCAATGGAAAATCATGTTCATCTCTTTGTTGCCTATGTGCTTGATGTCTCTCTCTTTCAGGTCTTTCATTTTCAAATCCTGATCTATTCCTGCCCACGGTGTGTGCAAAACTTACCTCAGGTCTCTCTCTAGTTCTTTCTCTCTGGGCTTCATGAGCGTGGGATGATCCTACTCCTTGGAGGCCATGGGAAACATTGGATCTTGGTGGGGGGAAAATCAATTCATTCTTCCAAGTATATGCATGTCTATCATGTTCTCTTACCAAGAATATCTTCTCTGATGTGTTATCCAGGTAGACAACTTTGCCTGGTATCTCAGGATCTTTGAATTCATAGATGATAACTATGCCCCATTGGCTAGGTTGATCTGGCTTGAATCTCCAAAAGGCTTCCTCTGTTTCTCTATTCAAACATAGTTCTATGCTTTTGTTGTCTTGAGGGATCCAGTCTGGAGTGATCACTCTGGTCAAAACTGACTTGCCTCTAGGAGTCTGGGGTCCTTGTCCTACATTTCCTTGTTCTAGGTCTCCTATCTTATTCTCCTGAATGATATTTCCAAACTCATCGGTCCTATCTGGTTGGTTGGTAACCACATACATGGTTCCTTCCTTATCAATGTATGAACCCTCTTCGAACTTGACCACCGGGTGTTCAAGTCCAAAGGATTGATCTAGATTTTTGAGTTGGACCACTGATCGCCTCATACCATCCTCATAGATGCGAGCACCTAATTGGTTGGTCCGAATATATTCCAACTGTGTCTTATAGGGACCTTCTGGTGTTTGTAGATGGGCATTCCCTGAGCCACCTGCAGGTTTTCCCATGCTAAAAGACATTTCTGAATCACTTGTGTCTGAAATTAGTAAAAGATGACCACTTAGTTGTTGTGCCCAAGACTTGGATGTATGGTTGACACTAGCCTCAGAAGATTTAATGCTTTGTTTATCCTTGCCTAAGTGTCTACCAGATCTCAGGTTCATAAGCTTTAGTCAAGAGTCCAAATTTTCCCTTTGGTATGGTTCAAAATTCTTTGGAGCCCCCTTGGTTCCCTAGTCCCACTTGAGGGTCAAATTCAAATTATCCTATCTCAAAATCAATGCGTTGTTCTTGAAAAAAACAGTTGAGATCGTGTAGGATTCGAAACGAGCTTTCCAACGAGCTATAGAGCTCAAAAAATGGACTTTGGATGAAAAAGTTATGTCAAATCAGGCTCCTAGGGGTCAAAACATGCAAACAGGACCTTTGGAGAAAATCGCGATTTTGTGAACTTTCAGAGAATCACGATGCTGTGAAGTCAAAAAATCGCGATGTTGAGCATAAAATCGTGTTTTTGAAAATCGCGATTTTGAGCAGAAAATCGTGATTTGAAAATCGCGATGTTGAGCACAAAATCGTGTTTTTGAAAATCGCGATTTTGACTCAGAGAATCGTGATTCACAAAATCGTGTTTTTGGCTGAAAATCGTGATTTGTGAGAATCGCGATTTTGAGCCCGCTGAAAATCGTATTTTCTCAGAATCGTGTTTTTGGCATGAAAATCGCGATGTTGAGCACAAAATCGTGTTTTTGAAAATTGCGATGTTGAGCAGAAAATCGTGTTTTAGAAAATCGCGATGTTGAGCACAAAATCGTGTTTTAGAAAATCGTGTTTTTTGACATGAAAATCGCGATTTTGAGCACAGAGTCGTGTTTTAGAGAATGGTGTTTTTTGGCATGAAAATCGCGATGTTGAGCACGAAATCGTGTTTTAGAAAATCGTGTTTTTTGACATGAAAATCGCGAGTTTGAGCACAGAATCGTGTTTTTAGAAAATCGCGATTTTGAGAAAAAAATCGTGTTTACACAGAATCACGATTTTCACAAAATCGTGTTTTTTACTGAAAATCGTGATTTTTTGAGAATCGCAATTTTGAGTAGGGAATTGTGTTTTCTCAAAATCGTGTTTTTCTTTTACTGAAAATCATGATTTGTGAGAATCGCGATTTTGAGCACAATCACAGAATCGCGATTCTGAGAATGACCACAGAATCGTGATTTTTTCAGCCAACTTTTAGGCGGGAAAACAGAAAATCGTGATTTTTCAAAAAATTTTGAATTTTCACAGAATCACGATTTTCATCACAGAATCGCGTTTCCTGGCGGGAAATTCAAATTTCTAAGCGCCGGCTATGGCGAGCTCTGTATGAGCAGAAAATCATGAAAAAAACACAGTGCTTGCTCTCCCTTGCACCTCCTAACTCCTTCCCACACAATAATGCATGAAAAATGGTATGAAAATGGTGAAAATGCACTAAAAAACAAGAAATTTCTATGAAGAAGAAGATGGAAGAAGGTGGAGATGATGATGATGATGAAGATGAAGAGGAAAAAACAGAAAATGAACTGAAATGACAGTTTTTTTACCTTCCAACGTCGCAAATCTACGATCTTACCATCACAACGCTCGTCCTCGAAGCTCTCTCCCCAGCAACGGCGCCAAAATTTGGTGTAGCTCAAGTGTAAGCACCACCTCCTTTACTTGTCAATCCGCGGAGACGTGAGGACCGGTATGAAGACCACGAGCAAGTGAAGGCATAAGTGCGTGAGTGAAAGCACACAAACATGCACACACATACACACACACGCGCACAAAGTAAGATCAAAGAGAGGAACAATGGAAAGCTTAGATTGCAAAAGAGTTCTCTTACAAAAGTTCTATTCTCTAACAAGCTAACCCCCAAAATGAGCTCTCTAGCTCTTTTTATAGTTTTTTGACTAGTTTTGGCCCTGTCCAGACCTAGTGTCCGGCCTAGTTAAAAATTAGGTTCCAGGGCTTATTTGAGGGCTATCACTCCTCTTCACTCCTCACCCTCTATCTCACTCAAAAAATCTCTTAAATCTCTCTATCCCACCCCGCGATACCAAATACGTCTTTAATCATGTGAATCTGTGGTTTCAAGAAACTTTTGATGTTAAACTCTTAATGTAGCTTACCTTTGGGATATCTTCCTTAAGTCTTGAGCTCACTAGGCGATACCACTTTTTGAGCAAGTGTCAAATGAACTTTTTTTTTTTGGTTTTTTATAGTTTCTGATGAGTGAAGCCTATTCTACACTAACTTGGCAATTTTTTTGAAATTTTCTTGATGATTTTAACTCACTCCTACTCCTCTTCTCTTCTTGACTTAACCTTAACTACTTCTTCTCTCCTTCACTCCTAACCTTACACCTAAAAACTCATTACACACACCTCCAGGATGTGAAGTAACAAGTGCTGAAGTGTTTGACTACTTGCCACTCAACAAATTCACTTCTACAAGTACGATTCCTTCACTCCAGAGCTATAACCATCGCAAAGGCACCTTGGTTGAGTGTGTTCCTGGAAATGGCACCAAAAACATTTGTACCTAAGTTACGAGGTCTTAGGGACTTGTGTCAAAGAGACTAAATTTGGTTTGCCACACAAGTACGTATAGTGGTGGATTGGCACATGCTTAATTATCAATCTGAAGAACCGACCTAACCAAGTGTATGAGGACATGTGTGCACATGATGGATAATGAAGTGGTTCAGCTAAAATGCATGAGAAAAGACTAGACTACCTCTCCAACTCACTTAGTCTTTGAAAGTGTCTGCCGTGATACCACTTACAATAGTAAATACAAATTCGAATGTTTCTCCTAGCTCCAAACTCTGAATATGGTCAATGGCAGGTTCCTTTCCAAGCTCTCGATGAGACGCATCTATTGGTAGTATTTTTCACTCGAATCTGACAACCACTCTTCAAGTTATGGCCAAAACAGTGAATGGCATGAAACACCTACACTCACTCCACAACTCGTACTTGCTCGCACACATACTATAGCAACTCAAAAGTGATGGGGAGGGGCAGACAACAGTCCTACACACACATTCCAAGCTTCACACCCACACACAAGATCATAGAGCATATGAAAATTTGCAGGAAAGAAGCAAATTCAAAATTTTTGGAGCTCTTCTTCTTCACAATGGCCAAAAGTCTTTACAAAGAGTCACAAAGTGACTTATATACATGTGCCCTGAAAATGGTCCTTTCACACAAGTGACCGGTACTTTATTGACTAATCTCTATTCTCCTACTATTTTACAAGAAATATGTTACAATGAGTTGGGCTTATGCATCTAGCAGACTCCTCTAGTGCATTTACATAGCTTTGAGGGAATTTCATAGGATTTTGAAGAAGAAAATTATGCCCATTAATTTGAAAATTTTGGGGCTCCTCTTTTGTGTCTCTTTCCTCTGCAACATGATCAAAAAGAGATTCCACGGATTCAAGAAATGATCTAGATAGTGATCAAAAGTTTGATGCAGTCATGCAAAATCCCAAGGCTATTCCAAAAGCAATAAGAGTCACGATCTATACACTAAGAGATGTTTAGATAGCAACTTCACATGCTTGGTACTTTATGTTGATGATCTGTAGATTTCTTTAAGACTTGTCTCTCCTGAAGAAAAAGTTGAGTCTATCCTTTGCCATTATGGAAGGAGAGATAAGAGAATCAAGAAAAAGATGAAGAAGAAGAAAATCAAAAAGAAAGGCCGCCCAATAGGAAGCACCACCCTCTGCCCAAAGCCCCACAAGGGCGGGCATCACGCTGTAAGAAAAAGGAAGGAGGTCTCGAAGAATGAAAAAAAAAAGATTTATCGGGAGACCAAAAGCTAGAAAGAGGTAGAGGCAGAAAAGTTGAAGAGGGTGACTAAGATAGTCACACTCTTAGCCACTCGGTGCATGTGGTGGAAAGAAATGAACAGGCTAAAGAAAAGCACCAGGTCCCTAGAGGATGTGAAGAAAGATTTAAAGATAAAACCTTTGAAGCATCAACCAAAAGACAGAAATGGATGCAAGGATCACCAAATGATGCATGCGACAAATAGAAGTAAACAGGCTCCAAAAATACAACGGGGTCAGATATGTGAGAACAAAGAATTATTTGAAGACCAAAAGTTAGAAACACGAAGAGGCTGAAAAGAGGAGAAGAGTGACTAAGAATATCACATTCTTAGCCACTAGATGCATGTGTGGTATCTCAAATTAACATAGCAACCCAGATTTATAAATCCAAGGAATACCAAAGGGTTTACAGAAGCAAAGGACTTAGATCGGATAAGGTAACAAATTCACTAACAGTCCTAATCGCTTCTTCGACCACCCAGTGCGTGTATTAAAGAACCATGAGCAAGCCACAAAGAAAGAAGCAAAGCTTGTCAAGGGAGCCCAGTGCGTGTATTAAAGAACCATGAGCAAGCCACAAAGAAAGAAGCAAAGCTTGTCAAGGGATGATAGAGACAAAGAGGGGGAGATTGTTGCAGGGTAAACAAGCTCAGGAAAAGGAGCCCCCAAAAATTTTCCAATTATGGCATCAATTTTCTTCTTCAAATGTTTATGAAAGTCTCATGAAGCCTTGTAAATGCACTGAGGAGTCCTCTAGATGCATAAATCCCAAACATTGTATCATAGTACTTGTAAAATAGTAGGAATTTAGGCTTTCTATAATAAAGTGTTGGTCTCTTGTATGAAGGGCCCATTTTTAGGGCACATGTATATAAGTCATTTGATGACACTTTGTAAAGACTTTTTGCCATTGTGAGTAAGGGAGAACTCTAATTTTCGAATTTTCTTCTTCTTTCTCCTGTATCTCCTTGCTACTGAGCTTGCATGTGTGATTATAGCTTGGAATGAGTGCATGGAACTGTTTTCTATCCAATTCATTGCTTTTTTGAAGTGTGTAATGCGTGTGTGAAGTGTGAGGAGGTGTATGATGAAACTAGGTGAGGTATGTAGCTCAATTTTTTGCACATAACTTGAAGCAGATTTGTCAAAACTAGACAACACTATCACAATTGGATGTGTCTCATCGAGAGCTTTGAAAGAAACCTGCTTTGACCATATTCCAAGGTTGGAGCTAAGAGAAAAGTCTGTTTTTGTGCTTATTGTTGTTTCATGTATCACAACTGTCAGGCCGCCGGATTGGCATAATGTAATTTTATATTTTTCTTATACCGCACGAACCGAAAGGTCGTAGCGAAGCGATGTAACTCTTTTATTTACTAATGAAGAGACATTCCTCCAGTAGCAGAGGAGACGGGATCGCCAGACTGTCTGTCTCAGCGATTTGCGATCCTATGGAGACGTCATAGTGCAACTTTCCTAATTTCTAAGTACTGTTCCTCTTATCTTGTTGAATTATATTAAATTATGATTAACACAGTAATGTTATGTTGCCGAAATAAGTATGTGCGATGATAATTATTAATGTCTGCGTTACATACTGTGAAAAGCCTAACCAGAGTATGAATTGTAAGCATGTGTAAAGAAGTCGATACTGGACAATAGCGTACTGTGTAATTTGATTGTTGAGTGGGAAAACTAGATAAAGGGCCTCAGAATTGTCAGACCCCTACCATCCCCAAGAACCCGAAAAGAGCTTAAAAGTGGCCATGACGAAAGTCTGCACTTTTAACATTGGTGCCGTCTGTGGGAAGATGGCCATGGATTGAAGAATAATCGGTAAGGTGGAGCAGTACGTAAGGCAAGCGGTGCAGAGGTGATATATGCCGGGTACTCATTCCGGCGAGTCTTATCCGAAGTATCGGAGAGACCAGCATCCCTTGACAGTACCAAATTTTTTAGGGACACCCCCAGGTGGTAGAAGTGCAGGCCATTTAAGCCCAGTTGTCGAAGGATCGGAGCCAGTTAGCAGTGATTCTGGTACCAGTTTGGTAACACATGATGAGATTCCGGTAGATTCCGGTGTAATTCCGGTACATTCAAAAGAAGGTGCAATAACTTATGAGTGTACAGGGACGCAGTGCACAGTTGATTCGATACCATCTAGTCAGAATTTGAACCTTTCCGACGATAAAGTTGTGTTACCCAGAGAGATCATTGCCGGTGGAAGTATACCCTGTTTCGGTGAAAGTTCGACAAGTTTCGGTGAAAGTTCCATACCAGTTGGTGGGAATTTACAGTTTTTTTATGACAGTGTGATACTCCCTGGTGGATCTTTATTATGTACACCGCTGTTCGGGGCAAACTTGCCTACCTTTGATACCAAAGCTGAGGATAGGCTATTTGATTTGGAGATACGTAAGAGACTGAACGCTATTTTTGAGTCGGAAGGTGAGCAATCTGATAATACAGATTTCGAAGGACAAGAGACACCCCCTCAAAACTCAAGAAATAGCAATGGTACCAATAATGGCACCATGAGTGGTCAGCAACAGCAACAACAGCAGCAACAGCAATAGCCACCTCCACTTCGATAGGTTCCAACAGGGGTGACTTACACAAAGTTCGGTGGATTTCCGGGGGACGATCCTGATGCACATGTGCGCACCTTTGAGATAAGCTATGCAGTGCTGAACCATCCACCCAACCCGGCGTACAAGGCCATCGTATTTCAGGCCACCTTAGTTAATGAAGCAGCTAGATGGTTGACTGAGTATGATATTAATCATTTCATTAACTATGATGCTATGAGGGATGCGTTTTTACAGAGGTTCTGGTTGAAGAAGAATCCTGTCGAAATCTTCGACTATTTGCAGAACAATAGGCAGAAGCCGCAGTAGACTGTTCAAGAATATGCAACATTGTTTAGAACTCATTTAAGACAACTGCCTCCGGCACATGATAATCTACCGGATGATGTTATAACCCAGTGGTTCATTAACGGGCTGACCCCATAGTTAAGACAAATCATGATCATCCGTTGTGTGGGTGCTATGACACTAGATGCTGTTATTGTGATGGCCCTGCAACTAGAGCATAAAGTTGGAGGATTCACCGAAGACTTGGAGTGGCTGAAAGCCAGTAAGAACGTAATAGATGATCCGGCTAAACAGATGTATTGTACCAAGTGCAAAAATCCATGGCACACCAGTGCTACATGTGCCCTTAACCAGATGTATTGTGCCATCTGCAACACACCCGGACACTCAACGGAAAATTGTGCATATAATGCCAAGGTGTAGGGGTGAGCAACTGTAAACGCTATTATCCAAGAACCAGGTCAGCCAGCAGCCCATTACGTGCCACCACAGATGCAATCCCACCAGTCGCAAGGATATAAGAATTATCGGAGTCAGCGGAATACCAATTTTAATTCAAATCGATGGCAGGCGGGTACATCAGCGGATGGTACTTCTCTGCCACCACCTCGATGTCATTTTTGCGGTGAGATTGGCCACATCCGGAGATTTTGTAAGGATGCAGCAGAGTATGACAAAAGGAAGAAGGAGCGTCAAAATCCGATGACCAACATGGTCTATATTTCACCAGTTGAATCACAAGCCGCAATGGTCCAGACATGATTGGTAAGCAGTTGCAACTAGCAGCTGAGGTGTTCGAACCTAGTATCCGTGAGCAGCAGCACATGTATACAAAAGCTATCCAATGGGCAGCTAAAAGAGCAAACTGTGTTTCCTGATCCAATTCCGATAACACAGGTTCCCCTGCCAAAGGCGAGAGCGAATGAACAAAATCCTGACCCAGTAATAGTAGAATCATCATCAGAATCGGTGAGGAGTACGATTCAAAGAGATCAGGTATGGGAGATTCTATCTAAGGCTTCAATTACACTCCCTTTGGGACAGTTGCTCGCATTGGTGCCAGGAGTCAGGTAGCAATTCCAACAACAAGTCAGTCTTCCGTCTTTCTGTACTCCGGCGACAGCAACAATACAATCGGAAGTTGATTCTACGGTGGATCATTCAGTCCCATTGATCACTGTCTGGCATAAAAAATCAAAAGATTACTCAAGTGTTAATTGATGGCGGTTCACGTGTGAATATTGCAACTGCATCTCTCTGCAAGCAATTGGGGTGGACCCAAATCGAGCCCGTACAATTTTTTGTACGAATGGCAAATCAATCCCAAGTTCATCCACTGGGACTCGTACGGAATATTCTGATTACCTTGCAAGGTACCACGTTCAAAATGACTTTTGTAGTCTTAGAACTACCAGAATCCAGCCTCGACTACAATCTACTGTTCAGTCGGCCATGGTTGAAACAAGCCAAAGTTGTATAGGATTGGTCAGCATAGGAGTTGACTTTCAAAGATAATCACCATAAATATGTTGTTAAACTGGATGCCATACAGCCCTGTGAGCTTCATGCAAGACCATATTTAGCGGAGCCGGTCCACATGTTGGATGGCTTATCTGACGATGAGGAAGAGGCGTTCCTGACGAACAATACAGATCTGATCTCATTAGGTACTATCGATCTCCAATCAGTAGCGGACAAGTGGAGTCCGACAACGTGTACAGTTGTCCCAGTGACCGGAGATGTAGACGAAGATGATAGTGTTGCTATGGATGGAGCCACCCTACATCAACTTTTACAGTCAGTTGACAATTTGGTGAAACCTCGACAATTTTATTTCTCAAAAGATCAGTTAGTAACAATTAATTTGGGTGATGAGGTTAATCAGCGACCAGTTAAGATTAAGGCAGGATTGTCAGAGATATTTCAAGCGGATTTGATATGAATCCTGCATGAGTTCTCTGATGTTTTTTCTTGGGACTATCGCGATATGAAAGGTCTTGATCCGCGGATCTATCAACATCGGGTAGTGCTCAAACCAGAGGCGAGGCCAATCAAACAGTCTAATTACCGAATGAACCCCAATTATGCAGCACAGGTTAAAGCAAAACTTGATCGGTTATTGAAGGTGGGATTCATTGTACCAATCGAGCACGCAGAATGGATATCTCCGATTTTGATCGTTCCGAAGAAAAATACACAGCTGCATATCTGTGTTGATTACCGAAAACTGAATGCGGCCACGGTACCTGATCCATTTCCTCTCCCCTTTCTCGACACAATGCTCGATAGGGTATCCGGGCACGAGATGTACTCCTTTCTGGACGGCTACAATCGGTATAAACAAGTGAGGATGGCAGAATAGGACATACCGAAAACAGCTTTTATCACGAACTGGGGTGTTTATGCTTGTACGGTAATGTGGTTCGGGTTAAGGAATGCTCCCAGCACATTTCAACGATGTATGCAAGAAGTCTTTTCACCCTACCTGACTACTTTTATGCAAGTATATTTGGACGACTTTTCCTTATTTGGCAAGATTTCGTCGCACCTGTATCATTTACGGTGTTGCTTTGAAAAATACCGCGAATACCGGTTATGCTTGAATCCAACAAAATCTGTGTTTGCAGTCTCTTGTGGCAAACTCCTCGGCCACATTATTTCTGAACAAGGAATACAAGTCGATCCAGATAAAGTCGCAGCCGTGTTGCAGGCACCAGTCCCCACAACACCGAAAGAAGTTATGCGATTCTTGGGTCAAATCCGGTGGCATGGCAGACATTTACGGTGGATAGCTCATTTAGCAACACCGCTTAACCGGCTTATGACTAGTCCTCCACGGCAATATGAATGGACTCCAGAATGCCAAACTACATTTGATCGTTTAAAAGTTTTATTGACACAGCCCCAATTTTGCAACCCCCTGATTGGGAACATCCGTTCCATGTCTTTGTCGATGCATCGGACATAGCCATTGGCAGCGTTCTAATGCAGCAAACTGTCAAATGGTTTCGGCCTGTATATTATGCCAATCACCGACTCGCTCCTGCTGAACGAAACTATTCAGTGACTGAAAGAGAATGTCTCGAGTTGGTGTACTCTGTGAAGAAATTCTGGCATTATTTGTTGGGTCGAAAATTCACCTTTCACGTGGATCACGCCGCACTTGTGTATTTAGTCCGGTGGCAACATTTAGGTGGTCGCTTGGCTCGATGGGTTTTATTACTACAAGAGTTCGACTATGACGTTATTCATCGACCCAGCACAGCACATGCCTTGGTGGATTTTCTATCTCGGTTAGATTCCAGTGAAGCTCCGGTGGGGGTTGATGACACTACACCGGCAATTTATGCTACTGAGCCAACTATTGAAGAATCTACAGAACCTCTTGTGCCCCCTACCTACTACGATACGTTACTAACTTTTCTAACTAACGGTTGTCTTCCTCCCCATACTCCTCTTGCTCTTCGGCGGAAGTTTGCAGTTTACAGTCGCAGATTTCGGTTGATTGTAGGTCAACTGTACTACATGGATCATACTGGTGTTTTACTTCGCTGTATCCCACCACATGAAGTAGAATCGGTTATTGTTATGGCTCATTCATTACCCTCGGGTGGACATTTCGCAGCTGATCTTACTCACCGTAAAATTCTGCAAAGTGGGCTCTAGTGGCCTGCAATGTACAAAGATGTGACCCAGTTTGTGCAGCAGTGTGATACGTGTCAACGATCTGGACAACCATTATAGCGACACTTCTTTCCTCTGCAACCTGTCTTACCTTTGGAACCCTTTCAGAAGTGGGGGCTCGATTTTATTGGACCAATATCACCACCAACAACCCTTAGCAACAATCAATATATACTGACTTGTACGGATTATGCCACCAGGTGGGCGGAAGCTTGGGCTTTACGGTCTGCCACAGCTATTTCGGTGGCAAAATGCCTGATGAAGGACGTATTCCCACGTTATGGATTACCTCTGGAACTTGTGACAAGCCAAGGAACACATTTTGCCAACAATTTAATGGGAGTACTAACTCACACTTTTCACATTCTGCATAAATTCAGTTCACCATACTATCCGCATGCTAATGGTTTGGCTGAAAGCACCAATAAGATACTATTGAATATGCTCCGCAAGTTGATCTTAGAATCTCCAGAACGATGGGACTAGTTACTACCCGCGGTTTTATGGGCATACCGGACTACATACAAAGCGGCGACCGGAATGACCCCATTCAAGCTTGCTTATGGGTTGGAAGCAATCGCACCGATGGAGGTAGTAGTGCCCAGCCTACGCGTAGCCCTAACTCAAAAATTGCTGCCCGAAGACTCTTTGCCATTTTCGTTGGAAGCACTCCGAGCCTTGGATGAACATTGCTGGGAAAGTTTGCTGGTTCTTCAAGAAGTTCAGTTGCAGCAAGCCCGTACCCATGATCGTTTCCTCAAGACTCCTGTGTTTATGGTGGTTCAGCTTGTGTTATTTTATAATGGTAAAGCAAATCGTTCTGTTGGAAAATTTAAATTACGATGGTTCGGTCCTTACCGGATTAGTGAGCAAGTGGGACCAGCTACTTTTCGGTTGACTACCTTGACCGAAGTTCCTCTTCCCAAAGTAATTGATGGTTCAAAGCTACGCCCATATCACCAACCGCCTAATCACCGCTGACGTGTTCCTCGTTTTCCCGCGTGTCACCTATTTTCTTTTTATTTCCATAGTTCGGTTGAACACAGACTGTAAATCTCCTCGTTTTGATATCTAAATATGATTACTCGCTGCCCTGTGTTACGGTTTCTGCTCATGCATGCCGCCATAATTATGAAGGTTATCATTGCAATACCGCACGATGATTAGCATTTTCAATCGCCTCATGTTGCCCGTGTGTCTACTTAATCTTGTTCCTTTCACTATTAATCGATATTGTGTCTGTGTGTTTTTGCGTTCTTTGTGTTCTCTGTTCTCGGTGTTCTTGTGCTTTCGCGTGCGCGTGATGGAAGCAGTAGCCAATGTCGCTACCTTCCGTGAAGGACTCACTCCTGAAGTGAGTGAGTTTTTGCGTATCCGTGGTCTTTTGAACTTCGTTGAATTGCCTTGGCATTCAGTGGAGTGTCAACCATTCTATGCACTGATCATTTCTGCCATTGCCTCTACATCCGCTACAGAGCAATGTTGGCCTATAACCTGTTTATCGTCACGAGTCGTTATCACTCTGGCTTCATTTGTCGATGCCTTCCAACTTCCTCGGGATGGATTGGAGAATGGTCCTCTACTTCCTGTAGCCACCATGACCGCGTTATTCCCACGGCACTCATCTAATGAGTACGCCATTTTGTGTCGACCTGATCCGGAGCATACCATATTGCAATTTTTAGTTGCTATACTGAATTTGCAAAAACGTACCTACGGGATCTCGCGTCCCTTTTACTCAATGATAGACATGGCTTCTCGTGAGCCTGTCAATTTTGCATCTTTTTATTTTCGGCGCATTCACTGTGAATGTATTATGGTTATTAAACAAGTTACTAAGGGTGACATTCCACGCTCTCGTTTACCCCATATCCTCACTTTTCTCTTTCCAGTAATCCAAGCTACACAACCGCCTCCAACCGCTCCCATCTTGTTCCATGAAGACTCTGCTCAAGTGCTCGAGGACGCAGAGGAAGATGATGAGGATCTCTTCCAACTTCTTCATCGAAAACGCACCCGTATAAGTCTTGAGAGCCAGGTGCAAGGATCCAATGCTGGACATGAAGAAGAGGTTTTCCACGATATTGCTACTTCAATTCATGTGGAGTCTTCTAGTCCTTCTTCTTCGAATAAGCAGCAGGAGCAAGGTGCCCACGGAGATGACTCTGAGGAAATTTCTTCTCGGGAGAATTCTCATCAGCAGAACCAAGAGGTTGTGCAAGCCATTATTGTCGAGATTATCAATGAAGTGATTGCTCTGGTTGACGTTGTGATTGACAAAACTGAAGCGACCAAGCAACAGACCACCGGAATAGTGTTCGTGCCCAACACTCTTATACCCACTCCTCCACCAATGACCCCGGTTGAGCCCATTGTACCTATTGCACCTATTGTTCCCGACGCACCCGCTACTTCATCATCTTCTCCTAATTACTCTCCACCACCATCTCCTCACCTATTATCAGCCTCCTCATCCCAGCCACTTCCTCCCCTTACTCTTCCGGTTCCAATGTTTAATGAATTAGAATCGATGGGTCGACTCTTGATCCAATTCTCGCAGCAGCTACCTATGCAATTGAAGATGGCAACCGACAGTATCCGGCAAGACTTACAGCATAAAGTGGATGTCTTAGAGGCTGACATTGCCCCATTGCAAGAAGAAACTCATGCAGTGAAAGCGGAGAATCATTCCCTGCAGTTACAGATTCAGCAACTTCAAGATCAACTCGCACAGAGGGATGCTTTGTTGGGACAGAAGGATACATAAATTATTACGCTGAAGCAGGAAATCATTGACAAGACAGATGCGATGACTGCAATAGGTAATGAACTTCATAGCACGCGTGAAGCCTACACGATCTTAGAAGAAGCCTCTCAGTCTCTGGCCGCCAATGTGCTTAAAGCTGAAGCGGAGCTCCATAAGACTACTGAAACCCTGTTCAGGTGAGATCAAGAATTACAGGACGAGCTTGGTAAATATCTCCAATTGAAGAAAGAATTGGAAGGAGTGCAGAAGGAAAGAGAACCATATTATAAAACAATGCAGTTTCAATCTAAAGAACTGGAACGAAGAGAAAAGCAGCTTGGCTTTCAAGCAGAGCGCTTATCCAGAATAGATGGACAAATTGAAGATATGAGATTGAGTTGCGATGCAGCCCTTGCCAATTGCTTTTACTTACAAGAAGCATTTTTGCAGACCCAGGCTGAAGTTTTGATGAGTCAGCTCATTGCGACAAGTTCGGTCCGAACTGACGCACAGCTTGTAGAGCCGGAGACATTAAAGATGATGTTGGATTCATTGAAAAAGAAAATCTCTAGAACCTTCAAATTAGCAAGAACCATGTATATCCAAGGCATCGTAGATGAGCCTTAATTTTGTTTTCGTTACGGGTTCGAGTCCACCATGCGTGCCAGTGTCAGGCCGCCGGATTGGCATAATGTAATTTTATATTTTTCTTATACCGCATGAACCGAAAGGTCGTAGCAAAGTGATGTAACTCTTTTATTTACTAATGAAGAGACATTCCGGTGTTCTCCAGCAGCAGAGGAGACGGGATCGCAAAACTGTCTGTCTGGGCGATTTGTGATCCTATGGAGATGTCACAATGCAACTTTCCTAATTTCTGAGTACTGTTACTCTTATCTTGTTGAATTATATTAAAGTATGATTAACACAGTAATGTTATGTTGCCGAAATAAGTTTGTGCGACGGTAATCATTAATGTCTACGTTACATACTATGAAAAGCCTAACCAGAGTATGAACTGTAAGCCTGTGTAAAGAAGTCGATACTGGACAATAGTGTACTGTGTAATTTGATTGTTAAGTGGGAAAACTAGATAAAGGGCCTCTGCATTGTCAAATCCCTACCATCCCCAAGAACCCGAAAAGAGCTTAAAAGTGGTCGTGACAGAAGTCTGCACTTTTAACATGACACCATTTCCACCTGTGTGAGTGATGAATGTGAGAGATCATACTCACCTGCATGTAATGGTATCTATTTCACTTCATTGACCATGGTGTAAGTGCAAGTCTTCATACACTCAGTTAGGTTCAAAATACTTCTCCGATTGATAATTTAAATGTGTGATCTCCACTATATGCACTTGTTGGTGATATAGGAATAGTCTCTTTCATCACAAGTCCCTAAGTTATCACTTAGGTACGTAGCCATGAAAGATTTGGGGGATGCCTGACAAATACTTAGTATAAGTATTAATCATGATCAAACCAACAGATGCATATACTTGTCTTAGATGGTGAAAAGGAATTGAGTACACCACTACTTTCATGTGTGAAGCGAAGCATATCCAAAGTATGTCAATCCAATATGCATGGTCGATGTCAATTCAATATGCATGGTCGAAAGGAATTATGTACACCATTACTTTCATATGTGAAGCTTAACATGGATCACTATCCAAATCTCATGAGAAGAGGAAACTCATGACCAATTTGGTCTTATAAACCTATTGTTAATAGTTTCATGTATGACGTGGTAGCCATCAAACCAAACATTGGAATTGCAATGGGACTTGTGAACAAATATATGTCCAGCAATATGCATTGGGAAGTTATCAAACAGATATTGAGTTATTAATGTGGCACTAATGATGTGTCTATGCTTGGGTAGAGGTGATGCATCCATTATTGGATACATAAATGTCGGTTATGTTGGCTACGTAGACAATAAGAATTCTACTTCATGGTATACTTTTCACTCAAACAATGGTGCTATTTTTCATAGGTCTCATCTTCAAGAATGTACAGTTGTATCCACTACTGAAGCAAAATATGTTGCAGCAAATGAGGCATGTAAAGGAGCAATATGTCTTTCTAGATTGGCATGACATGGACATGCCTCAACATGTATGTTTACTACATGGGATTCAGAGTACTATAGCATTGACTAAGACTCAAGTCTATCATGCAAAGACCAAGCGGATTGAGATGCGGTATCACTTTATGATTGCTTAGTCATTTGACTACATTTTACTCAACAAGGTTCCTACTCAAGAAAATGCAACACATGATTTGATCAAGACTCTACCACAAGCTAGCTCTCTAGATATTGTTGTCGATGATACTGGCCAAAATTTTGGGACTTGCAAAGTCAAGGAAGAATAAATAAATAGTGGCTCAATTTTCCCTTGCTCCCAAGCCCACCACACAACTACTTTCCCATGGAAGAGTACATGGTGAGAACCATTGAATTTGGGTTATCTTGGTACACAAAGCTCCCGATCTCACAATAAAACTAACAAATAAAATACTCAGCATGATCCTAACAGTACTCACGGTGTTCAAGCATGCAGAATACACATTTTTTAGTTTCATTGGTATTAACCAAGGAACAAATATATTAGTATTCGACCTTTTTGTCATGCCAAGCTGCCTAGCTATTATGGCCTACTACTTGAGGCTAATGTTTTTACCCGATACTTATATGCAGACTTTTGAAGAAGCATTCTTCACCGACTTCTTCGAAATCGATTCAAAAGTATTCCTGAAGATGTCCACTAACCTAAATGCATGGCTAGTAGCTTATGAATTAAGTTTTTTTGCAGACCACCGACAACCACCCCACGATAGAGTTAAGTTAGAACAATGGAAACAATTAATGATACCTGAAGTCAATTTGCTAAACAAAACAGAGCAAAGGATATATAAGAGGTACTCCCGTCGACTTCCAAAGCCTATCGGGAATGATAGAGTTCAGGAGGGGGGACGTGTGGAAGGAGAGACAAGAGAATGAAGCAAAAGATGAAGAAGGAGAAAATAAAAAAGAAAGACCACTCAATAGGAAGCACCACCCTCTGCCCAAAGCCCCGCAGGGGCACGCATCAGGCTACAACACGAAGAAAGGAGGTCTTGAAGAGTGAAAACAAAGATTTATCCGAAGACCAAAAGCTAGAAAGGGGTAGAGGCTGAAAAGTTGAAGAGGGTGACTAAGATAGTGACACTCTTAGCCACTGGGTGCATGTGATGGAAAGAAATAAACAGGTTAATGAAAAGCATGAGGTCCCCAAAGGATATGAAGAAATATTTAAAGATAAAAACTTTAAAGCACCAACCAAAAGATAGATACCAATGCAAGGATGACCAAATGATGCGTGCGGCAAACAGAAGTAAACAGGCTCTAGAAATACAACGGGGTGAGATATGTGAGGAGAAGAAATATTCAAATACCAAAAGTTAGAAAGAGGGAGAGGTTGAAAAGCGGAAAAGAGTGACTAAGAATATCACATTCTTTGCCACTAGATGTGTGCATGGCAGCCCAAATAAAAATTGCAACCCACATTTATGAATGTAAGGAATACCAAGGGGATTACAAAAGCAAAGGACTTAGATCGGATAAGGTAATAAATTCACTGACAGTCCTAAATGCTTCATCGACCACTGGGTGCGTGTATTAAAGAACTATGAGCAAGCTACAAACAAACAAGCAAAGCCTATCAAGGGACGACAGAGACAAAGAGGGGGAGAGTGTTGCAGAGTAAAGAAGCTCAGGAAAAGGAGTCCTCAAAAAATTTTCAATTATGGCATCAATTTTCTTCTTCAAATGTTTATGAAAGTCTCATGAAGCCTTGTAAATGAACTAGAGGAGTCATCTAGATGCATAAACTCCAAACATTGTATCATAGTCCTTGTAAAATAGTAGGAATTTAGGCTTTTTATAATAAAGTGTTGGTCTCTTGTGTGAAAGGACCATTTTTAGGGCACATGTATATAAGCCATTTGATGAAACTTTGTAAAGACTTTTTGGCAATGTGAGTAAGGGATAACTCGGATTTTCGAATTTGCTTCTTCTTCCTTGTGTATCTCCTTGCTAGTGAGCTTGCATGTGTGATTATAGCTTGGAATGAGTGCATGGAAGTGTTGTCTATCCAATTCATTGCTTCTCTAAAGTGTGTAATGTGTGTGTCAAGTGTGAGGAGGTGTGTGGTGAAACTAGGTGAGTTGCACAGCTCAGTTTTTTTCCCATAACTTGAAGCAAATTTGTCAGAACGAGACAAGAGTATCACAATTGGATGTGTCTCGTTGAGAGCTTTGAAACAAACCTGCTATTGACCATATTCCAAGTTTGCAGCTAAGAGAAAAGTCTGTTTTTGTGCTTACTTTTGTTTCATGTATCGGGACACCATTTCCACCTATGTGAGTGATGAATGTGAGAGATCATACTCATGTGCATGCAATGGTAGCTATTTCACTTCATTGATCATGGTGTAAGTGCAAGTCTTCATACACTCATTTAGGTTAAAAATACTTCTCGGATTGATAATTTAAATGTGTGATCCCCACTATATGCACTTGTTAGTGATAGAGGAATAGTCTCTTTCATCATGTCCCTAAGTTGTCACTTAGGTACACAGCCATGAAAGATTTGGGAGATAACTAACAAATATTTAGTATAAGTATTAGTCATGATCGAAGCAACATATGCATATACTTATCTTAGATGGTGAAAAGGAATTGAGTACACCACTACTTTCATATGTTTAGCTAAGCATATCCAAAGCATGTCGATTTAATATGCATGGTGGAAAGGAACTGAGTACACCACTACTTTCATATGTGAAGCTAAGCATGGATCACTATCCAAATCTCATGAGAAGAAGAAACTCATGACCAATTTGGTCTTATAAACCTTTTGTCAATACTTTCATTTATGCCGTGGAAGCCATCAAACCAAACATTGCAATTGCAATGGGACTTGTGGACAAATGTATGTTGAGCAATTTGGGAAGTTATGAAACTGATATTGAGTTATTAATGTGGCACTAATGATGCATCTATGCTTGGGTAGATGTGATGCATCCATTATTTGATACATAAATGTTGGCTTATGTTGGCTACGTAGACAATAACAAGTCTACTTCATGGTATATTTTTCACTCAAAGAATGGTGCTATTTTTCATAGGTCTCATCTTCAAGAATGTACAGTTGTCTCCACTATTGAAGCGAAATATGTTGTATCCAATGAGGCATGTAAAGGAGAAATATGGCTTTCTAGATTGGCATGTGACATGGACATGCCTCAACATGTACGTTTAGTACATGGGATTCAGAGTACTATAGCATTGGCTAAGACTCAAGTATATCATGCAAGGACCAAGCGAATTGAGATGCGGTATCACTTTATGATTGCTTAGTCAGTTGACTACATTTTACTGAACAAGGTTCCTACTCAAGAAAATGCAATACATGATTTGATCAAGACTGTACCACAAGCTAGCTCTCTAGATATTTTTGTCAATGATACTAGCTAGAATTTTGGGACCTGCAAAGTCAAGGAAAAATAAATAAATAAAGAGTAGCCTGAATTAACATACCAACCTAGATTTATGAATGTAAGGAATACCAAGAGGATTACATAAGAAAAAGACTTAGATCGCATAAGGTAACAAATTCACTAACAATCATAAATGTTTCTTTGACCACTTGGTGCGTGTATTAAAGAACCATGAACAAGCCGCAAACAAAGAAGCAAAGCCTCTCAACGGATGACAGAGACAAAGAGGGGGAGAGTGTTGTAGAGTAAAGAATCTCAGGAAAAGGAGCCCCCAACAATTTTTCAAATATGGCATCAATTCTCTTCTTCAAATGTTTATGAAAGTCTCAAGAAGCCATGTAAATGCAGTAGATGAGTCCTCTAGATGCATAAATCCCAACCATTGTATCATAGTCCTTGTAAAATAGTAGGAATTTAGGCTTTCTATAATAAAGTGTTGGTCTCTTGTGTGAAAGGACCATTTTTAGGGCACATGCATGTAAGCCATTTGATGACACTTTGCATGTGTGATTATAGCTTGGAATGAGTGCATGGAAGTGTTGTCTATCCAATTCATTACTTCTCTGAAGTATGTAATGCATGTGTGAAGTTTGAGGTGTGTGGTGAAACTAGGTGAGTTGTGCAACTTAGTTTTTTTCCCATAACTTGAAGCAAGTTTGTCAGAATCAGACTACCACCATTGGATGTATCTCATGGAGAGCTTCCAAACAAACCTACTATTGACCATATTCGAAGTTTGGAGCTATGAGAAGAGCCTTTTTTCGTGCTTACTATTGTTTCATGTATCACGACACCATTTCCACCTGTGTGAGTGATCAACATGAGAGATCATACTCATCTGCATGTAATGGTAGCTATTTCACTTCATTGACCATGGTGTAAGTGCAAGTCTTCATAAACTCGGTTAGGTTCAAAATACTTCTCAGATTGATAATTTAAATGTGTGATCCCCACTATATGCACTTATTGGTGATAGAGGAATATTCTCTTTTGTCACAAGTCCCTAAGTTGTCACTTAGGTACACACGTTTCTTTGAGCCATTGTTGGGGAAGTACAAGTCCAACAGAGGTACTCGCATGATGGTAAGATCTCTTAGGAGAAGGTATGAGTTGTGAAGAGGTGAGTACTTTGCTTTGGTAAGTCATTTCTGTTTGCACTTAGTACTTCACACTTGTAAAGTGTGTGTAGTAAGTTGGTAGACCTAGGGAAGTGAGAGTGAGTGAGTAGGAGTAGAGAGTAGAGAGGAAGGAGTAGGAGAAGAGTAGGTAGGTAGACCCCCCAAAATCCCCAAAAACAAAAATCATCTTAGAACCTCTCAGCCTTGGGCTAGCCCAAGGTTATAAAAGCCAAAAGAAATCATTTAGTGAGTCACTTGTATTCAGCAAGTATCATGGGAGTGCATAGATGATCTGTATCCCCTGTTGGAGAGATGGTGGATAATCACAATAGATGAGTTGGTGTAGCTAAGACCTACTTCACACCTACTATAAATGATGGTTGGAGAGTGTTGTGGGCCTCCTTAACTAGCTAATAAGCATAAATGGTCATATATGTTGCTTGGAAAATGATGCACAAATGATAGACTCAAAACAGATAGGTGGGCATATGATTCAATGCACAAAACTTGTTACTTTGGTTGAGACACCTACTCAATGTTTTACTCAATTCTCTGAGTACAGCAGCAATTAGTAAAATTTCTTTTGGGGAACTTCAACTAACTTAACAAGCTACCATTCATGAGTGGAATCATCTAAAATGATAAACTGTATGCAGATAAATATGTTTAATAAGTTAAGCAACTACCCCGACTTTTATGGGCCTTGATAGTCACAGACCAGTGAGCATTAATTGAATGATATCCAATGATTGCGAGAACCAATATCAATGAAACTTTGTAGGATCAAACTATACAGCATGTTGAAGATGCCATAAAAATCATGTAAAATGATGCGGTACACAGTGAGAACCAGCTCAGACAAAGTCATTGTTCTGATAGAGTGTGATAGAGATATGAGAGTAGGAAGTAATGAGCATGTATTGACTAAATCATGTAAAATTACAAAGTCATTGACAATAAGGCATTGCTCAATGAGTGTAGAATGAGAGAGATATAAGGTGAGCTCCTCTTCTCAATGAAGGTACATGGAAATGATCTTAGAACCTCGAGATACACACGAGATTTTCTTCTCATGTTTTATAGCTTTTTTGTCGGAGCCAAGGATTTGAATTTGAATTCAAATATCCACCTAAAAGTAATCCGAAAGTATGGATTGAATCTCTCTTGAATCAACTACCAAAAATTACGAGATTCTATGCTTCCTAACTCCTCTTGGGTTCATTGACCTTTTACAATGAGTAATTGCAAGTTCAAAGTTACAAGAGGTTGTACATATGAGCTTCCCAAGTGATATGCTAATACATCAAGCTTATGTGTATTCATCAAGTATGTAGGCTTTGGCATAATTGCACCAAAAACTCCCCCTCAAGCCTAACATGTTTGATCTTCATTGCTCCTTGATCTCTTGCAACCCAAGCATAAATTTGAACTTGTTCGTCTTTGTTCCATCCAATGCTTTGGTGAGTAACACATTGCAAATGAGTTGATACATACGCTAACTGAATATCCTTGCTTAGCAATTTCTCCCTAAAATAATGATAATGCACTTCAATGTGCTTATTCCTAGCATGGTACACAGGATTAGCAACCAAATGAAGTGAGCTAGTATTATCTCCAAAGATAATTGGAGTGTAGGAATGTATCTCCAAATCCACATACAATTGTTTAAGCCACATAGCTTCCTGAGTTGCATTAGTCAAACCCCTATATTCTGCTTCTATGGAAGATAAGGCCATGTTTGGTTGCTTCTTGGATGAACATAATATGATTTTTGAACCTCTAAAAGATAGGTACCCTGAAGTGCTCCTCCTATCATCCTTGGAACCAGCCCAATCTGCATCAGAATATAACTT
The DNA here is from genome assembly GCA_020310875.1 of Ceratopteris richardii. NCBI lineage: Eukaryota > Viridiplantae > Streptophyta > Polypodiopsida > Polypodiales > Pteridaceae > Ceratopteris > Ceratopteris richardii. Next base: position 17,092,642 of record CM035443.1, on the reverse strand, counting down.
TATATCTATGTCAGAAGTGAAGGGATATAATAATCCCTCATTCATTGTACCCTTTAGGAACTTAAGCACCCTCTTTGCAGCTTCCATGTGTGGCGTCTTTGGTACATGCATGAATTGACTCAATGTACTCACAGCATATGCAATATCCACTCTTGTCAAAGTAGCATAATTAAGGCTACCCACAAGTTGTTGATAACATGTAATATCTTCAAGTAGTTCACCTTCATGTGGACTTAGCTTATGATTGATCTCCATAGGAATACCTGGATCTTTAGTCTTCTCCATCTTAAATTTTACCAACATATCATGTATGTACTTCCTTTGTGTGATCAATATACCTGAATCTGTATACACAAGTTCTAAGCCAAGGAAATAGGTTAACAACCCTAGATCACTGATTTTGAATTCCTTCATTAGTTGAGCCTTGATCTGTTTGATACCATCAGAATCATTACTTGTAATAATGATATCATCTACATAGACGCGCAAGTAGATGATCTCTGATTTATTCTTCTTCACAAACAAAGAAGAGTCTACCTTGCTTGCTACAAAGCCTTGATCCTGCAAATAGGTAACAAGTCTATGGTTCTAAGCTCTAGGAGCTTTCTTGAGACCATAGAATGCTTTTCTAAGCTCGCATACATATCTTGCTTTATCTTCATCGTCAAACCCTGGTGGTTGTGCCATATATACTTCTTCTGATATCCAACCATTTAAAAATGCATTCTTGACATCTGACTTATACAAATTCCAATTTTTGGATGCAGCAAGACTTACCAATACCCTGATTTTTGGCATCTTTGTCATAGGTGAAAATGGTTCTTCATAATCTACTCCATGTGTTTGGGAAAATCCCTTTGCCACTAGTCTTGCCTTGTACCTGTTTATAGAACCATTAGAGTTCTTTTTAACTTTATATATCCACCTTGAACCAAGTACCTTCATATCTGGTTTCTTGGGAACTAGGCGCCAAGTGTGGTTTTCCTGCACTGCGTCCACTTCTTCCTACATGGCTTCTCTCCACTCTTTCTTCTTCTTAGCCTCTTCAAATGAAGAAGGCTCCTCTGCCATTGAATCTTTAGTGATGTACACAGAGTGGTTTGTGACTAAGGATGTATCATATCCATACCTTATGGGCTTCTTACTTTCTCTTTGTGATCACCTTAAAGCTTGATTGGAAGACTCGGGTAGATATTCTAGTTGCTTGTGTTTGCACTTGCCTCTTGACTTCCAAGCTTTGAAGTCAATATGCTTCTCATCTTCTTAGTTGATGTCCTCTGCTTGGTGTTGGTCTTCTTGAGTTACGGTTGGAAAATCATTTTCCAGATCATATGGTAATTTGATTTTCCTGCAATCATCTTCAAACCAAGAGTTATTCTCATCAAAGACTACATCCCTACTAACTATGAATGCCTTGTTAGTGGGATTATAAAGTCTATATCCCTTTTGATTCTGATCATACCCAATGAATATGCACTTCTCAGCCTTAGGGTCAAGTCTCCCTCTGATTTGTGATGGGATGTGTGCATAGGCAATGCACCCAAATATCTTGCATTGATCCAATGAGGGTATCATACCATTCCAAGCTTCATATGGTGTCATACCATCCAATGACTTGGATGGAAGCCTATTAACAAAAAAGTTAGTTGTAGCAACAGCCTTTGCCCATAAATAATTAGGTAATTTTTTCTCATTTAACATAGACCTAGCTACCTCAACAATTAACCTCTTCCTTCTCTCTGCCATTACATTCAATTCAGGGGTATACCTAGTTGCTACTTCTCTCTTTATACCTCTGTATTGTAGAAATAAGTTAAACTCATGTGAAAAGTACTCATCACCTCCATCAAACTTGATTCTCTTCAAGCCTCTTCCTGTTTGGTTTTCAGCTAGTGCCAAATACTTCTTAAAACATGTGAATACCTCATCCTTATACTTTGTGAAATAGAGAATTTTCCACCTACTGTAATCATCAATAAAAGAGACATAGAACCTTGAACCTGAGATGGATGGATCTTTGCTAAGACCCCACACATCAGTGTGTACAAGCTCCAAATAATCTTCATGGATGTATCCTTTTCTGTTGAATGGTTGCCTATGAGCTTTGCCAAATTGGCAAGCTCTACATTTGTATTTCATGTGTTGCTTGGTCACATAGGGAACCCTGTGCCCTAGCCTCTTGAGCCATATTTCCAACTCAGATAGGGTTTGGTCTCTATAACTGAATAGTGCTATGTTCCTTGTGTCTTCAATTTCAAAAGTAAACAATCAACCTGACTTCTCACCTTTGGCTATCCTTTTGAATCTTTGTTGGGGGTCTTCCACATATGCTCCATCCTTGGTGAACCTGACTTGTAGACCTTTCTCTACTATCTGCCCAACACTAATTAAATTTTTGGTTATGGTAGGCACATACAGAACTTTGCTCAAAAGGTTCATACTACCATCAGATGTCTTGATATTTCCAATTTGCTTGACTGAATGTTTGGTGTCATCACCTCTTTGTACCTCATGTTTACCCTTTGGTTCTTCAAGATCAGATAAGAGTGCTACATTCCCTACCACATAATTGGAACAACCTAACTCAATGTAAAAGAGATGCTCATCATCTTTACCTTGCTTCGATTTCATGTTCATGACGAGAAAAGAGTGTTCTTGATCTGCAATGTAGTTATTGAAGTCACTTCTTCCTCTAAAGCCTCCTTGATAGTTGTTGTTGTTGTAGCCTTGATTGTACTTATGGTTGTAGTTGCCTCCACCATTGTTATACCTGCCTCTTGTTTGTCCATAGCTTCCTCTATGGAAGCCTCTTCCCTTTCGTTCCTTGTATTTTTGTAGCATTCTTCTGTAGTGTGGTTGTTGAGACCACATATGTTGCATGGTGAATTATTATAGGGTCTCCCCCTACCTTGCTTACCTCCTCTGCCCCTACCTCTAGCACCTCTTCTTCTTCCTCTTCCTGCATAATTGGCTTGAGAGGTACTAGCCTCTTCATCTTGTTTTTACTTTTACCTTTATCCTTAGCTTTATTCTTATTTATATAAAGGGCAAAAGATTGGTTACCTCTTGAGTTGTCACCATTTCTTTTGAGCTTTGCTTCATGGGTGAAGAGTTGTCCCATCAAGGTGTTGAGATCAGGTATCTGTGTATCCATGTAGATCCATTGCAGTGGTGAAGGATTCCCACTTGTCATCAGCTTTAACCCCATTGATGCTCTGCCTCACTATGTGCTCTTCCTCTATCTCTTCTCCAATGCTTGCAAGTTGATCTGCAACATCTTTCGTTTTGGTTACATAGTCAGCCACTCCTTGCTTTGATTGCTTCTTGAGAGTTGTGATTTCCATCCATAACTGATTCTTCCTAGCTCTTGTGTTGGAAGAGAAGTATGATGAAAGCACTTCCCAAGTCTCTTGGGAGGTTTTACAATTTCTAACATGAGGTAACAAGAAATCAGAGATTGAGTTTAGTAAATATGACCTTTCAAGAGCATCATTTGCACACCATGTGGTTAGCTTCTCTTGCTCCTCCCTTGTTGGTTGATTCTTGCTCCTGAAGATTGGCATGTCTTCATCCCGTGAGATGTATCCAAATAAGCTTCTCCCTTGAAGGTATGCTTACATCCTTAGGGACCATGCTAAGTAGTTGTTCCTCTCCAATTTGTTAATGAAGGGTGGAAAACCATCTCCCATCTTGATTGTGCTTGCTCTGATACCACTATTGGAGAGATGGTGGATAATCACAATAGATGAGTTGGTGTAGCTAAAACCTGCTTCACACCTGCTATAAGTGATGGTTGGAGAGTGTTGTGGGCCTCCTTAACTAGCTAATAAGCATAAATGATCATATAAGTTTCTTGGAAGATGATGCACAAATGATAGACTCAAAACAGATAGGTGAGCCTATGATTCAATGCACAAAACTTGTTATTTTGGTTGAGACACATGCTCAATGTTTTACTCAATTCTCTTAGTACATAAGCAATTAGTGAAATTCCTTTTTGGGAACTTCAATCAGCTTAACAACCCACCATTCATGAGTGGAATCATCTAAAATGATAAACTATATGTAGAGAAATATGTTTAACAAGTTAAGCAACTACCCCAACTTTTACAGGCCTTGACAGTCACAAAACAGTGAGCATTAATTGAATGATATCCAATGATTGCGAGAAGCAATATCAATGAAACTTTTTAGGATGAAAGCAAACAGTATGCTGAAGATGTCATGCTTTAAATCATGTAAAATGATGCACCACACAGTGACAACTAGCTCAAACAAAGTCACTGTTCTGATAGAGTGTGATAGAGATATGAGAGTAGGAAGTAATAAACATGTATTGACTAAATCATGTAAAATTACAAAGTCATTGGCAATAAGGCATTGCTCAATGAGTGCAGAATGAGAGAGCTATAAGGTGAGCTCCTCTTCTCAATGAAGGTACATGGAAATTATCTCAGAACCTCAAGATACACATGGGATTTTCTTCTCATGTTGTATAGCTTTTTTGTTGGAGCCAAGGATTTGAATTTGAATTCAAATCTCCACCTAAAGTAATCCTAAAGCAAAGGATTGATTCTCTCTTGACTCAACTACCAAAAAATACAAGATTCTATGCTTCCTAACTCCTCATGGTTTCATTGACCTTTTATAAGGAGTAATTGTAACTTCAAAGTTACAAGAGGTTGTACATATGAGCTTCCCAAGTGATATGCTAATACGTAAAGCTTATGTGTATTCATCAAGTATATAGGCTTGGGCTTAATTGCACCAACATCATCGAGTGTGTATCATGTGGAATAAAGGTTGTTGAATATCCAAAACTTGAGGAGAGCAACAAAGAGGTGAGCTCAATACATTTAACCAAATGTAAAAGTTAATACATTCAGTGTAACACGTGATTGAACCCACGATCGATATCATGGAAGAGGTATCGTGGGACAGAGTGAGGATTTGATTTCAATAGGCACTTAGGGGTGGAGAGGAGTGCACAAGGATCACATTAATGCAAAAAGTTCAAAAAATTTCCTTCATTTGAGTGAGATAAGCCCAAGTATCGTGACCAGTTGGGTTCAAGTATTGTGATACTTGAATTCTCATGTGTCGCAATACTTGGTAGGTATCGTGTATCGCTGATACCTATTCTCCATGTGTATCGCAATACCTAGGTATCGTGTATCATCGGGTTGAGTATCGTGATATCCAAGTATCATGTATCGCGACATTTGGGTATCATGTATCGTGATTATCATGTATCACGATACGTGAGTGTCATGTATCACGAGTATCGGGTATTGTGATATGTGAGTGTCGTGTATCGTGATTATCCTGTATTGCGATACTGAAGTGTCATGTATCGTTTGAGTCCCAAGTATTGTGTATCTTGTATCGTGGCCACTCAGGTATCGTGTATCGATGAGAGAAGTATCGTGTATTGTTTTGGATCTGAGTATCGTGTATCGTTAGTCCTTCAGGTATCGTGTATCGTAAGATCTCGTGTATCATGTATCATCACTATCATCGTGTATCGTGTATCTTGTATCGTGTATCATGTATCGTGTATTGTGTATTGTGTATCGTGTATCATGTATCGTGTAACATGTATCATCCCAATTCTAGGTATCGTGTATCATCACTATCATCGTGTACCGTGTATTGTGTATCATGTCACTATCATGTATCGTGGAAGGCATAGTATTGTGTATCGTGGAAAAAAGTAAACAAATTGACAGTCTAGGAAAAGAAGGTCTACTTTGGGCCAAGTAAACTCCTAGAATAAATACGAATCTGAGAGACCTACAAAACTGACTTAGGTGTTTAGTGGATGAACCTGCGCTCAAGACGTGTCCTAGGAAGCCAACGTAGTGTCATATCATCTGGAGGAAGTGTAAATTTACCTAGTGCCAATTCCCATTATTCTGATAGCTATAGTGAGTCAGACAAAGAAGCTAGAATGGCTTCAGATGACATGCATAGTTCAGTGCCTTTGGCAGGATTTATGTCCGTCATTGAAGGAGAATATAGGACCTCTCTTGAGTATGTGAGCACCAATCAACACGATTTTCCCATCTACATAGATGGGTTAAATAGATGAGTGGCACGAATGAAGAAAGTGAGTGAATATGAGATAGTTCCTCGACCTGCAATAAAATATGGAGGATTCTATATGGACAAAAGAGCATTAATGTATGTAGTGATTGACTGTCCTGAAACAATAAGTGAACAATGCGAAAATGAGGACATAAATCACCCCAACCAGGAGAATAATGAAGATAGGATTTCTACACCCCGAGGTAAGTCCAAAGTGAACAGAGTTTGGAGAGGTGACAAGATCCCTCAGGATGATACATTGATCAATGTGTATATGGTAACTAGGATGGAGAAACTACTACAAGCCCCTTCATCTTTGTGGGGAGAAAGTAGCAACCCTATCACCATTTATGAGCTACAAGACCCGAAGGATCTCTCTAAAATTACCTATCTTGATAAGAATATGAGAAATTACTGGCCTATGTCAGAGTTAGACAAGTCCCGATTAAGATATTAAGGTACTCCAGTGTTTCCCCCTAGAGATCTAGGAGCTACTTCCCAGAACCCTCAAGGAACATACCAAAGCTATGCCTATCAGAACTTTGGGTAGGCTAAACAACAGAGCATTCCGATGAGGACTAATGTTCATTTTTCAACACCAAGAGCCAACCCTAACTATCAACCCCCAACCAGTGGAGAGCCTAGAAATAGAAACCCTATTCCCGAGATACAACCACTAGGTAGGGGAATTGGAGTTCAAGTGAGACATCCAGCCATTCCTGTTATGCCCAGACCACCAGAACCTGGTAGAAGATTGCGACCAATTCAAGTGTCCACATGCATGAGGAGCAACTATGATGGGTCTGGTGAACCGTATAATCACATAGCCAAATTCAAGCAAGTGATTCGTGATGAACAAGTGGAAGATTTCATTATTCAATATGATTCATTTGGTTTGACCCTTACAGATACCGCTTTGGCATGGTTCCAACCACTTGAACCCAATAGTTTCCTAAATATGGAACAAGTATTTCAAGAAATGATCGAAGAATTCACCAAGACTGGCATTAAGAATAACTCTTCATCTTTGATTCACAACTTCAAAAAGTCCCCTACAAAGTTAGTACGACTGGCGGCTAGGAGATTTAAGCAATATGTGGATAGATGTCCCACGGAAGAAAGGCCTACACAACAGAAAATGGTCTCATTATTTTTAGAGGGACTAGTCAATGGATCTCTAACAGCATTAGTCTATGTAAAGAGATTCCAAAGATTGAGTGAATGCTTAAAGGAATGTATAGATCTGGAAGATACTTGTCAGAAGACTTGAAGATTCCCCAAACCAATAATAAGAGCGAGGATCGATTTAGCAACATCTCTAGTGCAAACAACAATGTAGAAGAGATTGCAGACTTACTAGCCAAGAAATTAGGTGTACAGGGACAAAAGAATTACCCCAACCCCCCATTACGAATGCCAATGCTAAGGAGATGTGTACACTGTGGAGGGGATATTCCTTCTCATGTGTGCAATAGGGGGATTGTTCCATCAACCCCATATGTTTACAACAACCGAGCAATACAGAGTCAAGCTTAGTACTCCAGTATTGAACAGAAATACACGAATCAAATTACTAAAAATTGTCCTTACAATAGACAACCTAGATCTGTCCAAAACCCCCTGTAGCTCAGTGATGAGTAGCACCTCCTTTAATGTCAATCCGGGAAGACATGAGGATGGTATGGAGACCTCGAGCAAGTGAAGGCACAAGTGCGTGAGTGAGAAGCACACTAACATGCACACACATACACACACACGCGCACACACGGTAGGACAAAGAGTGAGAAGCAATGGAGTTCTTTAGATCACTTTCAAAAAGCTCATACAAGTTCAAATCAATTACAAGCTAACCTGAAAAATGAGCTCTCTAGCTCTATTTATAGTTTTTGACTAGGTTTTGGCCTTGTCCAGACCTAGTGTCCGGCCTAGTTAAAAATTAGGTTCTCTACCCTATTTGGAGGTTCAAACGAAGTCTAAAAAATGTGAAAACTGACAGGTAGATACTTCTAAAGCTCCTCAAGCTCAAGGACTCCTTGGCTTGCACAAAATGGAGCTACAAAAATGTGAAATGGTATTTACAATGGTTTTTAGTGATGAAAATCACTATTTTTGTAGGGATTTTCTATTAATATGTTGACATACATTTCCTGGAGCTCCCTACTTGCTCCTTCTCCTTGTGTGTCCACCTCTTTTATATGCGTTAGTGTCCTGAAAAAATATTGGCCTACTTGCCAGATCGTCGTTGACTGCTCTGTCTGCTTGTACTTTCTCTTCTCTCTGACTCCCTTCGTAAGCTTCCTTGCCTAGTGAGTCCTTCAGTTCCAACACCCCCCCCTCTCTCGCGTCTGTCGTCCCTGAAAGACCCTTGTTGGGTGGGTCGTTGGATGTAGTACTCAACAAAGTCTTGTGCTAAGTGATGTTCTGCAATCCGCAACCCTTTGGCCAAGTCCGTGAGTAGAGCATCCCAATCTACCGGCCCAGGAACCTCTGGATGTGGTATACGTAACTTTTCTGAATGGAGAGCTTGTTCCACTGCAAACAAATGCAATAAATGTGATGGTCTGGGAATGAATATCTCTTAATGATATTCCCAGAATCCCGTGACGAACATTTCTTCAAATGTCTGTTTGAAGCAGGCTAGTAGATACTTGATACGCGCGTGCCATGCATATACAACATTAATAGATGGTGTTGCACTCATGTCGTAGACGAGGTCCTGATTACCTTCATTAAATCCAAGAGTGGACAGATGAGGTTCCTTGACATTCTTGAAAGTCCTGAAGGTGACCAACATGAGTTCAAAAATTTTGAGGCACATTTGGGCCATGACATCTGGTACATTTTTAAACCTGACCCCCCAATGCCGAATCGTCGAGATCATATATCCTATGGTAGTTTGGCCTTTGGGTGGTGCTAAGTAGACATAATTGAGCCATTTCTCGCATCCTTTGGTTGTCAGCATAGTTTTTGTGTATTCCGGCCATGACCTTCTTCGAAATACAGGGCAGTAGCATGGGTTGTATTTGATGTACAAAGGCATGTTATTCCATGTTCTTACCATCTCTGGGTAGGTTTCCAATCCTCCACGTTGGTTGATGTATATTGCCCTGCTTGGCACTTGCTGGGATGTCGTCCGGTGCAAACTGTGTAGCCGAGGTTGGTTCTTTTGAGGTGTGTTGCTTGATTTCGGCATTGTAGTCCGCCATTAAGACGCAGAAAGGAACATACAAATCGTCGGATGTGCTGATCCACCTATGATGGGAGAGGTTCCTAAAGTAATCCAATTTTATGACTACCTCTTTCAAGCGTGACATAGATGCTATCTGAACTGCCACTCTGTCATCATGGGTTGTGGCCACTTTCTCTAACCTCTGCATCCATTCAGGAGCCTCGATCTCGATGGTGTCCATACCCTCTTCTGTTTGCTTGCCCCTTGGTGCAGGCATGGGAACGTATGGGTCTTCGAAGGTTTCCTCTACTTCAATGGGTACTAAGTCTTCAGGTTCCGGTTCTACAAGTGGAGAGGGTTGACGCTCATATTGCATGACTTTACTGCGTAATTCTTCGAGTTCTCCTCTGAGTTTTGTGACTTCTTCGGATGTGTCGTCTGTGGCATTGACTTTGCTTGGTAACTCCTGCTGAGTTTCCAGTTGCTTAAGTAGGTCATCTCTTTCTCGTTCGAATGCTGCATGGGCCTCTAGGAGGTCGGCATGGGTTTCTAACACAATTTGCATATTCTCTGAGGGAATGGCCTTGAATTTCTCTGGGTCGATTTCCTACAGGGAACCCTCAATGGCTGCATCCAAGTTCTCTTCATTCTATTTCTGCAGCCGTTTATTCTCTTCGAGTGCTGTAGACATGTGTTTTCGTAGGAGGGCCAGATTGCGTCTGAGCTTGAGATTCTCCGTTATCTGGGAGTGCAGCAAATCATCCATTTGTTTCTTTTCTTCTACATCTCACTGGGGTGGGTTGGCTACAAACTGTTCGTGTTGTTCCTGTAAGGTGGCATGCTGTTGTTGTAGTAGCCGCTTTTCCTTTTCGAGATCAATGAAGCGTAGTTGAAGTTCCTCTTGACTTTGAAAGAGTCGCGTATGTTGGTTATCAAGATGTTGGTAGTGCTGTTGTAGTTGCGACATACACTGATACATATTATTAAATACTTTATTAATAGGGGTGGATGCGGGAAGGGTGTTGAATGCGAAGGGAAGGGAAAGGGGAAGGGGAATGGAAGTGTGGATGCGGTGCTGGAAAATGGTGAAGTGGGAGGTGGGGGAATGGGAGGTGGTGGGTGTATGGGGGGAGGGAGAGGTGCGGAGGTGGGTGAGATGTCCATAAGATCAACGGTGGAGGCAGTAGTGGGAGTGATTGTGAATATTGGAATTGTGGGTGCGGTGACAGTGGTGAAAGTGTACAGTGGTGTGTGCAATTGTGAATACGAACTGCCCGGAAGTGTGATTGGGGGAATGAGATTTTCTGTGGTTGCGGTTAGAGTTACTGTTTCAGTGGCCGTATAGACAAAAGAGGTGGAGATAGGGTGTGTGGGTTGTGTGGGTTGACTGACGGTCTGTGCTTCGGTATGGGTAGTGGACTCGGAGGCGGTGATAGTAGTGGTTACACTGGTAGTGGGAGGTGAATGTGGTGGAGTTGGAGGCAGGGGTGGCAAAGGGGGTGACAGAGGTGCACTTGATACATGGGTTTCCTCAGTATCATGGACAGTGTGTGCGGTGCCCGTGGTTGTGGATGTGCCTTGTGGTTCTGATACTAATACATTCATATTCTTTCCTGATCGAGGGGGACATCTACCGTATCTTCGCTCCGTTCTTCGTGCTTGTGCAAGGGCGGTATGCACCGTCTCAGGTACTCCCAAAGCCTCAGAAATAATGTCAAGAGTGGCGCGGTATTGCTCGTCTATGCCTTCCTCCTCAAGGATTTGATTCATGAGGGCCTTGCCTGCTGCTAGGGACAGTCTATGTTGCTCTTGAACTCTGTTCATGGTATCATAGAGCTTTTTCAATGCCTTCGTATAAGCTGGGGCACCTTCAAGTACCTGCAGAGCTTCCTGATCATATTCCTGCTCTTCTTCCTCGGATTGTCCATCATGTTCCTCCTCTTGTTCTTCTTCTTCTTCACCCTCCATATCGACGACATCTGGTTGTCTGGGATGGGGTTGGTCTGTAGCAGTTTGTTGTCCACTAGCTTGTTCTACCTCGACTTCTGCATTAACAACATCGATGATTCTGGCTACCTCCTCATCAGTTAGGTCTTCTAAAGTGAATCCGTGAGGAAACTCTAGGTCGGTTGGTACGGGTGGGAACACCAGATTAGGTCTGTCAGTGCTGTGTCTTGGTAATCTTATAGTGAAGGTTTGTACCCGCCTTGGAAGTCGTGGAGTTGTCTCTGGTGTCAATGTCGCACCGCGGGCTTGTGCACAGGGCATCTGAACGGCACCTCTCATTTTCTTGGAGGGTGGCCCTGCGGAGGATAATCTGCGCTGAAACTCTTGTACCCTGGTCCAAATGAGTGCCCTTTGCACAGGTACATCATACGCCAGACATCTATACACAATCCTGGTGAGGGCACAACATCCATACAGTATAGATTTTTGTTTCTTATACCACCTTTGATGAACCAAGTGGATTTGGTCGATAATCCAGTGAGGCATGTTGATTGTCAAATCAAAAGCATCAGCCAAATATAGACTAAACCATATCTTCTTAGGTGGCGTTGTGAACCTCTCTTGAGCGGGAAATGCAAAATGCTGCATGACCATTTGCACGTGAATGGCAATTGTAGGTGTCATTGCCACCATGTCCTTTAATTTCGTCAGATTCCTGTTCTTCATATTGTCGGGGACCATAGTCTCTTTCTCCGTAGGAATGTGCATACCTTTCATGTCTAGAGCTTCCCTTACCAAGTTGATAGTCAACCTGAAACGCCTAAGTTCATTGCCCCTTGTGAGAGATGGGAGGACAAAGGAGCTGTATCCCTTCTTGTCTTTGCTCGGAGTGAGGGTGCTAATCAAATAAGAGCACCTTAGAAAATCGGGCTTTGGCAATTGGAATTTGAAGTACTCGTAGAGTCCTGCCTTCTTCCATATAGGTTTCAGTCCTTCATTATTCTGCAGTCTCTCAAATTCCCTGGTGAAAAAGTGATATCTGCCCCAACGCCCATTGAATTCTATCTCGGCCTCCCACATATAAGTGCCTTCACCTAGGGGTCCTGCCACATCACTGAACCAATGAGAGTTTTTGCTGACTGGCATTGTGTGCCCTTGTGGAGGATTTTGAACTGGTATGGTGTGTAATGCCCTCAATGCCACTGGGCGTTCCTTCAATTCCTCCTCAACGGGAAGACTTTCAATGTCCACGACTTGGGGGCTGGTGCCTGCCTGGGAGCTAGTTCCTGCCGTATCTGCCATGTTACTTCTTGCCTCCTGATTCTATGAGAATATAGAAACATGTGTTAACATTGTAAAGGACAAGATAGAACCGTTTTTGTCCCCATTACAACATTAACATGAGGTTCGGGAGAGATTAGGGGGTTATTAAGTGCGCGGTGCTTGTGTGTGTAGTTAGGAATTGGGTAGACCTAAGAACGAAGTGGAATGATGTAGTGTGAGAGTGACGTAGTTAGTAGGTGGACATGGATTTACAACTGGGGTCCGGGGGTTTATTACAAGTTTTAGGTTGCCAAATGCAGTGGATGGGCTTTGATCTTGATTTTGTGGAGACTCTGAAGAGTTTGATAGGGGTATCTACTTGAGAATGAGGCTTTTTAGGGGCCCATTGACGGGTGATTCTACTTTTGCGCATGGAAGAATATGTGTCCGTGCGTGATGTGTAAGACTGGGCCTCAGATGTTCGAGTGAGTGAAACATGTTGTACCGGGTGTGGCCTTGGTGTAGCTATTTGAGCCCGCAAGCAAGCCTTAGGCACCAGATTTGTCGTGATTGTGGGCTAGCCTTCATTGACTTCTTGGGTACCCAAATAGACTTCCCTTTCGCGGAAGAATTTATGAAGGACTTCTTATTAGTGTCGTGTTGTTGATTACTAATAAGAGGTTTTGGCCGTGGGGCTAGCCTGGTCGCAATAGGGTGTTCGCCTTTCCGCCTCCATATTTGTTTCAACGGCTGAAACAATCTGCTTTGCTCCTTTTTTTGGCCTCTAGTATAGGTAGTATTCTGCTCCTTCTGTACTTGAACTACCGTTGGTTGCTGCATCCTTCTGGCTTTTGGGAAAGAAGGGAGTGTCGTCCTCTCCTCGACTCCGTTGTTGAGACAAGCCTCTTTCTGCATCATACAGTTTTGGACAAGAATAGCATTGTCAACTTCATGTGCGCCCCTGGAAGGACCAGGAGTTCGTGCCTTACCTAGTTCCTTGAGTGCCTCATTTTCCAATTCAACTGTAATTCGACTATGATTTACCCATACCTGAAGAAGTCCACTTCTTAGGTTTAGGTTGACTACATGATCATAGATCCAGTCTTGACCCAAGACAAGAGGCTTAGTGAGGTCCTCATTTTGACACACTAGTACTTTGACTATCATTACTTCGTATTGAATGTAGATGGGAAGTTCTACCTCGCCCATGCAAGGGGTTTCCACACCTCCCAATCCTATGAGATATGCTTCTATAGGATTGACAGTTAATTTCAACTCTTGACAGTAAGACAATTTAACAGCACTAGTGGCTGCACCTGAGTCAATCAAGGCTCTTACAGTCCTTGCACCCTTTCCTTGTCCTATATCTAAGGTTATAAAAGGACGTCGATCAATTATCCTATGAGAGCTGATACCTGAAACTTCACACATAGCCATGTGATATCCTTGATCTGCATATGCACCTGGCCTAGGTTGCTCTCTGCCCTGTCTTCTCAACTTCATTCTCTGTATGCGCTCTAAATCTTCTGCTTGAGCTTCTTCTCGAATTTGCTTTTCTTCTTCTTTGTGTTTCTTAGCAGTATTGAGTCGACTTAGCATTTCCTCTGTGAGAGGTTCCTGATATAGCTTGACCCTGCATCCGTTTATGTAGCTTGGAAGAACATCGCCTTCTAATGTGGCTAGTTGCACCGCTCCACTTGTTGATATTCTATTAATGATCATGGGTCTGTAGCCTCTCTTCTCCAGTTTCCTCGCATGTTGTTTCAAAGTGTATACTCGTACTAGGTCGCCTGCCTTTAATCCTTTATCCTTAACATGGGCATCAAAGTATGCCTTCTGTCGTTTCTTAGCTGCATATATTCCTGCAGCTGCTCTTAGTCGGGTTTCACCTAATCGTTCAAGGTCAAACAGTCTAGAGGAGAGCTCATGGCTTGTCCACTCGTGCTCTTGTGCTACTTTCAATGTAGGTATCAAAAAGTCTAAAGGTAGCACAGCATTTTGACCAAACACCATTTGAAAGGGAGTGGCTTGGAGTACCGTTTTATAGGCAACTCGGTATGCCCAAACAGCATGGTGTAGTTGTTTGTCCCAATCAGAGCGTTTATTGTTCACTAATTTCGTCAGTACATTGCATAAGATCTTATTGGTGCTCTCAGCCTGGCCATTTGCTTGAGGGTGATAGGGGGCAGACTTCTTATGTACTACCAAGAATTCTTGGACTAGGTTTTCAATAACTTCATTCAAGAAGTGAGTGCCTCTGTCACTGACTAGCTCTATAGGTAGCTCGTATCTGGTGAACACATTCTCAAATAAAAACTTAGCTGTTGTTTGAGCATCGTTCTTCGTTGTGGCCTTTACCTCTACCCACTTGGTTAGATAATCCGTGGCAACAATGATATACTCAGCATGGGAACCCTTAGCTGGGGGATTAATAGGACCTACAAAGTTTATTCCCCACTTAGAGAATGCACGTCCACCCATCATAGGTTTCAGTGGCATCTCATCTTTGCGTATAGGATACTGAGTTCGCTAACAGACATCACACCTCTTCACATAGGTATGTGCGTCCATGTGAAGGGTAGGCCACCAGAAACCCGCAAATAGTATTGCCTTGATCACCCGATCTGGTCCAAAGTGCCCTCTTGCTACACCTTGGTGAGTAGTTTCCAAGATCTTGAGATATTCACTTTCATGGACACATAGTCTCAGGTAACCATCTTTACCATGATTGTATAGATTATCACCAATGAGTGAGTAATCCAGGGCTTCTTGTTCTAAACTCCTTTTCCTAGCCAAAGTCATGTCTGGAGGGAATGTTTTCATCCTCAGGAAGGATACTAGTGGTTCACTCCAATCTGGCACAATGGACACTTGATAAAGAGTGGCATGTTCCACAGGTGGTTTAGTGCAACAGATTGGGCATTCCTTGCACAACTTTTGGACATCAGCTTCCATCATCGGCCAATGCACTCCGAGTCTCCTTAGTGTCTGTAGGGTTCGTTGCTTTGAGTGGTGTTGCTCTAATGCACCTACATGTGCTAATTGCAACCATTTAGCGTACTCATCCTCTTCTACACAACACGCCAAGATTCCGTGATCTGTGTGCTTGTACATACTACCTGCCATGATGTGATACTTTTGGGCGTTTACTACCTCTTTATCCTGTGTGTTTATTACGGGGTGGTTAGGCCCGTATGTCAATTCTGGCACTAATGGCTTGTCCCACTACGGCACCACTTCCAAATTAAACAAGTAAGCATCAGGAAGGTCATCTGACACTCCTTGTGGGGCTTCTCCAGATGTGAGCCTAGAGAGATGGTCTGCTCTCAAGTGAGTCTTCCCTTTCCTCACCACTACCTCAAAGTCGTATTCCATTAGTAAGAGAAACCATCTTACTAATCTACCTGTGTTGCAAGGTTTGTTTACCAAGTACAACAATGCCTAATGATCAGTAAAAAATTTAAACTTATTTGCAAGCAAGTAATGTCTAAACTTTTTAACCGCATATACTATGCCTAGTCCTTCTCTCTCAGTAGTGGTATAATTTCGTTCAGCTGCATTCAATTGTCTACTAGCATAGGCAATTGGAAGATCCATATTTCCTTCGCTAGTAGGCTGTGCAAGTACACACCCAATAGCATAATTGGATGCATCAACATGAACATGGAAAGGCTTATTCCAATCTGGAGTGGTCAAGATTGGTGCTGAACATAATCACCATTTAAGCTCATTGAAGGAATTCTCACATTCATCAGTCCACTCAAAGTTAGTCAAAAGTCCATACATGGGCTTTGCAATGACAGCGTACATATGAATGAACCGTCGGTAGTAACCACAATGCCCCATAAAAGCCTGTACTTCCTTGACGTTCTTTGGCCTAGGTAACTCGGCTATGGCTCTTACTTTCTCCTCATCGGTGGATATGCCATTCTTTGACACTGTGTCCCAGAATCTTGCCTTGCCTGACCATGAAAACACACTTTTCTGGGTTCAAGCAGACTTGATACTCTCGACATTTGTCAAAGATTTGTCTGAGTTCTGGTATATGTGTCTGTCTAATGTTGGAATGAGCACATAGGTCATCGACATAGACTTCCAAATTCTTCCTTAAGAACTCTTTAAACACATGGCACATCAGCCTTTGGAAGGTAGCTGGTGTGTTGGTAAGCCCAAATGGCATTACCCGAAAAGCGAATATGCCCCACTCAGTGGCAAAAGCAGTCTTATGCTGATCTTCTGGAGCTATGGCTACTTGATTATAGCCCGAAAATCCATCAAGGAAGTTGTACACTTCCTTGCCTGCTACTCTTTCTAAGAGATGTTCTGTGATAGGAAGCGGATAGTTATCTCGAATTGTGGTTGCATTAACCTTCTTCAAGTTGATGCATACACGCAGCTTTCCATTCTTCTTGGGCACCACTACAATGGGGGATACCCACTCAGTGTGCTCAATTTCATAGATGAATCCAGCTTCTACCAGTCTATCTATCTCCTCTTTGATCTTAGCAGCATAGTTATCATTATATGTATATGGCTTTTGCTTAGAAGGTTTGGCATCTGAGGTCATGGGGATAGTGTGTGAGCATATGTCTCGGTCAACACCCTTCAAATCCTTGTAGCTCCAAGCGAATACATCCCTGTATTCTCTTAACAAGGCTATTACCTCTTGTTCTTCCTCTTCTGTCAGGTCATGGCCTATGTACGTGCATCTTTCTTCTCCTTCCTCGATGGCTACAACTACTTTCTTCGTGGTTTCTTTGTTATCATAGGCCTCCCCCGATTGCACCTCTCGTTTAGGCATTATGATCATGACTCTCCTGTCATCTATCTCATACTTCTTAAAATTTTCCGGGACCTCAAACAAAGATTCTTCCTCTTCTTGTGTGACTTCTCTCTTCTTCCTTTTCTTTCCTTCTTCCTTCGGGGTCACATGTGTGGCTAGCCTTACATCATTTGTAAGCTCTCCATGCCTCTAGGATTGAAATTCTACTTCATAGAAGTATTCTTCATCTGATGCAAAAGGTGGGTCCATAATGATTGACTCTAGATCGGAGTCACTTGCATCCTCAAATGCATCAGGGCTAGGTTCACACTCTTCTAACACTACCTCTCCCATGATGGGTTCTATGGAGAAGACTAAAATGTCATAGCCATCATCATCACAGTGGGGTGTCCATTGTTCTTCATTGATGGCTACATCCATTGTTGCTAGGATTTCTGCCCAGCCGTGGGGTTCAAATTCTTCATCAGGAAATACTACAGGTGCATAGGCTGGGTCTTGAATTGATCTATGGGTTTCTTTTGCACCTATCTCTCTGGCTTTTTCTCTCTTCTCTTCTTCTACTGCTACTTTACACATCCATAAGTGGGTGTCTTCATGCATCCATGAGCATCCTGATCCTATGGAATGCACCGATTCTGTATCATCTTTGGCTCTATGGATGGAATTCCATTGGATAGGAGGGACATCTCTATGAGAGTAATCTTTGAGATTTACTTTGGTCGTAACACCTAAGTGTTGCAGGTACAAGGAGTTGGTTCCCCAGTCCTGTACCACTTGCAACTGTCGCATAAAGGGTCGTCCCAAGATCATTTCATAGGCATGATTTTTGCTAAAATCACATATAGCAAATGTATGCTCGAACTCAACACCACATGTGGTGAGAGTTATTCCTTCTAACAGCCTTAAGGGTCTCTCTATGTGACCATCGGCCATTTGCAATTTCATCCTCGTGGGCCTGAGTGCTGGCTTGCCCCAACGCTTCCATAGGGAAGTGGTAGCGATTGTAACTCCTGCGCCTGAGTCTAAAATGGCCTTGGTGGTGTATCCTTGATGGGTGATAGGAAGATATGTGTTTCCCTCTTCGCCCTCGCTCATTTCTCCTATCTTGTCCAATGGTATTTCTGGCACTGTTCTCTGGGATCCTACCTAGGAACAAGGTTTTGCTATCTCTGGTACTTGTTTGGCTACATGTTTCCATAGCTCTGGCCTTACTTTGAGTAGCTCTTCTAAGGTGAGGTTGCATTGTACTTTAGTGTTTTTCACTACCTCTGTGTTCCTAGGTATGACTGAGTCCTCATTTCGTACCATGACCGTGGGCGTTCTCATACATGTAGATTTAGCTTCCCATGGACCCGTGAAGTGGGGTAATTCTTGTAAAGAGTTAGACTCAAAGTCTAATCTTTCCTGAGAGTGGGTGCTCTCCTGCTCCTCATAAATGGATGAGATGTCTTGTGGGAATTGGTCATGTGCATCATCCACAAGTTCAATGGGAGGAGGGACTTCACTTTCTTTAGCCCATTTGTCTTCTTGAATCTCTCGTAGGAATTCTGGTGTGAATCGATTCATAGAAGATGATGTGTCTGGCTCCATAGAGTTAGGCACATAGGCTTCCTGGGCAGGAAGACCTGCTCTTTCACTTGCCTTTTCCTTATGTTGAGAGGCGGGTTCCTTTTCTGATTGTGCAATTAGCCTCTCTATTCTTTCTAACAGTCCTTCAAAGTGCAATTGTGTCTTCGCTGAACTAGAGATGTTAAATAGGCGACTGGCTTCAAACATGGTCTGAGCCAATTCCACCATTTTGGCACAAATTTTGGTTCGTTCTAGCTCTAGTTCTGCTCTAGGGTAACACTTTTCATGATCAGTTACGTTTGGCCCTTCTTGGATTCTGGCCTGATATGCCTTAAGCATCATGTTTAAGTCCTCGGGAGTGGGATCTGCTAGGACTGATCCTACTCTAGGGGGTGGTGGGATTAGGTGAGGTGGGTTGGAAGGTGGCAGGTCGGATGGAGATGGGAATGGTGGTGGTGGGGTAGTGTGAGAGCGAGTTTGAGATGTGAGTTCAGTTATCCTGGCCTTTGTTTCTCTGAGGCTTTCCTCGAGTTCACTCATCTTTTTTGCCCATTTTCTTTTCATTCTTTCACGACTATCTCTCCAAGCTCTAGTCCTTTTCTTTGTCATGCTCTCTGTTTCACTAACAGCTGGGCTCTTTTCCTGGCCTACCCCTTGGTTTTGCTGCAATGCCTGAGCTCTAGTGACTACCTGTACTGGTGCAGTGGACGTCACACTTCCTGTAGAGTCTACTACTAACCCAATAACATTGATAGGAGTAATTTTTGGCATGTTATTGGGGTTCTTTGGACAATCTCGTAAGAGATGCTTCTTTCCACAATCTTGGCAAAAGCCTTGAATTGTCACTGACTGGGGTTGTGTAGGTGGAGGTAAGGGGCAATCACGAATGAGGTGATCTCCCTGACATCTGTAGCACGGTCCTCTAGGGAATGGGGGTCTTACCTGCCTAGGTTGGGGTCTAGGGTTGGGGTTTGCATACATGACGTTTGTGTAATCTGACTCCCAACTAGGTTCATTTGGCTCTTCACTGTAGTAGGACTCACCATGTTCAGGAGATTGCATGTAGTAGGCCTGAGGACTGTCAATATGCGTCGAATCAAAGCTATGGTCACTCAGGTCACTTTCAGAAAGCAATGGTGTTACAGGGACTATAGCTCTATTCAGGTTCTCTTCTGCAGCTGCATATTTTACTAGAATCACATTAGTAGGAGCAGGTGGTTGTTGTGCTAGCACTGGCTGGGGTCTCAGGTGGGCCTGATATTGCGGTTGGTAATTTTGATGGGGCCTAGTATACTGTTGTGGTGGGTATTGACTCTGGTATCTGCCTTGTTGAGGGTATGGCTGAGGGTAGGTTTGCCTAATAGCTTGCTTATTGTATGGGCAGTCTTGTGCTGTGTGATTGGTGTATCTTCGTTCTATGGTGCAGTACTGGCTACTCGGATTTAATTGGGGTTGAGCCGTAATGGGACACACGTTTGCCATATGGTCACCCCCACAAGTATAGCATCTTTTCACAGGGGAAAACCTTGGGATTTGTTTGCTAGAGACACCTAGTTTCTGAGCTACTTTCTCTGCAAGTTCATGAATTGATGTGGATTGCGTGGAAGAGAGGCTAGAGGCACTATCTGAATCTTTGTATATTTTGGAAAGCTCTAAATCCTCCCCTAGGTTATCCTCGATGTCAACGCACATGCGTACACACTCTTCTATAGTTCTAGGGTCCTTCAGATACACATATGACCTCAATTTGGTACTTAGCAATCCATCCAAGAATAAAGCCACTTGCTTAGCTGGTGTGGGTAATTCAGGGACAGGGCATCTCTCTAAGTATTGCCTAAATCTTCTTCCAGCAAGTCTCACGGTTTCTTGAGGGGTTTGCTTGAAGCTGTGAATCAGCGAGGAAGTGTTATGTCTTATGCCACTTTTAGAGAACTCGATAATGAATGCCTCTAGAAGTTGGTCTATGCTCCTGAACTGCCTCTCATTCAATGGTTGAAACCACGTAAGGGCTGTGTTCCTAAGGGTTAGACCAAAGGCATTGTACTGCGTGAATAGATCCTCCACTTGTTCAGCTCTCAAGACTTGCCTAAACTCCGTCACATGATCGTATGGATCTCCAGTGCCATCGAAGTAGTTCTTCATGGACTTAACTAGCTGAGTCGGTCTCAAAGTCCTTGTGTGCTCTCTAGGTCGTGGTAGAGGGAACTCATCCGCATTTCTTTGATTCCTTTGGGCTCTAAGTACCTCAGGTTCCACTCTATTTGTTTCCGTCTTCGTTCTTTCTCTGCCCCGTGGGTTGGCAAAGCTTACTTCTGGCCTATCTCTACTTCTGTCTCTTTGAGTTCCATGAGCTTGGGATGTTCCAGCTCCAGGGTGACCATAGGACACGTTTGATCTTGGTTGGGGGAAAACGAATTCACCCTTCTAAGTGTAAGCATGTCTATCATGTTCTGTAACCACAAAGATCCTCTCTGAAGCGTGATCTAGGTAGGTCACTCTGCCTGGGCTATCTGGATCTTTAAACTCATAGATCATGATTGTTCCTATATCATTTGGCCGATCAGATTTATATCTCCAAAAGGCTTCATCAGTCTCTCGGTTCAGAAGTAGATCTATACTCTTGTTGTCCTGGGGAACCCACTCGGGATTGAGGATTCTAGTAAGAACAAATTTCCCTCGAGGGGTCCTAGGCTCTATACCTATGTTTCCTTGCTCCAGGTCACCTAAATCCGCTTCTGAGATCACATTCCCAAATTCATCTGTCCTATCTGGGTGACTGGTGACTACATATATTGTCCCTTCCTTGTCCAAGTATGCTCCATTTTCAAATTTTATAGCTGGGTGTTCTATTCCAATGGATTGGTCAGGGTTTTTAATATGGACCACAGATCTTCCTAGGCCATCCTCATAGATGCTAGCACCTAATCGGTTGGTCCTAATGTATTCCAATTGCATCTTGTAGGGGCCTTCCACCCTATATAGATATGGCACTCCTGAACTTCTTGTAGGTCTGTCCATGCCTTGAGACATCTCTGATTCACTTGTCTCAGAGCTAGGGTAATGCGAGTGGTGGCTCAACTGCTGGGCCCAAGACCTAGCAGTATGATTAACGCTAGCCTCTGAAGACCTAAGACTTTGTCTATCCCTTACTAGATGTCGTCCTGATCTAAGGTTCATAAGCCTAATTGAATAGCCCAAATTTGCCCAAGTACAACCTCGTTGCTGAGTTCTTTTGTATCAGTTACTTGATTCTTTTTTAGTTGATTACCGTGTTTATGGTCTTGTCTGATATCACGTCGTCAGGTATACTTGAGTGTATTTCCGCACTTGAAGTTGATCGTCCCACGTTAAGTTCTTTTCCTTTAAAGTTCTCGACCGTACAAAGATTATATCGTTAGCTTGAACTTGAGTATTTAGGTAGTCTTCAACTTGATAAATGCCTATCGCCACCCTGGCCTACTCCTATCACTAGTCGTTCTTAGCCTAAGCTAGGAATTGACAGAGGGAGTTGAGAGTTTCTAACCTTTTGTTTCCTTCTTGGTTGCCCTTGAGTGCCTAGGAAGCGTGTTCCCAAGCTTGCACTTACTCTTGCTTAGAATGCTCTTGGATGCTCTCAATAGATCTGTAAGAGTTCCAGAGTTAGCTCAAGACTTAAATTCCAAAGACACAACCAAGCACTTTCATTCATTTAACTTAGATGCCAATTAGCCTTTTATCTTTATGGAAAACAATTCTAGAGATCCCCTGGTTTTGTTCCCCCTGGATATGGTCAACTTCAAAATACTATATCTAATAATCCTGATATTAATTTTACCGTAACCAGTGGAAGTTTTGGTTGTACTCCCCACGAGCTTCCAACAAGACAAGAATCACAGCAAACGGATTTCGTATGAGAAGGTTATGTCAGTTCAGGGTTTTGGGACTAAAACAGGGTTCAAACAGGCTAACTGTTCTCAGGATTTTTCTCAAAAATACATGTGTAGGGACCTCACAAATCACTAATTGCTAGAACAATATGCCCAAAAACTATCCCCAAAGCTTAGAATAAAAAACCCTAATTTTTTTTTTGGCCGAAAAGCCTGTCAATCGCGATCGACAGGTTTGTCAATCGCGATTGACAGAGGTGTCCGTCGGGCCCTGTCGATCGCGATCGACACGTCAGTCGCAATTGACAATGTCAATTGCGATCGACAGAGTCGGTCGTGAGTCTTGTCAATCGCGATCGATGGTGTCAATTGCGATCGATACTTTTTCCGGGATTTTCGCCGTGATTTCAGTCAATCGGGGATGTGTCCGTCGTGATGGACACGTGGCAACGCGTAAAATTCAGTCAATCGCCAAAATTTAGTCAGTCGCGATCGACGGTGTCAATCGCGACTGACAGAGGTCGTGGGGTCTGTCGATCGCGATTGACAGGCCTGTGGGTCGCGATTGACAGGGTCTGTCGGTCGCAATTGACAGATGTTCTCGATCGTGGCTGTCGATCGCGATCGATGGTGTTGGTCGCGATTGACAGAAAAACACGGAATTTTTCAATTTTGTTTATTTATTTGGAATGTGCTCTTTGTGTTGGTCTTAGTGGTGCACTTTGTTTTACCAAATGGGCATTTTTTTTGTCGATCGCGATCAACAGAGGTCGACGACACACAGACAGTTTCTGAGTTTTTCGTACCTGCGCGGAGTGTTGGAGATGATGATGCAGCAAGTACCTGCAAGAAAGCTCAAAAAACATGCAAAAACAATGCACACAATATCGCTCTCTCGCTCTCTCTCACAAATGGAATGAGGGAAATGAGGTGGAGAAGGTGATATGATCAAAAAACTGAAAATTTTCGCGATGATGGAGATGGAGATCGGATATGGTGATGATGGTGGTGAGGTAAGAAAGAGAGAAATAAGAAAATTAAAGAAATTACCTACAACGCCAACATCTCACATCTACGTCTTACCATCACACGCTCGTCCTCAAAGCTTGATCCCCGGCAACGGTGCCAAAATTTGGTGTAGCTCACTGATGAGTAGCACCTCCTTTAATGTCAATCCGGGAAGACATGAGGATGGTATGGAGACCTCGAGCAAGTGAAGGCACAAGTGCGTGAGTGAGAAGTACACTAACATGCACACACATACACACACACGCGCACACACGGTAGGACAAAGAGTGAGAAGCAATGGAGTTCTTTAGATCACTTTCAAAAAGCTCATACAAGTTCAAATCAATTACAAGCTAACCTGAAAAATGAGCTCTCTAGCTCTATTTATAGTTTTCGACTAGGTTTTGGTCTTGTCCAGACCTAGTGTCCAGCCCAGTTAAAAATTAGGTTCTCTACCCTATTTGGAGGTTCAAACAAAGTCTAAAAAATGTGAAAATTGATAGGTAGATACTTCTAAAGCTCCTCAAGCTCAAGGACTCCTTGGCTTGCACAAAATGGAGCTACCAAAATGTGAAATGGTATTTACAATGGTTTTTAGTGATGAAAATCACTATTTTTGTAGGGATTTTCTATTAATATGTTGACATACATTTCCTGGAGCTCCCTACTTGCTCCTTCTCCTTGTGTGTCCACCTCTTTTATATGCGTTAGTGTCCTGAAAAAATATTGGCCTACTTGCCATATCGTCGTTGACTGCTCTGTCTGCTTGTACTTTCTCTTCTCTCTGACTCCCTTCGTAAGCTTCCTTGCCTAGTGAGTCCTTCAGTTCCAACACCCCCCCCCAATTTAGGCCATATGAATACCCAACTAGAGACCACATAAGGGAATTTCCTAGATATCATCAGTACCAGAACCCACCTCCAATTCAACGTCCTTTTGAATACCCAGGATACAACCCCACACAGCCGATATTAGGACAACAGTCACCTCACCCACTGAATGTTGTTCCAGTGAAATTTGCCCAAGCAAAAGAGAACCCTGAGAGAGCACTAGTGCCAACTACTTCATTAATTGGCCCGGACACCCATAACCAATCCTACGATCAACACTAGGGAGACTACTATACATATGAAGCTGACCCTATAAACTATGTGCATGCCTATGAGCAATACCCTTATGGACAAGAGGTCTATCATCAATCATATGAATACGGAGCTGAATATGCTACACTAATGTACATGAACCCAAGAGCCCAAGCACCTTCTAGACCATTGATTAGACCTCCAGTCCCTCGAGGACCTTGTTATCGCTGTGGAGGAGACCATTTCATTAGGGAATGTAATTTGCCTTACCAACCCCCACATAAGGTTTGGGAAGGATATTTGGAAAGGAGTATTTGTTTAGGGATTGTCGCAAAAACCCTAACAAGACGAACCACACCACTCAAGTAAACCTAGTAGAAGTAGTAGAGTCCTCTGGAAGTGAAAAAGAATATATGGTACCATTGAAGATGATTACAAGAGCAAGAGCTAAAGAAGGTCCGGAAGGGTTAGATTCAATTATGCAAGAAACCAACAAACTAGAAACATTGATGCCTCAAACAGTGCCAGATTTGGAAGAATCTAAAGAAAACTCTAAAGTAAAACAGACTCAAAGATGGAAAGCTCGATGAGAGAAAGTGAGAAACAAGTGGACTCAAAAGAAGAAGGAAGAGAAGAGCAAAGAGGAACTTTCCGAGGTTACACCATAGAAGCAATCCTAGACAAAGGAGTTGGAGTAGGAATAGCCACAAAAGAATATGGAACAAGTGGGGAAAACCATCATTACGACCCACAAGAATGAAATTACAATTAGCTTATGGTCATACCAAAAAACTTTTGGGATTGCTAGAGAATGTTATACTTACTACATGTGGAGTAGACTTCGAGCACATGTTAGCTATTTGTCAATTCAAGAGAGCGAGTAACTATGAAATGATCTTGGGAAGACCTTTTATGAGACAACTAAGCGCAGTGCAAGACTGGGGCAGAGATGCAGTATATCTGCAACATAAGGGCACAACCATGAGGATAAACCTCCATACATACACTTATCGAGATGTCTCACCTCTAGAATGGAACTCGATACATAAAGAAGAGGACGACCTATTAGTCCATAGTGCAGGATCTGAAGACCAATCCTGGATGCATGAAGACACCCAACTATGGATGTGTAAGGCAGCTAGGAGAGAAGAAGAAAGAGGACAAACATGGAAACTGGGTTGTGGAATCTCTAGAGCCATAGATGATCCAGCATATATGCCACAAATGTTCCCAGATGAAGAGTTTGAACCCCATGAAAAGATGGAGATATTGGCCACATTAGATGTGTGTCAATGAGGAAGCCCTGACCCTAACCGAGTGCATAGACAAGGATGGGTACGATGTAATTCTATACATGGTTGTACTACAAGAGATAGAGGAAGGAGAATGGATAGAGAAAGAGTGGAGAGAAGATTATGAAAGTATAGAAATGGAACCTGAGACTCAGGAAGAAAGACATCATTTAGAGGGATAACATAAAGGAACTAATGTTGGAAGCACTTCTGCCCTAGTACAAAAAGAAAACCAAGAGAATATCAATTCAGAAGAGACTAGTAGGGAAGAGAATACCCCCCAAGAACAGTTTGAGGTTGCTGAACATTTTAAAAAATATGAAGTGGAGGAAAGGAGAATTGCCATCCAAATGCCTAAATGACAAGCACAAGAAGGAATGGCATATGATAATAAAGAACAGACCAAAAAAGTCACTGTGATAATAGAAGGAGAAGAGGAAAGATGCACCTACATAGGGAAGGATGTGTCAAAAAGCAAAGAACGAGAACTTATAGAGTTGATTCCAAATTATAGGGATGTATTTGCTTGGACATAAAAGGATTTAAAAGAAGTGGATCCCTCTATTTGTTCACACCATATTCCCATGACTCCTTACGCTAAACCATCCAAACAACAACCACACACATACAATGATGTATAATCCACCAAAATTAAGGAAGAAATAGACAAATTACTGACCGCAGGATTCATTTATGAAATCAAACACACAAAATGGGTGTTGCCCTTCATAGTAGTACCCAAGAAAAATGACAAATTAAGGGTGTGCATCAACCTCAAGAAAGTTAATGTAGCCACTATTCGAGATGGTTACATGTTACCCATTACAGATCACATCTTGGAGAGAGTGGCAGGCAAGGAATTTTATAGCTTCCTTGATGGATTCTCTGGTTACAACCAAGTTGCAATTGCTCTGAAGGATCAACACAAAACTACATTTGCCACAGAATGGGGAGTATATGCTTTTAGGGTTATGCCTTTGGCCTAACCAATGCATCAATTCCCAGTGATGACTCAAGACTTTCAAATTTTGCATGAAATGCCAAGGACAATGGATGTGTGGACACATGCTGGAAATGAGGCCTATTTGAAGCTTCCTATCTACAAACTTGATTTTCAAATATGCACCCAGGTCATGAATACTCTGCATCTAGCTCTTGATAAGTCATCCATCCCTGAAGTTATGGTATTAGATCGCAATGGAGAGTCACAGTCTATTTGATTCACACATGAGCTAATCAAGACAACATTTGGATGGACCAAGGATGGTTTCACTGATCTAAAGGATGAATGCCATGAGGCTAAGAAAAGGACCTTCTTGGAGATTAATAGAATTGATATCGAAGAAGAAGTAAGACTTGTGCATCAAGAAGTAAGACTTGTGCATCAACACTTCTATTTTCCCAATATGCATTGATATACAGCTCCACAGAAAGTGGTAGTACAATTATTATCCCATGTAGTCAAGCAAATTGGGAACCAAATCAATCTGACCCCATACGTTCAAGAGCGGATATTTGAAGCTAAAAAGTGGTGGGGACACAAGAAGTTCTTAAATGGCAGCTCTACTTTGACATTACTTATCTATCAAGCATTAGACATGAGAGAATGTTTACGACCTATGATATAAACAGTTGAAATGTCAAAATATGTGAAGGTTTTCACTGTACCAAAGAAGAGGGAAGGTGTTGCAATAGTGGAGGAAGTTGGCACTAGCTCAAAAACCACCATGAGAGGTGCAAAACGAGCTCGAGTGGCTGAAGCATCCAACACCCCTCAGTCTAAGAGAACACATGAACTCCCAAAGGTATTATTAACAACACCAACCATTACAAGAAGGGATATCTCCACAGCACTAGAAGCCACTCATGTTTATATGAGAGATCAAGTCAACCTTACGGTACAAGGACACCATTACCACCAATCAAGTAAGGACAAAGACCATCACAAGCAGCCAAGAATGTCTCACAACAAGAAAGGTATAAAGAATTGGGTTTAAATTATTCAAGCTCAGAAGGTGAATCATCCCAAGACCATGATACACTTAATACTGATATTCACATGGATGAGCATGCAGGACAGGACCACATCAAGTAGAAAAGGAAAGTGAACAGAGGGCACAAGCCCAGTCTCTGACTAAAGAAACACAACTAGGAGGATACACCATTTAATTGAATGAGCAAACAAGAATATCTCTCAAGGAAGTATCACCTCCCAAGTCCAAAACAGTTATACATCCAAAGCAAGAGCAAGTCATCAATGAGGTACAAGAGGAACAAGAACCCACCTTACCAATCTGAGTGGTTGTTGAACCATCACCCTTGGATGTACTGGTCAATTCTCAAAAAGTGCCCCCTGAGGAACCTACAACACAAAAAACAACAAACACTATCGAGAAGGCTGAGCCAAGAATGCACCTGCACATCAGGCAGCCACATCAGGAAACATTACATCTTGCGCAAGGTAAATATGTGCAAACGGGTGAAGAGCCACTCATATCACAAACATGGCTGAATGTAGATGTTAACTAGTTGACGCCAATAGTAAGAAATATGATTGACACAGCCACGACTGCCCAAACTCTACAGATGGGCAAAGAAAAAGAAAAGGCCGAATTATTTGAAGCTAGAAGTGGATTCCAAAGCATAAGTGAAGAACTCTCAACAAAGAATATATCCATTCATAAGGAATTCATACAGAAAACAGAAGACTTGGCAAAGAAAACTGAAGAATGCAATCATATCTAGGAGGAAAACGAGTTGCTCCAAGACAAATTACAAGAGGTAACTAGATCTATCTCAAAACTTCAAGTTGAAGTAAAGACATTGAAAAAGCAACAGGAAATGTATGAAGCAGAAAAAATATGAATGACAAATCAAATCAAACTATTAGAAAATCATATTAAAGTGTATATGGATGAAGCAGACAATCTACGTGCGAGGAATAAAGAGTTAATGAACTCTATTCTACTAAATCAGCCTTTTGAAGGCACTATCACTGAAGAAACAGGATTACAGGAAGTGAAGACAAAGTTGTTAGCAATGCAAGATCAGCTTAAACAAGAGCACATGAAATAGGCCGAGTTAGAAACTAAATATAAAGTAGAAAACAAAATATGGGAACTTAAGTGGAATGAAACAGTGCAAAAATACATGGAGCAATGCAATGAGGATGCTAATCAAGGATCATTTGCGAAGGAAAGGCAAAAGTTGAAGAAGAGCTCAAGGCTAGTAAAGTACAACATGAAGAGAAAGACAAAATCATAGTAGAGCTCAGAGCACAGTTAGAACAAACAAAGCACTTGGGGACACCAGTAGTGCAACCATCCAAGATGGCTAGTGACGAGACTGAGGTGCACCCTCTTTCTCCCCCAATCGTTCATTCACCAATAAGGGAGCCGACCATAGACAAATATGATGACCATCTAATGCCATACACTACAAAACTAAGTCAGAAAGAGCGAGCACTACTGGTATCTCATCTCACAAATATTTTGAAAATGAAGGGGTGAAAGTCATGAAAGAGGCTCAGATCAAAAGCAAAAATCTAGATGAGATAATGAAGCCCTTCACCCTTCCTTATGGAATCATGAAAGAGCAAACCTAAAGATATATCAAGAAGACCACGGGAAAGGATCCAGATGTGCACCTAAACTTCAAGGCAAATACTTTTAATTATACTCAATAGGAGTTCAAATTTGTTGATCCCATTTGGAGGAGAAAATTTTTAGAGAAAAATCCAACATTGCAGGAGTGTGAGGAGGTGTGTGGTGAAACTAGGTGAGTTGCGTAGCTCAGTTTTTTTTCCCATAACTTGAAAGGTTTGCAAGAACCAGACAACAGTATGAACATTGGATGTGTCTCGTCGAAATCTTTGAAAGAAACCCACTATTGACCATATTCCGAGTTTGGAGCTAAGAGAAAAGTTTGTTTTTGTGTTTACTACTGTTTCATGTATCGTGACAACATTTCCACCTGTGTGAGTGATGAATGTGAGAGATCATACTCATCTGCATGCAATGGTAGCTATTTCACTTCATTGATCATGGTGTAAGTGCAAGTCTTCATACACTCGGTTAGGTTCAAAATACTTCTCGGATTGATAAATTAAATGTGTGATCCCCACTATATGCACTTATTGGTGATAGAGGAATAGTCTCTCGTCACAAGTCCCTAAGTTGTCACTTGGGTACACATCCATGAAAGATTTGGGAGATGCCTAACAAATACTGAGTATAAGTATTACTCATGATGGAAGCAACAGATGCATATACTTATCTTAGATGGTGAAAAGGAATTGAGTACACCACTACTTTCATATGTGAAGCTAAGCATGGATCACTATCCAAATCTCATGAGAATAAGGAACTCATGAACAATTTGGTCTTATAAACCTATTGTTAATAGTTTCATGTATGTCGTGGTAGCCATCAAACCAAACATTGCAATTGCAATGGGACTTGTGAACAAATATATGTCGAGCAATATGCATTGGGAAGTTATCAAACTGATATGGAGTTATTAATGTGGCACTAATGATGTGTCTATGCTTGGGTAGAGGCGATGCATCCATTATTGGATACATAAATGTTGGCTATGTTGGCTATGTAGACAATAAGAAGTCTACTTCATGGTATATTTTTCACTCAAAGAATGGTGCTATTTTTCATAGGTCTCATCTTCAAGAATGTACAATTGTCTCCACTACTGAAGCAAAATATGTTGCAGCCAATGAGGCATGTAAACGAGCAATATGGCTTTCTAGATTGGCATGTGACATGGACATGCCTCAGCATGTACGTTTACTACATGGGATTCAGAGTACTATAACATTGACTAAGACTCAGGTCTATCATGCAAAGACCAAGCAAATTGAGATGTGGTATCACTTTATGATTGCTTAGTCATTTGACTACATTTTACTCAACAAGGTTCCTACTCAAGAAAATGCAACACATGATTTGATCAAGACTCTACCACAAGCTAGCTCTCTAGATATTGTTGTCACTTGATGGGGATCATTTGATTTTGATTAATCTTGAGATGTGGTACCACTTCATTCTAAGTCATCTAACTTCATTTCACTTGAGAAGGTTCCTAGTCAAGAAAATGCAACACATGCTTTGACCAAGGCTCTACCACACGCTATCCATAGACATTGTTGTCACTTGATAGGGATCCTTTGATCTTGATTAGTCCCTTGTACGTGCCTATGAGGTGGGAGGTTAGGCATTATAGGTCATATATCCAAATATTCTTTGTCATTTATGTGTTTTTCCCTCAACCATATTGGCCTTTAGTGTCTATGTGAAAGGCCAAGTGGCTTGCAAAACCTTTGTATATCTTACGTATAATAAAACATAGTGGCATTATCAGCCACAAATTGTATTGACTTCCCATTTGTAAAGCAAATGAATATGACAAATTTGTACTCTTTAATTCTTTGGTTCTTTTTTTTCTTTTTTGCAAGCATGCAAACATAAGTACAAAGAGTGTTTGCAATATGGACCAAAAAGATACTATATTCTACGTGTTGAAAAACTCCCCTTCAAATTACATGTATTTCAAAGCTCGTGTAGACATTGGTAATATGAAATCATTCTATCATCTGAGTAACACTGATCCCCGTGGGTTCATATGAATAAATTAGTCTTTGCCATGTACACATTGCACAAAGTTTTGACTGTGTACAAAGTTTTGACTTTTCCTTCACCCTTAAAATTTTGATATGATCTTTAGATTGGCATCAAGTGGAGAAAGTAAGATTGGCACTCCACCTTCATATGGCATATATTAACATTAAACACACAAATTTGTAGGTCAACAAGCATGTGCTTCCATTTTCCTATTGTAAGCATTTTGAAGAATTGAAAAGTGATCCAAGTTTAAAAAATTAATTGTACCTTCAAATCTTAAATGGAATATTAACATATATCCATCCCAAGATGTAGATTTAGATGGTCCCACATGCACTCATACTTCAAGCTGCACATTTGGGATTGAAGGAAGAGATGTGTCAAGTATTTCACCATGAGGACCGCATTAGTAGATTACCATTATGTCCAAATTATCCTCTATATATATATATATATATATATATAAGTCAATATATTGCTATGTGTGCATTTCTTAAATAATCTCAATATATCCTAAGGTATTGTCAAAAGATGCACAATATATCCTCAAGTATTTCACCTTGAGGACCACCCAAGCATTAATAGATTATCATTATATCCAAATTATCCTCTCTCTCTCTCTCTCTCTCTCTCTCTCTCTCTCTCTCTCTCTCTCTCTCTCTCTCTCTCTCTCTCTCTCTCTCTCTCTATCTATCTATCTATCTATCTATCTATCTATCTATCTATCTATCTATCTATCTATTTATCTATCTATCTATCTATCTATCTATCTATCTATCTATCTATATATATATATATATATATATATATATATATATATATATATATATATATATATATATATATATATATATATATATATATATATATATATATATATATATATATATATAAGGAAGTCAATTTTTTTTTGAGAGTACAATGAATTGGACACACACTCACACACCCAATCTCGTAAGGTAGAGGAACCCATCTTTAAGGAACACATAGATATGTCCAGCCAAGACTTGAACTCGGGACTTCCTCCCAGAGACTCAAGGAGTCAAACCACTAGGCTATGTGGGCTTGGACTGAAGTCAATATATTGCTATGTGTGCATCTCTTAGATAAGCTCAATATATCCTTAGGTACTAACAAGCTCAATATATCATAAGGTATTGAGAGTTGAGCTTATTTAAGATATGCACACATAGCAATATATTGACTTCATTGAATATATATATATATATATATATATATATATATATATATATATATATATATATATATATATATATATATATATATATATATATATATATATATATATATATATATATATATATATATATATATATATATATATATATATATATATATATATATCAATCATCCAACAGCCTGCTGATAGAGAACAACATCAAATGCATCTCCAGCATCATGAAGACTCAATCGTAACCGTGTCTCCATAGGAGTGGCAATAGGCTTACAGTCTTCAAGGCCAAAATGCTGCAATAATGTGTCAATATATTTCATTTGACACAACGCCATTCCACCATCAACTTGCATAAACTGAATGCCCAAATAGTGATGCAAATGCCCGAAATCAAACATCTCAAAATGAGGCATGCAAATCGGCCTTAAAATCAGCAATAGGCTTCTCAATAGGACCACTGAGCAGCATGACATCAATATAGACAACAATGATCAAAAGCACATCATTAGCATGCTTAACATATAAGGTGCTTTCAGTTGGATTGTTCTCAAAACCATGTGCAATCAGATAGGCATGTATCTTCTCATACCAAGCACGTGGTGCTTGCTTTAAACCATATAATGCCTTCTTTAACCTGCAGACCTGGTTTTCATGCCCTTTCTACACAAAGCCACGGGGCTGAAAAACATACACTGCTTCATGCAAGTCACCATTCAGAAATGTTGTTTTAATGTCCAATTGATGTACATTCCAACCATGATGAGCTACAAGTGCACAGATGCTCCGAACATCATACGACATGTAGGTGCAAAGGTCTCATCAAAATCAATGCCTCTTTCCTGTGCATAACCCTTTGCAACAAGCCTAGCCTTATACTTGTCAATTGTACCATCCGGTTTATGCTTCAGCTTGTATACCCACTTAGTGCCAATGGCCTTCTTGTCAGGAGGCAAGTCACATAAATACCAAGTACCATTCAGCTCAATATATCCTAAGGTACTAACAAGGGTGAAGAATCTTTCATGGTTCTAATCACTCTTATGAAGTTTTCATCACCTAAACGTACATGAGTTTCTTTTTACTAATGTGCCCAATAAACTAATCAAACTGTAACTAATTTACCAAAGATTATTGTAAAATTATCAATAGGTCCCTCAAATTTGATCCAAGATAAAATTGTCTATCGTCTACCTCATATATCCAACCAATAACCTCTTTTTGAGGCGACCAAAAAATTATTGGGATGTGAGCAAAATAAATTGATTACATTTGTGTATTGTGATGAGGATGGAGAAAATAATTCAAAAAATGCTTTCTTTTTCCATACATCTTGTGTTTCTAGTTGTCCAATGTCTTGAGTTTCTTTTTCTAGCCTTATTGTAACATCCCTTAAGCTTGCACTACATATTATCCATGCTATTAGAGCGCCAATGGAGACCTGTTTTCTTGAAGTTTTATAAAGGTGGTGCCACATTAAAGAGGACCCCCAACTTTCTTTTCCTTAAGAGAAGATTGTTGCAATTGCATTTTTGACACTTTTTATTATCAATTTTCTTCATCGGTTTTTTTTTACATTTTTTGAGTATGAGATTGCAACTATGGTTTTTGTCACATGACAGTGATATGGTTATCTTACCACATATGTCATATGATAGTCACATGGTTATCTTACCATATGATATAGTGGGGGTAGAAGAATTAAAGAGAAGAGAGTCTTTACTCATGAGGCTCTTTATGTAAAAATGGAGACAAGCTCGGCAGCTAGGAGGTTCACAAAACACATCTCGGTGTGTAGGGCAGGCTATAGTTCCGTACGTGCGAGAGCTCATGGCAAACGTTCATTGTCGAGAAGATATGGCAAAAGATTTGAGCAAAGACGCAATATTGGTATCAAAGCGAAGGACGATTCAAATCATGCACGCATTTGCACAGCTAGGATTTGAGTCCTCAACCTCATGGAGGCAAGGAGAATGATGTATCCATGCTGCCCACTTGGATTTGATGAGATTATACTTTGAGAATTGCAATATAGATACAATTCGGAAGCATGTAAAAAATGGAGAGGGAGAGGTGGGTGATCCCGTAAGCTTGGAGGTACAATATTTCATATGGAAAAGTAGAGGTTGGCAAGCCCTTAAGCTATATTTATTGGCCACTTAGAAGAGAGATCCATAGTGATAGGAAAGGAAATGAAAGCGGATGTTTGAAAGGGATTCCATCATGGAGAGAGGGATTGAACATATGTCTTCCGTACTATAGAGAAGCATTTTGACCACTTAGAGTTCTAGGCAAGTACAGTTATGTATGTATGCATGGAGTCTTGAACTCATTTGCAATGGATTTCTCAAGCAGAGGAGATACCATTTCAAGCACAGGTATGAAATTTTTTGTTATTTTTAAGAATTAAAAGATAAAGATCTGACTCTTTCAGAAGGGCAACAAAGGGTTTGAAGGCCCAAAATTTAGAGGGAAGTTACATGTATGGAGAGTATGAGATATATACTCTCATCTAGAGTCGAGAATTCCCTCAAATTACAAGAAAGCATAAGCTTTAGGTGCATTCAAAATAGCCTACTTTCATAATTTTCACATAAATTTCAAGAACTATTTTTTACTAGTAGTCATTTTGGGAAAGGGATATAGAGAGGGATTTTTCAGAGATTAGTAGGAAAAATCATGCACACACATAGTATAGTGAATTGAATTCCATATAAGATTAAGAAATCCAAAATATAGCTCAATATGATGGCAGTTTGAAGCTCCACAATACCCCCTTCCATCATTATTTGAGAAAAAAATTTAGCACCTGAATTTAAGAAATTCCCATTTTGGAAGAGGAAAAACGAGGTGCACTAGCTATGGATAGATGGGAAAAAGTATATATACGGAGAGCATAGTTTATGGACTTCTCAATGGAATCATAGGATTCATTAAAAGAATAATTTAAGGAGGAATTTTACTTCCTCAGAGACCCCCTTTCCACACTTTTTGGAAAAAATTTCGGATGTAAATTTATGTCGAACTCCACTTTTAGGAGTAAGAAAAGAGACCATCTAAGAGGATTCCCATGGATTAGTGCATACATATATGAAGTATGGTGTATATATTACCATGGAGAATGAGAAAATCCAAGAAAAACCCACATTAGGATGAATTAAAAGCTTGTTAAAATCTCCCATTTAAGTTTTGGCATGAAACTAAAAATCTTGATTTAGGCCTCTTTTAGGAAGCAAATGAGCATGCACGAAGGGAGGATTTGGTGAGGTGAAAATAGGCCCAAGCATATTCATATATTGCTCTCTGAGATTATGGAGAGAATTTTAGGCTTTACTTGACGGAAGAATGCTCTTGGGCACTCCAAGAATCACATTTTCATACTTTTTACAGTCCCTCCAACAATCCACTAGTTTGGCATGTCCCGTTTGGAAAGGTCATATCTGGGCTAGAAAACTCCAAATTGGATGTGCTATGGCTCATTTGGAAGAGCACAAGGTCTAGTTTTAGTTTAGCAAAAGAAAATTTGAAAATTATGTATTTTTTGTAGGTTTGTATAGGTCTGCAAAGTCTAAATAGTTTTTAGCAACTACCTTTCGGGAGTAATATCTTTCAAACCGGGAAGTGATTGAAGTAATTTCACTTCGAGCCATGTATACATGATATATAATTCAAATTATGATTATTTACAAGTCCCAAAATGGTTTTTGTAGGTCTAAAGAAGGATTACAAATGCATTTGTTGGCTAAATTTGCAGTATTTTGGTAATCACCTAACCATGCTTTATGTTTTGGAAAGTGATCCGATGTTTTTAGACACTTCAAAGTTTACATTAGGATCTGAGGAGGAAGTTGTAGAGGTCTCGAAGCTCTTCAAGAAGGATTGGATGCATGCAATTCCGATACCAAATCATTCAGGGACGTATGCTTTATATTTTCAGGCATCTTACTTTATTTTATGGCATGTTTTGTATGTACATGCATGGATTGGAGTGCATATATCCAAGATGATCATTATTTCAATTCTAAAAGTATGGATCAACATGCAAGAAGTACACTTTTGATTGTTTGCAGAAAAGATGGTTGCAAGAACTACATGGTTATGCAACAAAGAGAATTATGTTGGCATTTGTTTTTATGTTTTATAGATTATGGAGTCCATGTATGAGTTTATGGCATGCATGCCATGGGCTTGCCAAGCCCTATGTTGTTGGATGGCCTGTGTGCCATTGAGTTTATGGTTTAAATTTTTTTTGGGATTCCATTTCCTGGAGAAATGCTATCAAAATTTTTCCCACCTCATGGCATTATATATGCACTTGCCTTTAGGTAAGAATGTTATGGCACAGTAACATACCTTTTCTGCATACATCAGTAAGATGTTAGCATGCTTTTAAGCATGTATTTAATGGACTTAAGACCATCACAGTAGAATAGATAAGGCAACTTCAGTAGTAAATAGGATCCCTGCACATAATCCTTATGGATTTAAACCATAGGATTGCTAAGGGAAGGAGCTACACCTTCACCATTAGGAATGTGCACAAGCAATCCTATAGGTTATAAGAAGTTGCATAGAGGTACGGGAGATACGTTTATGATAATCTCCAATGTAGTGAATATTTATTTATTATCAAAAGAGTCTCATGGGATGATTAGGAGACTATGGGGTATTATGATGAATCCCAAAGAGTGACTAGTTTCACTCATGCACATCACTTGAGCAAGTAGCGAAGCATTCCTGCTTCACTACTAAGGAAAGCAATTAGATGGGATCACAAAGATGGGTTTCATGAGATAGCATCGACGGGTGCTTATATGATTACAGTGATGATTAGGAAGGCCACAGGCATGGCACTAGCTCTATGACTTAGAGCTTAGATCCCTTAGCTAGAAATAGTTGGGGTACCCAATACCTATATGTATGTTGGGATCTATAGAGAGGTACTTAGACCTAGTCTTGGTACCTAGGAACAAGTTGGTTTGGGATAGAAAGGGATATCCATTGTCACATATTGACTAGAACCAAACTAACTAGTTCGAGGACATGGGACTCATTTGAGTCCACTGACATCATTTTAGGATATGGGATTCATTAGAGTCCATCTATATATTCCATAGCATATATATGGAATAAATATTTGATTTACTATAGGTATGACACAATGGATTGGAAGAAGGTTCCACTGGTATGGGACGGTGGAAACGACTTCCCTTTGAGCACTCTTCTTCTATGGCCATGAAGAAAAGGACTCATCATTCATGGCATCATGTCTCACTAGATTCGAGGAGAGCTCTTAGTAGACATCTCCTTAGGATTCGGAGTTATCTTTCATATTTTTGGAAAGATTTATTCTTCCAATAGAGAATGTGATAGGTGATTTTATCACCATTAGTATCACATACTCATTTTGAGTTTTTCAGGAAGGATAATTCCATCAGTTTGATTGGATTGTATAGATCCATGCATAAAGTATGGTTGGCAGAGATAGTTCATTAGTATGGATACACATGTGTTTATGGTATCATGTCATATCATTGCTGACCATTTTAGTAGAAGGCTTTGACCCTTATTAGGAATTTATTTTCTCCACTCTTCACTATATTATCCTTCATTAGTTATGGAAGATTTATTCTCCATCTTCATAGGAATGTATATAATGAGGGATTATGCATTGGTATGGAAAAAAGGAGCAAATGAATTCATAAGCTCCTCTTTTAAGGAAAGGAGAAAGAGAGAATTAGCTTAGAGATATGAGAGTGATCTCACTCTAGCTTAGAGATCTCACTTTAGCTCCTCTTCCTTGAAGGGAAAGGGAAGGAAATTATTATTTCTTCTTTGGAGAAGAATAGAGTATGTTTTCCTTCACCAAGAAGAGATGTTTAGAAAACATCTTTTAGTTTATTTTAGAAGGAATTCATTTCCTCTACTTTTCAATGTATTTTTCCTTCACATGGGACTTTCATTCTCCACTATTTTGGAAGGAAAAGTATGGAGAACTTATATACATGTTCTCAGTTATGGATGAGTAGAGCAAATGGATTCGACAGAATCTCTTTCAAAGGGAAAGGGAAAACCATAGCTCTTTTCCTTAGAGGAGATTACAGAGAGAGACATATAGAGAGTTTCACTTTATCATTTTGGTTGTCTAGATAAAAGTGGCACTCTTCTATCAAAGACAAGAGGGAGATCAGTTAATCATGATGGTTAGATTGAGTCTTACATGGAGACTCTAGAGAGAAGCAGTTATGATGTTCTAGTGATGGTCCTTGACTAGATGAGATGATCTAGTTATTGACATTAGTGACACTAGGAGTTGAGTATGACTCTTCTCATTAGGGTTTCTAAGACATAGGGATATATCTAACCTATTGGGGTACCAAACTCTTAGTTGGTGTTACACATGAGCATGATGTGTAAACATGAGTTAGAAGGATGGGTACTTAAGGATTATCTGAATCTCAAACGGTATGTTTTTTGCATTCATATGGCAAATTACAAGGAAGATAATATTTTAGAGTTTGCACTAGTGCCAATAGATGCTCTTCCAATAGAATTTAGTCCAATGGTAAAGGATGACAAACCACAGAGTTATTGGCGGGTGAAATGTATAGATCACATTTTACTACCAAGAAATTCTTCTTATGAACTAGATGATGGATTTACATAGATCACAAGGTAGTTTAGATTAAACTATTACTTGTGAGTACACTCAAGGTTAGGGAGACCTAGAGTGGTATGAGGACAATCTATCATTTAGCCTTAGATGGGTTTGGAGTCACTTGTTATGGGACTTTGTTCTATACTTTAGAGGATTCTATGGTTTATTATCTCCAATATGATATGGTCAAGCCTATACGCTTGGCATTTTACACTTGCTTCTTATACTATTATTCCATAGAGTATACATCATATGGAATTAGGTCATTTGGATGATGTTGTATGTTATGGGAGTGATAGTTTGGTAGTGGAGTGTACATGGGAGATAGTAGGCACCACTCAAACGGTTTCCCACCTTTGAGATGATCTCTCATGAGGCTTCTTAAGGGGAAGGATAGAGGAGATGACCATGTACATAGAGTAGATGGGGTTCAAGGGAGTCCGAGCACTTTCTTCTACCATTATGGACATTTCATTTACATTTTCGAGGACGAAAATTCTTTTAAGGGGAAGGAGATGTCACATGACAGTGATATGGTTATCTTACCACATGTGTCATATGATAGTCACATGGTTATCTTACCATATGATATAGTGGGGATAGAAGAATTAAAGAGAAGAGAGTCTTTATTCATGAGGCTCTTTATATAAAAACAAAGACAAGCTCGACGGCTAGGAGGTTCGTAAAACACATCTCTGTGTGTAGGGCAGGTTGTAGTTCCGTACGTGCGAGAGCTCATGGAGGGCGTTCATTGTGGAGGAGTTATGGCAAAAGATTTGAGCAAAGACGCAATAGTTTTTCACCTCTAAGTGATGTTAAAGCACTTCATCAACCAAGGAGAGTGTCAACATAACATAACCCTTGCTATACGGTTGAGAAGAATTTGAAAGGATAGAAGGAATCCTCAAGCTTCTATTCTATGATCCTCAATCTACTAAGAGAAAGACCATTAACATTCTTACTAAAGTTACACTCCTAGTGAACCATACTTGGATGAAATTAACAATAACACATGGAGCATGAAGCTTTTCATTGTGCCCAACTCATACGATCTCACAAACTTAAATCTTCAAAAAATTCTCGATCCAAATGACGAGAAGAAAACTTATGGTAAAGAGTAAATATTTGTACTTTTTCCTTGCTATAGCAAATAAATGAAAAAAAAAAATAGACCTATTCATGTCTCTATAACTAGATCCATCCATCTCATCAAAGAACATAAAACCTAGAAGCTCTTTAGCAATGTGCGCACATATTAAAAATATACAATAGCTTTGACAAAAAATTGTTTAGTTACTCTCAAGTACTCAAGTTTACATTATCCATTACTTATTAATGAAGAGTTATTATCACATGAAAGATTCGCGAGTGTTTCTCACACAAATCAATTTCCACAACATTCCT
Organism: Ceratopteris richardii; assembly: GCA_020310875.1. NCBI lineage: Eukaryota > Viridiplantae > Streptophyta > Polypodiopsida > Polypodiales > Pteridaceae > Ceratopteris > Ceratopteris richardii. Next base: position 17,051,689 of record CM035443.1, on the reverse strand, counting down.
TATCAACCCACCATGAACCAATTGGTCAAGGGGAAAAGAAAGCAACGGCTTCGACAAGTGGATCTTCTAAACATCAAACAAAAGAAGAAGCGCTATCGAAGTAAGACCATAGTGATCAATATTCACTGAAATGGCACTATCCTAATAAGCATCCAAAGATAGAGTTGTCGCCTACTACCAAGACTTCTACACATTTGGCTCATATAGAACACTTAGAAACATTGTTACCATGAAGGTTCCTATATCTTGAATATTTGATCCTCAATCATTCACCTATGGTGGCAATGACGACAATAATTTTAGTCGTTTTCTTGACTGCAATTGCCAAATGTACTCCTCTCAATTACATTATAAGTATTTTTCTTTACATGATGTTCACTAGTGAAATTCTAAAGCCCAATACACGGTCAATTTGAGATGAACATGAACATCATAGAGCTCACTCTCAATAATACCTCTAATAAAAGGACATGATCTCAAAAGAGATACTATGGAAACACTATAGATTCAATGACCTCTACATTGAAAGCTTCCAAATTGTTCATCTGTATAGGGACACCACTATGGACATATGATTACGTGTGCAATTCCATTACGAATGTTCAAGTTATTTACAAGCATAGATCCATGCAATTCTTGCAACCATATCCCTCTCAATAATACCTCTTCTAAGAAAAGAGGACATATGATCTCAAAAGAGCTACTATGGAGACACTCCATAGATAGAATGACCTCTACAATGAAAACTTCCAAATTGTTCACTTATAAACGAAGACCATTATGGCCATTTGAATTTTGATGTCTTGTGTGCTATTGCATTGCAAATGTTCCAAATATTTGCAAACACAAGTCCAAGGAATATATGGAGAGACCATACACTCAATGACCTCTGCAATGAAACCTTCCAAATCGCTCATTTACATAGGCACACCATTATGGCCATATGAATAATATTGTCTTCTCAATGATTCCATTGCAAGTGTTTCTGAAACATATAGGGAGGTATTGAAGAGATTATGCAATACTTTAAGATATCACTTTTTGCAGCCATAAGATTCTTGAAGACATTAGATGACAATATCCATGAAATCATAAGATTCTTGGAGACATGGGAATGACAAAATATCCTCCAAGGCTAATAGAGAATGTATCACCAATTAGATGATACAAAACTATTTGCCAATACTTACAACTAAGTATATCTTATTGCATTTATATGATGAATTCTCTCTCTTTCACTAGCTATGGAAATTAGGCAAGCATGACTCAACTTCATAAGATGCAACACATCATAACATTGAAATATGCCAAGAAAGGAACCATCCCAAATACATGTTTAAAATAAAGGATTGATGATTTTACATTAACCAAGGTGAGGAAAACCTAGCGAGGCTCAAGAATTCTCTTGAAAAAATGTACTATGCATGAGAGAAGAAAGGTTCATGTACAAATTGTGAATAAATCAGTCTACGTAAAGAATATCCAATCTTTACCAGTAAATTTTATCTTAATGTCCTTGTTATTGCAAGTAAGTAGTACGTACAATACTTACTGTGATTCTCTTAATGAATACTTACATGCACGTTAATGGCATAACTGTTGGTAGTGTTACCTTTAGCGATTACAGCAATAATTTCAATTGGGTGTTTAGAACCTCAGCACAACCATGGTCATAACTTTGATGAGCAACTTTCCCAAATGCTTTATTTTGATTAACAATGTTTCCATTGACAAGAAAGGTGACTGACTCACATTGGAAAAAGATAAACCTAGGGTTCAATATCTTCTTGATTTAAAGATATCATGTGTTGTTCTCAATTAAAATATAGCACGTTCTCACAACTCAAATCCAATCATTGAAGCAGGGTAACTCTATTAAACTTTGATTATTCATATGATATTACTGAAGTTCAATCAGATTACACTTTATGCAGAATCAGATCATACACATTGATACTTCACAAAAATAACTTCAACAGTAAAGATCATGCTAACATAGATCTTCATTTTGAAAAACCAAATCCAAAAATCATATTCCATGTCAAAAGTGGCTTATTCCAAGGTCACTTACAACAAATTACAGTGCCCTTTAGCATGACATATTAAGTTCTAATAAGAAAGTTAAAATTTTCAGACAAGTCCATGCTAGAATCCATCTTGAGGCATCCAAGTTACTTTGAACTCTTATACACAAAATTCTCTGTAGAGACTGAATTTTAAAATGTTATACAAGATTGAAATTCAGCTCAAACAACCGATGCAAGTATATAATTACCCTTTTTTGCATAAGAAAACTAAATAACAATGTGAAAGTAATGTCTAGCTTCAAACATAGGCATGGATTTGAATAAATATCTACCAACGGTGTTGTGTTGGAAAGCATTAGATAACGACAGAACAAAATTTTGCATCAGGAATGGTAGTAAATCGTCAACCAAAACATTCAGTCCAAAATATAAGAAACAACTTTAGTATAATCCAGGTTAATGAATAAGCTACAACATGCAAATCTAAGGATGGATTTTACTTCATGAAGCAATTTCATTAATTAGAAAAATGAAATCTATAAACCAAAAGGAAAATCAGAGTATACTGAATGTGAATGAGGATTCGTCCAAAATTATATGACAATGTGTGACACTGAAAACATAATGATAAAGCAAGAACAATATCCTTAGTTAATTCAAATCACTCCTTGATAGTGACTCCAAATAAGCACTTATCACAAGCTTCTGAACTAAAACATTTTAACACAATAATGTTGATGGATTCTAGTTGATTACCAACCTAACATCAGATGATAAATTTCTTCCAGTATCCATATGAGCCCTAATTTATACAAGACACAATAAGAAACCTGCACAAATTCCTTCCTCAAAATGGTCCACTACAAAAAAGGTGATATGAATTATCAGTAGCCAAGCTCCCTATCTGTATTACTGATCTCAAGCCTATGACTCTGAACAGAACTGATGCATCAACTCTACAAATCTCATCCCTCACTCCTATGAGAATACAGAGAGAAATTTGCACTAGTTCAAGACCTATCAATCCACCTCACAAAGCCATAAAATAAATGCCAGAGTCCAAGACAAATGGCCTTTGCATTTTAAAGTTGGCCAAATACTACAACCTAGCCAACTATAACATTGTATGTCCCTCGAGATAAAATGGCAGTGTATCCTATGCTTACAGAAGGTCAAGTCAAGATTGGTTGGATCATGTGTATACTTCGAGCGTTACCTACTGCACCGACAGGGAGATTCATCATGACACAAGTAACTGAATGATCAGTATACTCATCTCTCATTATTAGAGAAGATGCCCATTAAGCATTAATGCAAACGCCTCCCGCTGAGGGGAGGCTCTTAGGCACAATCATTACCCCAACTCTTGTGTATGTAACAGTAATGTGGACAATCAGCCTTCCTTCACATACATGGTTATAATTAAGAAGATCACTGGGCAATGATTTGTCTCACATACAAGAGACAAACATTTAGTACTGCACTACATTATTAAATAAGTTTTCAGTGCTCCCTAAGCTAAGAGAAGCAATCAGTCAGACAGTAGGCTTCAGCTGCATCTTCCTTCAGACAGTACACTTTAGCTTCACCTTCATAGTACAAGATTAAGCCCCAGACAGATTGCCTTATACAATTCTCGAGGCATCTAAAGCCTTCTCAGAGTCAAGCAACACAAGCCTTGGGATAGTGAATTAGCTCTCTGAGCATAATCAAGATATAGATCACCCAGCAGCATCATAATACACCAGGGAAACCCACAAGTCCACTCTAACATATATGCAGAGCCATCATCAAACAGGATATAATGATGAAACTAGAAAGAGATGGAGGAATCTAACAGAGCTCCTTCACTTAAAGATGCAATATTCCAAAGAAAACTTCATGGATATAGCTGAGTTTGGTTTCATAGAGTGCCCTGGACACCCAAGTGAATGCTCAACGGACACTCAAAGCAGCCTCTGGGAAATCAACTCTCCTCATATCACATCAAGATTGAAAATGACAGGACCTTGACAAGTCCTAAAGGAAGAGGGTATTCAGCTCATGCTCATGAGAGGTAGAATGTGAATGCTTCACGTGCAGACAACCTGAACACATAGACATTAAAGAAAGGTATGTTGCTATACTCAGTACAACCCCCTCATCTGTATCATCGATAACCGCTCAACTGAAGGAATCGTGCAAATATCCGTTTGAACTCCAGAGTGTTGGGGATAAAGGCCCCAAGGACTCTCCTTTTGTATACTTTGACCCTTCCATGTGAAAGCTCTCTTCGAGAGCTTTCCATACATATTTTTGTTATATTTTTTGGACCCCAAATTGGGGAGTTATAGGCATTTACATTATTTTTATGACTTTTGGTCATTGGTCATGTGTGAACATGCCCAAATGACCTAAAAGTCACTTATCAATAAGACTTGGTCCCAAATCTCTCATAACTTGATTGAGACTTCTTCAACTTCAGCTTCTCCATCTTCTTCTCCAAATTTCTGCACAAGTTTCTCTCTCTACTTCCTCTCTCCTCACGCAGAGGCCCACTCCCTTGGCGTTTGGAGCAACCGAGCACACCACGACGTAGCTCTCCGAAGCCTCTTTCAATTGGTATCAGAGCTTTGAGCTGTTCCATCGCGACAAAGTTGCTCGAAGTGCTTTTCTACTTCAGCCTATGTTAAGTTGAAGGTGTTTTCTTGCATTTGGGAGAATTTCATCGCGAAAAACCTTCCTTTTTCACGATAAAAGTGCTGTTTTTGGAGGATTACTTAAACCCGGAGCAAAGCTGAAACAGATTTTGTTCTTTTTAGAGAGTTTCATCGCGAAGAATCTCTTCTATTCCTCCTTTTGTATACCCACAGGTCATTTTCAGCATCCACATTGCTGATTTTTTCATCTATAGGTCTTTTGTGGCAGAAATTCTCTCTCATTTCAAGTAGGAGGACATGTTCAAAGATTGAGGAAGTGCATACTTGCTGGAAACTTATTTCAGCAGGTCTTTTCTCTGATTTTTCAGGTCATATTGCTGCAAAAATTGGGGCTTTTGTGAAAATAAGCACCCATTGACTTGGTTTTGCATCTATGTATGCCTTTTGTGGTTGAAAAACAATAAATTTGTTGTTTTGATGCAATTACAGCTTACTGAAATTTTCTGAAATTTTCTGCAGAAAATTTCAGAAATTGATTTTTGCAAGATTTCGAACAGTTTTTGGGCTTAATTTCTCAGCTATAGTCTCGTAAGGTAATTGTGCACAGGAGAACAGGTGAATTTTACCTTTTTTGGTGAAATTTTGAAGCTCTTAGTGTGTAAACATGGCCTCTACCTCCTCTGATGTCAAAAGGTACTACAAAGCTGAACTAGAAAGAAAGAAGAACATAGGTGACAGGAAGAAAAAGGACACCAAGAATGACGCACATGATACCTCGAAGGACAAAGACAAAGAGAAGGCCAATGTGGCCTCAAGTGTCATCATTGAAGAGCTATCAGATGCAGAAGATATACTTTGTGCTACTATGGCAACAGAGCATGCCGAAGTTATTGATGCTTCTATTAATATTCATGCACAAGATATGTTGTTCACAAAGAGGGATTTGATTGATGCCTTGCTTACTGTGAATGATGCTTTGTCACAAACATGGATTGTAGATTCAGGTGCATCGTTTCATGTAACTCCTATTAAGCAGTGTTTTACTACCTTTCATGCAGGCAACCATGGACATGTATATCTTGGAAATAACCATGCTTGTTCTATTGAAGGTATTGGCACAGTGCATCAAGAAAGGCAAATGGATATGCATGGATATAGTACCCTCTTTGAGAAGAGGTCATGGAAGCTTATCAAAGGCTCTAGGCTGATTGTTAAACGTACAAAGAAAGGGACTCTTTATTGCTTGCATGGTAAAGCCTTGTTGGGCAAGTTTATTGCTCTAAAATCCATTCACATATGGAATTATGGCTTAAAAAGCTTGGCCACATGAGTCAAAAAGGCCTTGATAAACTATGTAATTTGGACAAGTTTGATGCTAAAGGCTCAAAACTTGATTTTTGTAATGAATGCCAATATGGTAAGCAAGTAAAGAATTCCTACTACTCTGGTGTCTCTCGTAAGTCTAATGTGCTTGATCTTGTTCATTTTGATGTTTGTAGCATGCCCACAAAATCTATGGGGGATGCTCTTTACTTTGTTTCTTTTGTTGATGACTACTCTAGGAAGCTTTGGGTACATTTATTAAAATCTAAAGATGAAGCCTTTGCTGCATTTAAGAAATTTCATGCATTTGTGACCACTCTAACAGGTAGAAAGCTCAAATGCTTACATAGAGATAATAGGGGTGAGTTTACAAGTGCTGAATTCAATAGATTTTGTGAAAATCTTGGTGTCAAGAGGGAGCTGACAGTCCCATACAGCCCCTCTTCCAACGGTGTGGCTGAAAGGTATAATAGGACTTTATGTGAGAGGGTGAGATGCATGCTGTCCACAACTAATCTCCCTCATGGATTTTGGGGAGAGGCTTTGAAAACTGCAGTTCATGTTTGCAATCGATCACCTCATTTGTCCTTAAAAGGTGGCATTCCAGAAGAGGTTTGGTCTCGCAAACCAGCTTCATATGACCACCTACGCATCTTTGGTTGTGATGCTTTTGTGCATATAAGGCCTAAGTTGAGAAACAAGTTAGATGCAAAGTCCATGAAAGGAATCTTCATGGGTTATGGAGATGAAGGTGAAATGGGCTACAGGATTTGGCTACCTCAACTCAAGAAGGTAATATGCAGCCGAGATGTTGTATTTAATGAGGCAAGGCTGCTCAAAAACAATTGTGCCTATAAACATGACCATAAAAGAGTCAAATTTCAGCATGTACAGCCACCAGTTAAATCTGATATGAACCCTCGAGATGCACCACATATGGCTGGAAATGACAATGAGCCCGTGGTTATTGAGCCAGATGATGCTCGACAGCAAAATGATGCTCCTGAAGGGCATATGCAGCCATCTATTCATGCTGAAAACAGGGCTGGAAATGATGTACAGCAACCCGTTAACAATGAAGAAGTTAATGTACCTCCTGATGTAGATCCATTGCCAGGTAATGTGGATCATTGGGTAAGAAGATCTATACGTCCTAGAAGGCCAATGAATAGATATGATCCCTCTATACATTATATTATGTTATCAGATGAGGGTGAGCCTCTTACTTATAAAGAGGCAAAGCTATGTGAGCACAAGAAGAAGTGGGAGTTAGCCATGCAGGAAGAGATAAAGGCCTTGCATGCAAATGATACTTGGGATTTGGTTGAGTTACCCAAAGGAAAGAAAGCCATTCCCAACAAGTGGGTGTACAAAATCAAAACTGTTGATGGCAAACCCAAGTATAAGGCAAGGCTGGTTGCTAAGGGATCTGCCCAAAAAGAGGGCATTGATTTCCAAGAAGTGTCCTCTCCAGTGGTGAAAATGACCACTTTACGTGTGTTGTTTGCTCTCACCGCTGCCTTGGATTTGGAATTATTCCAAATGGATGTTAAAACAGCCTTTTTGCATGGTGATTTAGATGAAGAGCTGTACATGAAACAGCCAAAAGGATATGGCATTGCTGGAAAAGAGCATCTGGTATGCAAACTGAAAAGGAGGCTGAAACAGGCTCCTAGACAATTGTATAAGAAGTTTGATGCATTTATGCTCAAACATGGGTTTTAAAGAAGCCACGCAGATCACTGTTTGTACACCAAAAAGGATGAAGATGGCAGCCCAATTATTCTTGTACTGTATGTAGATGATATGCTGCTGGCTGGGAAGAAAAAGAGCACTCTGAATGCTCTAAAACAGCAGCTGAACTCTGCATTCTCAATGAAAGACCTTGGGGAAGCTGAGCATATTCTTGGTATGCGTATAAAAAGGGATAGGCAGCAGCATACTTTGCAGGTATCCCAAGAAAAGTACATTGAAAAAGTGCTGGACAGATTTAATATGGCTGATGCTAAGCCTCTTGGAGTGCCATTGCAGCCACATGTTAAGCTTTCCAAGGATGACTGTCCCAAAGATGATGATGCAGCCAATTACATGAAGAGTGTTCCATATGCATCAGCTTGTGGTTCACTTATGTATGCTATGGTTTCCACTCGGCCAGACATTGCTCATGCAATGGGAGTTGTTAGCAGGTTCATGGCTAATCCTGGTAGAGCTCATTGGGAGGCAGTCAAATCTATCTTGAGATATTTGAAAGGGACCAAAAGTAAATGCTTATGTTATGGAAAGGGTCCATTGGAGTTAAAAGGATTTTGTGATTCAGACATGGCAGATGATGTGGACACACGGAAGTCCACAAGCGGCTATGTATACATCCTTGCAAGTGGAGCTATTTCATGGTGCTCTAGACTTCAGAGGATAGTTGCACTATCTACTACAGAGGCTGAATATATTTCAGCCATAGAGGCTTCCAAAGAAGCCATTTGGTTAGCCTGCCTCTGCAGTGAGTTCGGGACGCCTGAAAAGGCACCTATCCTTTGATGTGATAGCCAGAGTGCCATATGTTTGGCAAAGAATGCCATGTTTCATGCTCGCACAAAGCATATTGATGTGAGATACCACTTCATTAGAGAGGTGTTAGAGGATGGCCTAATCACTTTGATCAAGGTCAATACTTTACAGAATCATGAAGATGCTCTCACAAAGTGTCTACCCAAGGCACAACATCAGCAATGTATACAGATGGTGGGAGTTACTTAGCTTAAAGGAGCCTCCTTGGTCCTTTAAGTGGGAGGTTGTTGGGGATAAAGGCACCAAGGACTCTTCTTTTGTATATTTCGACCCTTCCATGTGAAAGCTCTCTTCGAGAGCTTTCCAGACATATTTTTGTTATATTTTTTGGACCCCAAATTGGGGAGTTATAGGCATTTACATTATTATTATGAATTTTGGTCATTGGCCATGTGTGAACATGCCCAAATGAACTAAAAGTCACTTATCAATAAGACTTGGTCCCAAATCTCTCATAACTTGATTGGGACTTCTTCAACTTCAGCTTCTCCATCTTCTTCTCCAAATTTTTGCACACGTTTCTCTCTCTACTTTCTCTCTCCTCACGCAGCAACCCACTCCCTTGGCGTTTGGAGCAACCGAGCACACCATGACGTAACTCTCCGTGGCCTCTTTGACAGAGTGTGAGAGATAGTATGCTCTGATGAGACCTTTATTGAGTGCCACAGCATACACATACAAACCCCCTCATCAAACCCCCTCAGAGAGCCAAGGCTTACTCATGGGAAGAAATAGAAATCATCAAACCCCCTTGACGAGCCAAGGCTTACTTGTCAAACCCCCTTGGCGAGCCAAGGCTTACTCATGAGCAAGAATAGACACACCCCACCTTGGATATGTGTGAAGATCCACTGAGCCTTGAACAGCAATCGCTTAACCAAATTTAACGCCATCACAGTGCCCCTCATCGAGGGCCGCCTCCTACCCTTCGAGTTTAAGCCTCCCTTTTGCATGCCCTTTCACCCTCGAGCCATTTCTAACTTAACCGCTTGGCCCCTCAAATAGGCTCTAAGGAATTGATCCCTTAACGTGTGGCCCGTTTGTTTCCTTGCAAGATCAACAAAGAAAGCCTCCCCTTGGAGAAGACCCTCACATTTGGTATCAGAGGTTTGGTTCTCTATAGGCAAACCACTCTTGCTATCGCTGCTATTGACACCAACCCGTTGGAAGAAAAAGAAAAAAGTTATTATGCAAGAGACACATCCACAAGTGCTCCTTGCTTGGACATTGGCTTGTTTGGCAAAATTTTAGAATTTTTTTTTCCTGCCTGCAACCACATGGATCATTGTCAAAGAGGGTAAAACAAATGCAGATCAACACTTAGGTCCAAATGGCACCCGAACATGGGGTTGGTGTGGCAAGTCACCCCAACCTTTTGGATCCTTATTCTAAACACAAAATTAGGCCCACCAATGTGTTTGTGCATATCAGCCTACTTCCGAGTTTCAATTTTTTTCTTCACAAGCATACAAACTTGGCAATGTAACCGCCACTATAGCTCACGATCACAAAGACGTGAAGACCATGTAAAGTGGGGTAAGAGGGAGATGCAAGGGAATGTGGAAAGCCTATGCGAGTGCATGTGGGGGGTAAGGTGGTGCATAGGGACTCCGGAGGTGGGCAAGGGGATGATCCAATACACACACCCCACAACACACACCACGAGCATGAACTCACAAAAAGCTCTCGAACTGAGTTTTTGAAGGAAGGTCTCTAGCAAATGTCATGCCCCTACCTAAGTCTCGATTGCCCATGCAAGTGTGTCAAAGCATGGGCTTACGTAATAGAAATGGCATGAAGACTTCATGCTTTATGTAAGCCTCAACATCCTTAACAAGGGTGAAAAAAGTAGATAGTCTCCAAAGAAGGAAGCTTATACTTGACAATACAAAAATTCAACATGAAATTAATGAAAATATGTTACCAATCTTATTCAAAGTTGCAATTCCAAAAAATCTCCCACACTCGTCTTCCATGGTCAACAATTTTCCCCCTTGACAACAATTCATTGTGAATCTCATAGTATAATAAAAACGACGATTTTTAGAATAAAGACTGTAAAAAGCATTTTGAATAATTGAAATGATTATTTGCAATTTTTGTGAAGTTCTTTTAAATTATTTTTGGAAGCTTCAAGTATACCACTTTAAGGTTTCGAATGCACATTTTATAGGCCTTGTTTAAGAGTGCTTCCATGTGCTCCTTGCATTCTTGTATGTGCTCTTTGCATCCTTGCCTTTGAGAGCTTCAGTGCTTCCCTTAGGGACTCTAGGTGAGTGCTCTCATTGCTTTATGTGCTTGCAATAGAGCTCTAAGAGCAGCACCTTGCTTCAGCCTTCACTAGTTGCCCCTTGCTTCAGCCTTCACTATCTACCCCTTGCTTCAATCTTCACTTACACTAGTTGCCCCTTGCCATTTGCTTTATAAAGTCTAGAATCTTTAATATCAATTATGATTGATCACATACGTAATTAAATGATGAAAGTTGAAACTTGAAAGTGGTGTGGTTAAAATGTGAGTTTTAAGTTTTAACTTTAAAAATGTTCCATTGATATTAGAAGGAATATTCAATGTGCATTATGAACAGACAAATTGAGAGTCAGCACTCACGAGACAAAACGAAGAATAGTTTTCATAATGCTAAGCGTACACATTACTATTAAGTGATTTTAGATGTTAATTATATCAAATATTTAAAGAGGTGCTCGATTTGCATTCGTACATAATTTTATGTCTCCAAAAATAAAAATCTCTCAAGTGAATAAAAACGTTGATTTTTATCTTGGATTTGATAAAGCTCTACAATTTAAGTGATTTAAATCTCCTTTTTAAACCTCTCATTGTACTATGATTGTGATGATGGAAGTCATAATAATGTGACACTGATGATTACAAAATCTACTTCATTGTACTATGATTGTGATGATGGAAGTCATAATAATGTGATGCTGATGATTACACAATCTACTTCATAATAATGTGACACTGATGATTACACAATCTACTTCTTTTTCATGCAGACTATCTGCCCTTTCATACAGTGGTGTACCATACATGTATTAGTCTAGAATATCACAATAGGCTTTTGGACTCTGATACAACACAACCACAATGTGCAGATTTCGAATATATTTTGATCCTCCACATTAATTAGTATGATATGAAGGTTGTTTAAACAATGCACATCACAGTCAGCATATGCATTGACGGTAATGGATTATGATTCATTCAAGTCTGAAAGCTCTATAATGGATAATAAATGACAAATCACATTGCACGTCACTAGTCTGACCTCTACAATACATATCATTGAATCTGTTATACATTTCTATTATCATGCCATGCTAAGTACATTGCAAAATTTATCAAAGTACTCTGCATACGAGTCATATATTTTTTACTTTAATACACAAATTCTTGCACGATCCAAAGTATGTTGTAATATATAACAGGTAATGTACATTTGATTTATTTGAGCAAGGATGCGAATTTTTGTATTGCCTACTGTTTAAATTAAGGTGAATATGGTCTTCATGAGAGCCCAAAAAAAAGAAAACTCAACTTAAAAAAGTAAAATCATGCTAAAAATGCAATACATATTCATGAAGAATATGAGAGCATTTTGAAAAAGGACCACAATTACTCTTCAAAGTTTAACGCTGAAGACATGGTTGTTTGCAAATACGTAATGCATAGGGCTGAAAACTGCACACAGTACAAGCAAAATGGATAATCAGCCCCAACAAAAAAAATATAGATTTATTGATGCACGGAATGCATTCTTTGAATCTCATGGTGAACGAGAAATCCTTGTAGAAACCTGATCCTTTAGTAAGAAACACAAGTCTACACTACTCGAATAGTCAAATCATTTAAGCAGAAAACCACTATTCATAGAATTGCATGCAATGTTTCAAACTTTTTTATCATTACTAGAATTAAGAACCACAAGGCATTTCCTTCAATAAAACCTACGAAACTATACAGACCCTTCGACAACCAATAACCACACATATTTACTAAATTAAGAAACCTCATACTACGAAAACAGCAGTAAATAAGCATAAGAAAAGAGAATACAAATATTTTTTGCTAACAAGTGAGACATACTCCAGATCATCATCATTCATCGAAACTGGTTTTTTAATTCAGCCCAAGATTATAAATCACATCACGAAAACTCTAAGGAACAAATGGCGCGTGAGAAAGTTCCAAATGAGTCATGAGTACAGTGCAGCTACTGCTAGAAAAGGCAACAACCAAGTGTAGCTGTTAGATGACGGATTAGAAAATCAACAATATGAAACGATAAGCAAGAGCCATATTGGACTTAAAGGTTAACATATTTGAGGAATAAAATGGTTAAACATATGACAAGCTTCATACGGACTTCTTCACATGTCCACCAAAGTCCTAAGCTCAAAACCTACCGTATTAATAAACTCATGAGCATTTACTGCAAAGACTGTTTACCCTTTATAAAAATGTTCATACACGAATATCAGCAAATGTAAAGAATTCCATCTTCAAAAGGACTTATACTTGTCGCCGGACTACTATAAAAGTTCAAAGTAGGAGAAACATTCCTTGGAGAAAAATATAGAAGACGATCAGAAGTCGAGCTTGATCTCCCGATCCTTGTTGTGCTTGGAGATAAGGTGCATCGCGTACGGAATAGCACGAATGACGACGATACAGACACCAAGCATAGTAAGATTTTTCCGCAACTCTTTGTAGGCCTCTGCCTTTTCTGGCCTTCGCGGAATCGCCCCCAAAAACATCCTGCGCTGCTCCTTTTTGACCTGTAGGGTTTAAGCTGCGTTCAATTCAACCTAAGCAGAGCTGCTCTATTCTAACTCTATGGTTTCCTATAAATTCGTCTCTTCTGACTTTATATGATATCCCGCGTTAAAGGAACTAGTAAACACTCCAACTTCCAGGCGAGAGAGAGCCTCTTTCCTTTCGCATGTTTCTTTAACCTTCTCTTTGGCTATTTCACATAGAGCCATCTCACACAAGAGGAGGCATTGAGGCTATGCATCTATCAACCAATGTGTGTATGCCATCTGTTTTGCATCATTCACATAACGCTAGAGTCCTTGCCTTGTCTATTTGCAAGCTCACAAAACAAAGTGCTGAAAATGTTCCCGCCTCCCTCCTCGAGTTGAATGTGATCATAGTTGATGTCGCCGCACTATGTAAAATGAACCTTTGTCTTGCCTGCCAAGCAAGAGTGCACTTGTGAACATCTTTGCCTTTAGCATTTCTTAACTTTCTTAATCAAGAATCTCTCTCTCTCTCTCTCTCTCTCTCTCTCTCTCTCTCTCTCTCTCTCTCTCTCTCTCTCTATATATATATATATATATATATATATATATATATATATATATATATATATATATGTGTGTGTGTGTGTGTGTGTGTGTGTATGTGTGTATGTATGTTTGTATGTATGTATGTATGTGTGTGTGTATATGTATGTGTGTGTGTGTTTGTATGTATGTATGTGTGTATGTATGCATGTATGTATGTTTGTCTCTACGTATGTTTGTATGCATGCATGCATGCATGTATGTATGTATGTATGTATGTATGTATGTATGTATGTATGTATGTATGTATGTATGTATGTATGTATGTATGTATGTATAGATGTATGTACATATGTATATATGTATGTATGTATGTATGTATGTATGTATGTATGTATGTATGTATGTATGTATGTATCTATGTATGTATGTATGTATGTATGTATGTATGTATGTATGTATGTATGTATGTATGTATGTATGTATGTATGTATGTATGTATGTATGTATGTATGTATGTGTATGTATATATGTCTATGTATGTGTGAGAAATTTCGACCATGAATTAACATTTTATAAATCCTCATAATAAAATAAAACTTAGTTGAACAATACTGTGCAAAATCAGTGTCTTTCTGTATCTATTTCTTTGTCTATGTATCCATCTATCATTATCTTTTTCTTCCCCTATAGATATTATATCTTGCAATGAAATTCAAATGAAGATAATCATAAGTCTTGTGGTTCAAAGTCTATATTAGTAACCAATATCAAGGCAGAATTGTTCTGATTCATTATTGCATAACCATTTTGACCAAGAAAAGTGGCCCCACATGGAGTACAAAACCTTTAGTGATACTGAATTTCTATGTGCTTGGTACGTGCATGGAAAACACGATTCTTGGCAATAGCCATGCAACTTTGGTTGTCACACTTCAACTCTGTAGCCTCTTGTCCTTGTATTCCTATGTGCCAAAGAATCCTCCTCAACCATACTGCTTCACATGTTGCAACACATGTAGCTTTGTACTCAACTTCAGTAGAAGCTAATGCCACAGTTGGTTGCTTCTTACTGATCCAAGAGAAAATCCCTGATCCTAAAGAAAAGCAATATCCAAAAATTGATTTTCTAGTATCAATATCTATTGCCCAATCCTTCTTCATAAAGAATACCATAATTAGTGGTCCTTTTACATACCTGAGTATTCACATGCTTGCCTTCCAATGAGTTTGGCAAGGCTTATTAGAGAACCTACTTATTACTCCAACAACATAAGAGATATTTGGTCTACTATTGCACAAGTAGATGAGACTTCCAACTAATGTCCTGTATCTTCCAATATCTACTGGAGGTGAAGTATTTTCGATAGATAATTTTGTGTTGACCTCCATAGGTGTAGAAATTTCCTTGCAATCCTCCATGTCAAATGCCTTCAATATCTGTCTTACATTAACTTGTTGAGAGATGAAAATCTTCCCTGCTTCTTGCCAAACTTCAAGGCCTAAGCAATAATGCATTAAGCCGAGGCTATCATTTCAAATTTTGAACTGAGGGAATCTTTCATTTGTTGAAGAAAAGCATCATCATTTTCTGTAATCACAAGGTCATCTACATAGAGTACAAGCACAATTGTCTTCCCTCCTTTCTTTAGAACATACAAGTTAGCATCAGAAGCACATCTTTTGAAACCTAGATCCAAGAGATACTTATCTATGCATTGGTACCATGCTCTAGTGACTTGTTTCAACCCATATAATGCCTTTTTCAGTTTACATATCTTGTTCTCTAAGTGGGGAGCCTCAAACCCTGATGGTTGAGACACATATATTTCCTCCTTGAGGTCTCCATTCAAGAACGTTGATTTGACATCCATGTGATAGACTGGCCAATGCTTATGTGCAACCACACCTAGCACTACTCGGACAGTAGTCATCCTTGTAGTTGGGGCAACAAGTCTTGCTTTGTACTTTTCTAGAGTACCATCAGTGTTGTACTTTAGCTTCTAGACCCACTTGGTGCCAATGACTTTACACTTAGGGGGTCAATCCACTAGCTCCCAATTTCCATTCTTCATGATATTGTTGTATCTTGTTTGTGTGGCAACCCTCCAATCGGGATCGTGGAGTGCCTCTTCCACACTGCTTGGTTCCTTTGCTTATTCTTGAATGAGATCAGCCATCAGGGTTGTGTTTAAAATATGGGCGCTTGCCCGTCTCAGTTCCTCTATTCTTTGTGATCGCCTCAGTCCATCTACAACCTGTTCTAGTGATTGTGGGATGGGGTTTGTAGAATCATAGAGCTGCCTCACCCACCGTGGTAATGGCTTTTCCATTTGGGTGATAACGGGTTGGTGACTTTTAGACTCATCATCTAAAGATGATGCTTCCTTATCATGTGTAGAAGGGATAGCTCTTGGGCCAGGTTCATAGTGGATAGCCCCTTTGCTTGATGATAAAGTGGAAGCTCTCTTTTCCTCCTCCATTGCATGTGGATGCTCCTCCGTAAACACCACATCGTGACTCGCCACGATCTTTTTAGCCTCAGGTTCATAAAGCTTATAAGCATCCTTATCTTCAATGTACCCTAGGAAGATACATTTGATGCTTTTTGGTTGAAGCTTGTTTCTCTCCCTATCCGGGACATGTACATAACATTCACTTCCAAATACTTTGAAATGGGAAATAGAAGGCTTTTTACCAGTGTAGGCTTCTCGTGGAGTCTTTTCATCAAGTGCCTTGGTGTGACTTCGATTCAAGATGTAGACAACAATGTTGATAGCCTCTCCCCAAAATTGATTAGGCAAACCCTTTCCCTTCAACATGCACCTCTCCATCTCCATGATGGTTTGATTCCAACATTCTACAACACCGTTCTGTTGAGGGCTATGTGGCATTGTGAGTTGATGCTTGATTCCTTTACTCTTGTAGAAATCGTTAAACTCTATTGATGTGAACTCACCACTGCCATCTGTCTTGAATTTCTTCATCTTCTTCCCTGTTTCAGTTTCAACAAGTTGAAGCCATTGTTTAAACTTACCAAAAGCTTGAGCCTTATCACAAAGGAAGTACACCACATCTTCCTACTATATGCACCGACAAGTAACATGAAGTAGGAAGATCCGCCCAAGGCCTATGTAGGAATTTTTCCGCACAAGTCAACATGCACCAACTCTAGAGGATAGCTTGCTCTATTCTTGATTTCTTGTGGAAACACCTTCCTTTGTTGCATGCCCATCATGCAAGCTTCACATGGTTCCTTCATTTTTGCAATCGATGGTAGGGGTGCAACCATACCCCTGTGATGCATCTCCTTCGGTAGAGGGCATCCGATGTGGCCGAATCTCTCATGCCATAGCTTACTTGTGCCCACACTTGTAGTGGTTGTAAGAGCACACAAATCATACAAGTTGTTCCTCCTTATGCCAGTCCCAACAATGTTGTTGTTACTGTCCATAATCTTAGCTCCTGTCTTATTGAAAGATACTTGATGTCCTTGATCAGTTATAGAAGCCATTGAAAGTAGACTTTGTTTGATTTGTGGAACATACAACACATTTGAAAGCTTTTTGACATCCCCATAAGAGTTAATGAAAGAAATTGCACCTTCACCCGTCGCAAGACATCTTGCATTGTTGCCCACCTTTACTGTGATGGGTTCCTTTAGAGGTTGTACGGAACTATAAAGGCCTTTTCTGCTCATCATGTGACGAGATGCACCACTGTCCAACACTCATGAGTCATCCATTCCTGAATCTTCAACCAAAGAGCATACCTCCTCTATCGTAACAAATAACTCAAGCTTTGTTTTTGTTGTGTTGGTAGACTCCTTGCCCTTGCCACATTTTGAAGAGCCATTCTTCTCTTCTACCTTCTTGATGCGACAGTCTTGCATTCTATGTCCTTTCTTCTTGTAGTGGAAACTTTCTACCTTGAACTTCTTATTTTTGTTCTTCTTTTTGTCTCCATATTTTGAAGAGTCTGCTTTGCCTCCTTTGACATTTGCGGTGAATGCAACATCTCCTTTGCTGCCACCACTCCTTGCCTTGGGCCGAAGCTCCTCCTCCATGAGTAAGGCACTGAATTCTTCAAAAGTTAATGGTTGAGGTTTGATTTGAGTATTAAGAGAAATTATCAAACCATCAACATCAAGTGGATAGATTCGAAGACAATGCCGAGCTAGCTCCTCGCTTGACTCTTGTACACTTGCTCCTTCCATTTGATCTCGTAGATTCTTTATGCGGGTTATAAACACCTCTGCAGTCTCTCGATCAGCAAACCTTTCTACTACTAGCCAATTCTCCAAGTCCTAAGCAGAACTGCTCTATTCTAACTCTATGGTTACCCATAAATTCGTCTCTTCTGACTTTATATGATATCCCGGGTAAAGGAACTAGTAAACACTCCAACTTCCAGGCGAGAGAGAGCTTCTTTCCTTTCGCATGTTTCTTCAACCCTTCTCTCTGGGCTATTTCACATAGAGCCATCTCATACAAGGAGGAGGCATTGAGGCTATGCATCTATCAACCAATGTGTGTATGCCATCTGTTTTGCATCATTCACATAAGGCTAGAGTCCTTGCCTTCTCTATTTGTCAGCTCATGAAACAAAGTGTTGAAAATGTTCCCGCCTCCATCCTCCGATTGAATGTGATCATAGTTGATGCCGTCGCACTATGTAAAATGAACCTTTGTCTTGCCTCCCAAGCAAGAGTGCACTTATGAACATCTTTGCCTTGAGCATTTTCTTACCTTTCTTAATCAAGAATCTCTCTCTCTCTCTCTCTCTCTCTCTCTCTCTCTCTATATATATATATATATATATATATATATATATATATATATATATATATATATATATATGAGTATATGTGTGTGTGTGTATGTATGTATATGTGTGCATGTATGTATGTGTGTATGTATGTTTGTATGTATGTATGTGTGTGTGTGTGTGTTTGTATGTATGTATGTGTGTATGTATGCATGTATGGATGTGTGTCTGTATGTATGTTTGTATGCATGTATGTATGTATGTATGTATGTATGTACGTACGTACGTACATATGTATGTATGTATGTATGTATGTATGTATGTATGTATGTATGTATGTATGTATGTATGTATGTATGTATGTATGTATGTATGCACATATTTATGTATGTATTGTCAGTGAAGATGGTGGTGGAAGAAGATTGACCAACACCCAAATCAGCAAAAAGGCATCTGAGCCATACACTCAATAGTCATTATGGAAGTTTCCCTATACTCGGTTTCACAACTAGAAGTGGCCACAATAGCTTGCTTCTTGCTCAACTAAGATATTCACGAGCTATCAAGCATGAAGAAAAACACACTGGTGGACACATGTGTCACAACAACCAACCCAACATGAGTCAGGAAAAGCATGTAAATCTAGTGGTAATGATCAGCCCTTAGGATAAAAGTAATGCAAGTAGTTGAGTACCAATCAAGTAGTGAAACATGCACTTAATTGCCTGCCAATGCTTGATACATGGGCAATGCATAAACCTGCTCATCTAAGAGGCAACAAATTGAATATCATGCCAAGTATGCATAAGTAAATCAAGCATCAAACAACCTATTGATAGAGAACAACATCAAATGCATCTGCCACAGTTATGCATAAGCAAATCAAGCATCAAACAACCTATTGATAGAGAACAACATCAAATGCATCTCCATGGTAGTGGCAATCTTCTTTGCAATCTTCTTTGCCAAAACACTACAATAATGTGTCAATATATATTTTTTGACACATAGCCATTCCTCCATCACTTTGCATAGACTAAATGCCCAAATAATGATGCAAATTCCCTAGATTTGGCATCTCAAAAGAGGCATGCAAATCAACCTTAAATTTAGCAATATGCTTCTCATAGGACCATTGAGCATCATGACATCAACATATAAAACAATGATTAGAAAAAACACCATTTGCACTCTTAACATATAAGGTGCTCTTAGTTAAACTGCTCCCAAAAACATGTTCTAGCAAATAGGCATGTATCTTCTCATACCAAGAATGTTGTGCTTACTTCAAACCATATAATGCCTTTTCCAACTTGCACCTTTTTCATGGCCTTTCTGCACAAAACCATTGGTTTTAAATACATACACTTCTTCATGTAAATGTAGTTTATTGTCCAACTAATGTACATTCCAACCATGATGAGTTGCAAGGGCACAAAGGCTATGAACAATGGTCGTTTGACATGTGGGAAATGTAGTTTATTGTCCAAATAATTTACATTCCAACCATGATGAGTTGCAAGGGCAGAAATGCTACGAACAATGGTCATTTGACATGTGGGAGAAAAGGTCTCATCAAAATCAATGCCTCTCTCTTGATAGTAACCTTTGGCAACAAGCCTAGTCTTATACATGCCAATTGTTCCATCATGCGTATGCTTCAACATGTATATGTGTTTAGTGCCAATGCCTTTTTGCCTAGAGACGAATCACATAAAGACCAAGTAACATTCTTCATAATAGCATCATTTCTGATTACATAATAGCCATCCAATTTTTTTAATTTGTGCTTCACCAAAAGAAACAGGCGCATTCTCATCACAAAGACTAAGCCTTCACAGACATGTTTACAAGGTGCCTCAAGTTTGGACAAAGAGCACACCATTTCAAATTTATGCATGTGACTCAAACTAGCAAAATTCGAATGACCAAAGCATGCATGCCAAAGCTTTGAATCTAAGATAGCCTAAGAATCTTGAATCATCCATAGATTTTGGATATTCCATGAGCTTATATAAACCACTACACAAAATCTCAAAAGAAACAATAACATCATCATTTGAGAGATCATGAATTGTACATCTATCGTCAACCAATTGACAACCAAGCCAATCTTGGCTAATGTTGAAATTGAGAATAGATTTTTCTTGATCCTTGGCACATATAAAGCAGCTAAAAATGTGAAAGAACTTCCATCAATAGTACTCAGAATGATTTACCAACTCCCATTACAAGATAAGAGGATCTATTAGCATATATGATAGTATTCAGAAATTGCACTACAAGGTAATATGTTTGGTTACCCCACTATCAAAGTACCAAACATATGAGTCTATTGGAGACATACATTGCTCATGAGAAGATGGGCCATAACAAAAAATAGTAGTAAATTCCCATTCTTCATTTTGAACAAGATTAGTAGACTCTATTTTAGGAGTAGGGGCCTTTGA
This sequence comes from Ceratopteris richardii, assembly GCA_020310875.1. Lineage (NCBI taxonomy): Eukaryota > Viridiplantae > Streptophyta > Polypodiopsida > Polypodiales > Pteridaceae > Ceratopteris > Ceratopteris richardii. The sequence goes on along the minus strand of CM035443.1, from coordinate 17,030,606 downwards.
AACAACCATTCGAGCTTGTTTCTTCTTTGCCTCTTTTGCAGTGGGTTTATGAAAACTCTTTATGACATGATCATTTGCCTTAGAGTATTGGGCAAAACTATTTTTGACTTTCTATTTTCTTATAATATTTGTCTTCCTTCTTTGATTGTGCAACATCAGCATATTTCTGCGTACTAGTAGATGAGCTCCATTAACCTTTGATTTTTTGACTAGCTAAGAAAGCTTGATCTACAACATGCATAATTGACATGTTTTGCTTGGAATATCTTCCTAGAAAAAAATAGAGACTAACCCCTCAATGATGATATATTGCGGTAGTGATGTGTGTGAACACACTTAAGACCACCAGGGAACTTTTTCCCCTCTTTAGGAGATTTTTTTCCTCTGCTTGTATATATGCCTATAAGCCTAAGGGGTCACTTATCTTCGTACATCCATTTGATAATTCAATCAATGTTGTGTTGTGCTCCAAGCTTCTTCTTCCTACTAATGTTGTTTGTGAGCTTGCACATACCTCAAACTCCAATAATTGATATCAAAGAAGGTCACCGCTTCATCTAGGGTGTCATCAACACCCCTCTGGTCACAATTTTAAATCGCACAAAAATTGCTGAGGATACTCCAGGCAATTAGGAGTTCAAAGCAGCTTTCTGGTGGCATTGAAATTTCGATCTTAGCTCATTTCGGCCTCTGAAAGCACTATCATAGTGCATGTGAAAGAAATTTTGCTTGTTTGTGCCAAACATATATACAAGTTTCAATTTGCCAATACAAGCACCTCAATTTTTTTGCATGTTTAACAGAGCTTGACAAGGTGGTTTTGTTCAACTTTTTGATATACAATCATTTTTCTACATCAAGGTATTTAGTTAGTGGCCATGGCTAAAAGCAATGATGTATTTTATATGTTGGCTATTAAAGACAACTTGGATGTAACCAATTACTCGTTATGGGCATATATGATGCATCATGTTATTATTAGCGAAAGGATTGTAGATTATTGTGCAAGGTATTGAAAAACTCCCTACTACACCTACAAATACAATTTATGAAGGTGATGTAGATGGCATTGAAGATGATGATCCTCAAATTCCTATTCGTGTTGCAATTCCCACTGCAACTACTATAGAGCACCTTCATTGGGATGGCTAAGATGCTCACACACATGCATTGATAGCCTTGTCTGTCAAACGTGTCATTATCCCTCATATTTTCTTTTGCAAAATAGCAAAGGATGCATGGGATACACTTAGCACTTTATACTAGGCAAGAAATGAGGCTCGTGTTGCTTACCTCCAAAAACAACTCGAGAGTGAGCATATGAATGAAGGAGATTCTATAGAAAGTCTTTTGACAAAGATCAAAGATTTGAAGGAACAATTTATTTCTACTAATGAAGTCTTACCAAATAGTTCACTTGTGTAGACTGTTCTCAATGATCTTTCATATTCATATCAGAGTTTTGCTTCTACTCTTCGATTGATGATGAAATGCAATCCAAATGCCTTAACATTTAAAGAGTTAGTCTCTATTTTTTAGAAGAAGATCAATCTAGATAGAACATGTCTATTATGCATGTTGTAGATCAAGCTTTCTTAGCTAGTTAGAAGGGTAAGGGTAAATGGAGCTCATCCACTAGTAAACAAAATTCTGCTAATGTTGCACAATCAAAGAAGAAAAACAAAGTTGAGAAGAAAATAGAAAAACAGAAATAGTTTTGCAAATATTGTAAAGGAAATGATCATGTTATAAAGAGCTATCCAAAATTGGCTGCAAAAGAGGCAAAGAATAAAGAGGCTAGAATGGTTGTTGCAGAGGCCTCTACACCAAAAACAAAGTCTGCTAATCTTGTGCAGAATGAAGAATGGGCATTTACTATTGTATGCAGTTATGAACCATCTTCTCATGAGTAATGTATTTTGTAGTAGACTCAAATGTTTGGTACTTTGATAGTGGGGCAACTAAACATATTACCTTGCAGCGCAATTTCTTCAGTTCACTTGAGTCTACCCCTATACAGAATACTATCACATGTGCAAACAACTCCTCATATCATGTAACGGGAGTTGGTAAGGTCATTTTGAAAAATATTGATGGTAGTTATTTCACATTGTCAAATTCCTTGTATGTGCAAAGGATCAAGAAAAATATGTTGACCAAGATTGGCTTGGTTGTCAAGCCTGTTGATGATAGGTGTACATTGCATGATCCTTCAAATGGCAATGTCATTATTGCTTTTGGCATTTTATGTCATGGGCTGTATATGCTCATAGTCTATGCAAAATCTGTGAATGATTCAATGTGTGCAATTCAAGTTTCTCAGGCTATCTCAAACGCAAAGCTTTGGCATGCACACTTGGTTCATCTGAATTATGCTAGTTTGCTATGCTTGGAGAAATCTAATATGGTGTCCTCTCTACCCAAACTTGAGGCACCTTGTAAACATGTAACAGAAGGTTGTATTTTGGGCAAAATGCAGCGTTATTCCTTCCCTAAAGATGGTTTAGTTAAATCTACTAAAAAATTATAGCTTGCTCATAGTGATGTCTCTAGTCCTATGTAGACACCTTCTTTTGGGAACTACCTTTACTTCGTGACATTAGTTGATGATTGATCTAGGCATGCATAGGTTTATCAATTGAAAGGAATGTCTGAAGTGTTTGTGTGCTTCAAACAGTTTTTTATTATCCTTGAAAATCTATCAACATGTAAATTGAACACCCTCCACTCTAATCGAGGAGGGGAATACATATCTTCTTATTTTAGTGCATTTATGGTTGAGCATGGGATGAAACATTAGTGTACAATGCCATATACACCTCAACAAAAGCAGAAAGAAAGAACAAGGCTCTCATGGAGATGGCAAGGTTTATGGTCAAAAGACTGGTTTTACCACATAGCTTATTCCTTGAGGTTGTTATGTGTGCAACATATGTACTTAACATGTGTCCCACCAAAGCACTATAATCTACCACTCCATATGAATCTTGGCATGGTTGCAAGCCATCTGTTGCTCATCTACGTGTCTTTGGTTGTCTAGCATATGCATTAGTGCCTGAACAACGGAGAAATTGGATGATAAAGCATTGAATTGTATTTTTGTTGGGTGCAATTCTAAAAGCAAAGGCTATCGTCTATATCATCCACAAACTAACCGCATTTTGGGTATTCATGATGTTTTTATGGAAGATGCAATTCAACCATCAGTATTAAGGAGACATCAGTACTTTCATGTACTAAGGAGACATTGATTAGTTCCAAAGATGTGTATGATACTTTGATACCTCTTTTTACAAGTGGATTTTCAAGTGCTCGTCTAAATTAGGCAATTTCTCAGCCTTTATATGTTCCACATGATGATGTAGATCATCGCATTTTTTATGCAGATTTGCATAATGCACATAGTGAGGAGATAGCTGATATAGAGGAGGCAAAAACTATGCCTGAATGGCTTGAGAAGACTTTAAGAGATAGAAAATTAAATGCAACTCTATCATGTCATACTCCTTCCGGCTCCCATAATGCCTCCTTTGCATCAAGTTGCTATGTGATGGCTACCTCTAGTCTTTGTGATGAGAATGAGCCCGTTTCTTTTGATTAAGCACAAAATTCAGAAAATTGGATGGCTACTATGCAATCAAAATATGATGCTATTATGAAGAATCATATGCAATCTTTATGTGATTTACCTCTCGTCAAAAAGGCCATTGGCACTAAATGGGTATACAAGCTGAAAAGTAAGCTAGATGGAACAATTGACAAATATAAGGCTCAACTTGTTGCAAAAGGTTATGCTCAAGAGAGAGGCATTGATTTTGATGAGACCTTTGCACCCACTTGCCGAATGACAACCATTCATAGCATCTGTGCACTTGCAGCTCATCATGGTTGTAATGTACATCATCGGACATTAAAATTGCATTTCTAAATGGTGACTTTCATGAACAAGTGTATGTATTTTAGCCTCATGGTTTTGTGCAAAACAAGCATGAAAACAAAGTGTGCAAGTTGAAAAAGGCATTATATGGTTTGAATCAAGCACCACGTGCTTGGTATGAAAAGATACATGCCTACTTGATTGCACACAATTTTGAGAGCATTCAATTTGAGAGCACCCTATATGTTAAGCATGTAGATGATGTACTTTTGATCATTGCTATGTATGTTGATACATGTTGCTCACTGGTCCTAATGAGAAGCATAGAATCTACTGCTATTTGTATGCCTCTTTTGAGATGTCAGATTTGGGGGCATTTGATTTTGGGCATTCACTTTATGCAAGTTGATGGGGGAATAACTTTGTGTCAAACAAAATATATTGACATTATTGCAGCATTTTGGCCTTGAGGATTGCAAACCTATTGCCACTCCTATGGAAATAGGTTAATGGTCGAGTCTCCATGATGTTGGAGATGCATTTGATGTTGTTCTTTATCAGCAAGTTGTTTGGATTCTTCATTTAGTTATGCATAGATCGGCCTGATATTCAGTTTTCTATCTCTCATATGAGTAGGTCTATGCATCGCCCAGGTGTCAAGCATTGGCAGACAGTTAAGTGCATCTTTTGATACTTGAGTGGTACTCGGATTGTTATAAAACCTTTAGGTGTGAACCACCTCTATTTGAGGGTGGATGGTATGAGGGCACTTAGCACTCATGCACCGGTTGCATGAAGTAAGAGAAAGTAGAGGAATAGCTATAAATGGAGCTATGTGGTTGGGAAGAGAACTATTACAATCTCTCATCTTGTCATACTTGAGTATTTTGCACCAGCAAGCTTTGTTTCATTCTCGAATAAGATTTTATTTTTGACTAGTTCACCAAAAGTAGGGGTTTTCATCGGGAACCATTATGACATTGGTATCAAAGCACGGTCATGACAGGACAATGGACATATGAAAGGAGCACTACCAGTGATGCCACACACAAACAATGAGCCAGAACAGAGCGATGACCACACTAGAGCAACCATCAAAGAGGCACTCAATCTTTTTCCCTCCATCCCCTACCTTGGATGGGAGCAAACACAAACTAGTCCTCTATATGAAGGAGAATTTGACCCCTAAATATCAGTAAATGGGATAATAAGCCACTCACATAGCTATCGAAAATGAAGGAGAAGGAGAAGCCCACAAATGTTCACGAATTTTGATGAAATGGAGGTAAAACTTGAGTTATTTTTGTAATTTTTGAGTAAGGAGATGAAGGAGATAACCGTGGCCAATTTTCAAAGGAAGCATATGCTCATATTCTCTATTGAATGCCCTTTGTGAATCCATAATTTCTCCAAATTTTGGATCTTAAAACTCTTGTTTGCCAAAGCCTCAAAGTCATCCCTAAGGCAAGATTTCATTTTCTTGTTTCCGCTCCAACCTACACCTACATCCTCTACTTCAACGAGGCACTTTTTCTCGCTCAAGTGTCGGATTTCTGCGATTTTGGTTGGAGCTTGAAGCTTATCCTCTAACCTTTCTGACTGATAGCAAGAGCTTCAATTCTAGATACCTTTTTTGTAGGTCAAAAATTCTTTGCAAGTTTTCTACAGGAATTAGGAATACCTTTCAGAGGCTTGTTTGGATATTGCAAAAGTCCAAATTCTATTTTTTCACTTGGAAGAGCTTTGTTACTGCAAGTTTTAGGTGCTCAACATTCATTTATTCTCTAACAAGGATTGGCAAGAAACCAAATTTTCTTAAATTTGGTAGTTGTTGGCAGAATTGAAGATTTTTTTGGTGATTCTTTTGCTTCTCAAAGTGCCTGGTTGCCAACCAGACATTTTGAATTCAGTTTTGGGCCTGGTGAGCACCACGACCAATGATTAACAATTTGGACAAACTTTCCAAATTTACTTCCAAAGCTTCAAAGAATTATAGGGAAGGATATTTGAGTCTTTTCTTTCACTTCCAATATTTTGTTTACTTCTTTTAGTTTCAAATTTGATTAGTATTGTTCACACCATGGAAATTGTAGAAAATCAAACCCAAAATTCATCTTTAGAAGTTCCTCAAGTTATGGAAAATCCAAACAAATAGAAAAACAAGAAAAATCGAAAAAGGTAGAGATGCATGATGTTGAGGAGGAAGTTGATTCATATGACGAGTTCATTACCCATGCTCAACATCGTGCCATACTTGATAGAACCACTAAGTTAGAATTTGCCTTACAGAGCTTATCGGCCTTTGAATATTAAAAAACCCAAAATTATCACTCTACATACTACTTTTGCTTCTTTCCTTTTCAAAAAAGAGATAGAACATGAGTATCTCATGATACCTCAGTCATGCTTAGAAGAGAAGAAGAGATTGAACCTATGCCCACTATACATCTTACCACTACTAAGGAAAAGCATCCTAGGGACACACCTTTTCTTAAAGACTTGAAACCACCTACTTTCATGGTGGATGATAGAGACCGAAACAAGGATGCGGTGTACACTTTTCTCCAAGCTTGATTTGCATTAGCTTAAACGAATCCCACCTGAGTATCGAGTGCTCAAAGCGATTCTTTCACTTGGACCATGTGCATATTGTTGGATTTAGACGTCTACGGAAGCACACGAACAACACAAGGAAGAAGAAGAAGCTTGGAGCACAACACACAATACTGAATGTATTACTAGGGAATGTACAAAGATAAGTAGCCCATTAGGGCAATAGGCATATATACAAGCCGGGGGACAAAAAACCTCCTAAAGAGGGAAAAAAGTGCCCCGACGGTCCTAGTGTGTTCACACACATCACTACCTAAATATATCAACAAATCCCCCCTGGGAATGATGCGGTGAACAAGGAGCTGGCACTCATGTATAAGGAAGTGCCAAGCTATGTGGAAATCACTCCACAAAAGGAAGTTAGCGCAAAGCTTTGCGGAAAGCTTCAAACTTCTCCCTAGGCAGAGCCTTCGTGAAAAGGTATGCAATGTTCTCCTGCGTGGGCACATATGCCAAGCTGATCTCCCCAGCAGAGAACCTCTCCCTGACATAATGATAATGCACCTCAATGTGCTTAGTGCGAGCATGGAACACAGGGTTCCTCGCAACTACCAATGGGCTCTGACTGTCAGTGAAGATGGTGGTGGCGGAACACTGACCAACACCCAAATCAGCCATAAGGCGTCTGAGCCACACACACTCAACAATAGCTGTGAAAGCTGCCCTATACTCAGCCTAACAACTGGAAGTGGCCACAGTAGGCTGCTTCTTGCTCAACCAAGATATACATGAGCTACCAAGCATGAAGCAAAAGCCACTAGTGGACACACGAGTGTCATAGCAACCAGCCCAATTAGAGTCAGAAAAAGCATGCAAATCTGGCGGTAGTGATCCCCCCTTGGGATAAAACAACCCAAGTAGACGAGTACCACTCAAGTAGCAAAATATGTGCTTAACCGCCTGCCAATGCTTGACTTTGTTGGAGACCTCTTAATCTTCAAAGGTTTGATCTATACTGATCTAAGAACACTTCTATATCAGTTATGGATGAAACTTTACACAAAACTTTCATTAACACCTCTGAGTGAAGAAATTCCTTCTTCAGAAAATCTGCTTCAGAAATGAGCTTCATTATCTGCACATATCTTCAGATTTCTTCAAATCAATGATACACATATCTCCACACTACCTTTACGCAATCATATCAACCATTAGTTCTTCAAAAGAATCATTAAAACTTTAATTTGATCCTTAAGATCAAAAGTATGTCAGAAACTATCTTCTTGAACTAGCGACTTTGACATAGGTAACTTCTAAGGTTGATTTCTCACAGGACAGATCCTGTTTTGCTAAATGCTTTTAGCCATAACTTCCTTACCTTCTAACTTAGATTTTGAATGCTCATTCATCAAAAACTTTACACTATGCATTGAGATCTAAGCAAATCATTGACACGAAAAAGTGCGCAACTCTAAGAGATCATTTGCAGTCTTTACATACACATGTTCCTCTTGATCATACTCACAACAGAAGAGGAATTATATCATGAAACTTTGAACATAGCTTCATTAGCTTTTAGATTAGATGTGTACAAAAGGATTTCTGATCCACATGATCAGACTAAGAGAAATCTACAAAATACCCGTCACTATTTTCTGAAGATGACTCTCTACACATCTACCTCAATGACACTTGGCTTCTAATGACTCTCATATGTATTTGTTTACATCATTCACTTATATACATATGGTTCTAGACTTATCCCGCGTCTATTACATAACTCCTTATCATCCTAAGGATTATCTATACTCAAATTACAAGAGTTTCCAACTATAATGTACATATGTATACAAGCTTCACTTCTGAGATCTCTTCACTTCCTCAAGTGTCTTCTTCCACTTCAATCTGAGCATAAGCTTGCTTCAAGCTCTTTGTAATCACCAATTTGTGTTTGGTTTGTTCCAACAGCTCCCCCTCAATCACTAATTGTGATTATTCCATTCTTCTTCACTCCTGCCATCTCTTTGAATCTTTGTAGCTTAGGTCCATCCAAGCTTTTTGTTAACATATCTACAACTTGTCCTTTTGTTGGAGTATACATCACTTCAATCTCTTTATCAAGTACCTTTTCCCTCAAGAAATGGTACTGAATCTCTATATGCTTGGTCCTGGCATGAAAAACAGGATTAGCTACCAAATACAATGAACTCATATTATCCCCAAAAATAATTAGAGTACTCTGATCAGTTCCAAAACTCTTCAACAAGGTCTTTAACCATATCACTTCCTTTGCAGCCTCTACCATTCCTTTATACTCAGCTTCTGTAGATGACAAAGCAACTGTATGTTGCTTCTTTGAGCACCAAGAGACTATGAGACTAATTTATCTCCAATATAACAGAGATACCCATGAGTAGACCTTCTATCATCTGAATCACCTGCCCAATCTGCATCACTAAACACTTTGATTCTTGTATCATAAGTAAATCCATAATACAGACCTTCACTTAGAGTTCCTTTGATATATCTGAGTACCCTTTGAGCTGCAATCCAATGAGTCTTTTTTGGACAATGCATAAATTGTGAGAACACACCTACTGCATATGATAAATCTGGCCTTGTCAAGGTAGCATAGATTAAACTACCTACCAAACTCTGATATTTCTTCATGTCATTAAACTCTTCACCTCCATATCTGCTCAATTTATGATTTACCTCCAATGGTGTGCTTGAAGGCTTGCTATCCTCCATGTTAAATTTGACCAGAAGATTCTTCAAGTACCTCTCTTGTGTAACATATACTCCATGTTGAGTATACACAATCTGCATTCCTAAGAAATAAGATAAGTTTCCCAAATCACTTATCTTAAACTCCCTCTCTATTTGTTTCTTAAGCTCATTGATTCCTTGGGCATCTGTACTGTGACAATAATATCATCAACATTGTTTACACGTATATGTATCCATTTTCACTTGCCTTCACTAGCAAGCTACTATCTGCCTTTGATGCTTGAAATCCACATTCATTCAAGAACTTAACAAGCCTGTAATTCCATGCTCTTGGAGCCTGCTTCAACCCATATAAAGCTCTCTTGAGCTTACACACATAATCTGATCCAATTGAATCCATGAAACCTTCTAGTTGCTCCATGTACACTTCATCTGAAATATATCCATTCAGAAATGCATTCTTCACATCTAATTGTGATAACTTCCATCCTTTATAAGCAACAATAGCAATCAATGATCTAATTGTAGACATCTTAGCAACAGGACTAAAGGTTTCCTCATAATCTACCCCATAAGTTTGGGCATAACCTTTGACCACAAGTCTAGCCTTGTATCTAGACACCTTACCATCTGCAAACCTTTTTGTTTTATACACCCACTTACATCCAATGACTTTTTGATTCTTTGGTCTTGGCACCAACTCCCATGTTTCATTTTCAAGTAGAGCATCATACTCTTCTTGCATTGCCTTCTCCTAATTCTGTTTACCTTTAGCTTCTTCATATGTGATGGGGTTCTCTTTTGTCTTTACAATGTAAGCATAATCTTTTGTTGTTAAGAAAGATGTATCATAGCTATACCTGATAGGCTCTTTTCTTTCCCTTGAGGATCTTCTAACCTCTGCACTTCTTGAAGTCTCAGCCACATTTGATTCTGGATCAAATCTTGGCCCATCTTCAACATTATCCTGCAATTTACTTTTATAATCAACATCATCAATATCTTCTTCATACATACTTACTTTTGTCTTTCCTTTCCTTTGTATTTCTTTAACATCTGCATACTCATTTGTTGACCCTGTATACCATGTACATTCCTCATCAAATGTAACATCCCTAGTAACAAGAAATTGCTTTGTAGATGGACTCCATAATCTGTAACCCATCTGTCTATCATCATACCCAATAAACACATACTTCTCTGCTTTGGGTTCTAGCTTATGTCTCAATTGTGAAGGAACATAAGCATATGCTAAACATCCAAATACCTTACAATGATCAAGAGTAGGTTTCTTACCCCACCATGCTTCATAAGGAGTTCTTCCCTCCAATTCTTTACAAGGTAACCTATTCACAAGGTATGTTGCAGTGTTAATAGCTTCTGCCCATAAGTAATTTGGACAATTCTTTTCTTTCATCATTGCTCTTGCAAACTCTACAAGAGTTCTATTTCTTCTTTCTGCAATTCCATTTTGTTGAGGAGAGTACCTGCAAGTTACTTCTCTTTTTATACCTGCATTCCACAAATAATCATCAAACTCTTTAGAGGAATACTCTCCCCCTCCATCTGATCTCAACCTCTTGAGCTTTTGTCCTGTAATCCTTTCTGCATAAGCATGATAATGCTTAAATGTCTTGAACACTTCTGATTTGTCCTTGATTACATATAAAGTAATCCATCTGGTTGCATCATCAACAAACAACACATAATATCTAGATCCATTTATGCTATAGTCCCTTGAAGGACCCCACACATCTGTATGAATCAATTCAAGCATATTTGAATACTTATATCCTGATTTATTGTATGAATTTGTGTGTGCTTTACCTAATTGACAAGCTTCACACTTGTACACCATATGTTGCCCTTCAACTTTTGGCAAACCAAGCACCACATCATTCCTTGACATTTCCTTTATGGCTCTCTCATTGAAATGACCTAACCTTTCATGCCATAGGTCTAACTCAAACATCTTTTGAATTCCATAAGTAAATAAAGCATGTCCCACATTACCTTGGACTTTGAGAGTAAACAACCTTCCTTCCTTTTTACCTACAATGATGTTTCTATATCCCTGATTTGGATCTTGCAAATAAACACCATCATTTGTGAATCTGACTTCATATCCCTTCTCCACAATTTTCCCTACACTTATCAAGTTTTTAGGAATAGTAGGAACATAAAGTACGTTGCTCAAGAGTGTACTTCCACTCTTTGTCTTCACTGATCCAATGCTCTCCACTTTATGCTTGGTGTTGTCACCTGTTTGAACTGTATGTCCATTCACCTTTGATTCCATATCAGTCATCAATGATATATTGCCACTCAAACGATTGCTACATCCTGAGTCAATATAGAACACCCTTTGGTCTTCTCCTACTGCTTCATGAGTTGCATTCAAGATAAGAGTCATATCATCCTTCTGATCTGATGCATAATTATAATAATTGTTGTTGTAGGACTGAGGTTGAAAGCTTCTTCCACCTCCTCTAACATATGATGTCCTACCACCTCTTCCTCTGAAGTTGCCTCTTTGGTTTTTGCCTCCTCTACCTCTTTGATTATTGCTTCCACCCTTTTTGGTTGTTATACCAACAATCATTTGCCAAATGATTGGTTCTGTCACAAATCCAACAAGCTTTAGTATTATCTTTATTCTTACCTCCTCTTCCTTTACCTCTGAAATTCATCTTTCCTTTTGTAAAGTTAGCTTGACTTGAGATTCCTTCATCATCAGTTGACTGCTTCCCTTTGCCATTCTTTTTCTTGTCCTTGGAGTACATAGCTTGACTTGCACTCCTATCATTGTCTCCCTTAATGTCCTGCTCAAAAGTTAGCATGTGTCCTAGCAATTGATTAAGATCAGGAGTAAAGTGATCTAGTGACAATTCTATGGACAATATGAAAGGCTTCCACTTCTCATCTCCTCTCAGACCTGTAAGTATTTGCCTTACCAACTTATCCTCTTCAATGTCTTCATCTATTGCTCCCAAGCTATCTGCAATATCCTTCATTCTTGCCACATAATCAGAAATTGACTGTGAGCTTTTCTTCTTGAAAGTTGTGAACTCAGCCCATAATGAGGACTTCCTAGACTTGGTTGTGTTTTGGAAATGCTCTTCCAAAGCATTCCACACATCTGTTGCACTTTCCAATCCTCTCATGTGAGGTAGAAGATAATCATTTACAGCCATGTAAATGATGCTTCTAGCTTGAGCATCCTTTCTCATCCAAGTCTTCAAATCTGCAAGTTCTTCCCTAGTTGGAATACTAGGATCTGTAAATTCAGGCTTTTCTTCTTCTCCTGTAATGAATGACATCAAATATTTGCTCATGAGGTGTGCCTCCATCCTCATGGACCAAGCTGGATAGTTCTCCCTATCTAGCTTATCAATCTGCAAGTTTTCTCCCATCTGTGTCTGCAATTACTATGATTTATGATAATAGAATGTACCTTTGATATGAAGCTTTAATCTTTCTTGATCCTTCGAACTTGTGTTTTGTACTTGTGCAGGTTATCTTCCAAGAATTTTTCCTTGTTCACCTTCAATTAGAAGGAACTTCAATACTTGCAACAGTCGGGACTTCCAATGCTTTTACTTTACTTGTATTGCACCTTTTGCTCTTATACCACTGTTGGAGACCTCTTAATCTGCAAAGGTTTGATCTATGTTGATCTAAGAACACTTCTATATTAGTTATGGATCAAAATTTACACAAAACTTTCATTAACACTTCTCTGAGTGAAGAAATTCCTTCTTCAGAAAATCTGCTTCAGAAATGTTCATTATCTGCACATATCTTCAGATTTCTTCAAATCAATGATACACATATCTCCACACTACCTTTGCACAATCATATCAACCATTAGTTCTTGAAAAGAATCATTAAAACTTTAATTTTATCCTTAAGATCAAAAGTATGTCAGAATCTGTCTTCTTGAACTAGCGACTTTGACATAGGTAACTTCTAAGGTTGATTTCTCACAACACAGATCTTGTTTTGCTAAATGCTTTTAGCCATAACTTCCTTACCTTCTAACTTAGATTTTGAATGCTCATTCATAAAAAACTTTACACTATGCATTGAGATCTAAGCAAATCATTGACACGAAAAAGTGTGCAACTCTAAGAGATCATTTGCAGTCTTTACATACACATGTTCCTATTGATCATACTCATAGCAGAAGAGGAATTAGATCATGAAACTTTGAACATAGCTTCATTAGCTTTTAGATTAGATGCGTACAAAAGGATTTCTAATCCACATGATCAGACTGAGAGAAATCTACAAAATAACCGTAGCTATTTTCTGAAGATGACTCTCTACACATCTACCTCAATGACACTTGGCTTCTAATGACTCTCATATGTATTTGTTTACATCATTCACTTATATACATATGGTTCTAGACTTATCCCGCGTCTATTACATAACTCCTTATCATCCTAAGGATTATCTATACTCAAATTACAAGAGTTTCCAACTATAATGTACATATGTATACAAGCTTCACTTCTGAGATCTCTTCACTTCCTCAAGTGTCTTCTTCCACTTCAATCTGAGCATAATCTTGCTTCAAGCTCTTTGTAACCACCAATTTGTGACTGGTTTGTTCCAACAGACTCCTGGGCAATGCATAAATCGCTCATCTGTGAGATAGCAAACTGAATATCTGGCCGAGTAATGCATAAGTAAATCAAGCATCCAACAGCCTGCTGATAGAGAACAACATCAAATGCATCTCCAGCATCATGAAGACTCAATCGTAAACCTGTCTCCATAGGAGTGGCAATAGGCTTACAGTCTTCAAGGCAAAAATGCTGCAATAATGTGTCAATATATTTCATTTGACACAAAGCCATTCCACCATCAACTTGCATAAATTGAATGCCCAAATAGTGATGCAAATGCCCCAAATCAGACATCTCAAATGAGGCATGCAAATCAGCCTTGAAATCAGCAATATGCTTCTCAATAGGACCAGTGAGCAGCATGTCATCAACATAGACAACAATGATCAGAAGCACATCATTAGCACGCTTAACATATAAGGTGCTTTCAGTTGGACTGTTCTCAAAACCATGTGCAACCAGATAGGCGTGCATCTTCTCATACCAAGCACGTGGTGCTTGCTTTAAACCATATAATGCCTTCTTTAACCTGCACACCTAGTTTTCATGCCCTTTCTGCACAAAGCCACGGGGCTGAAAAATATACACTTCTTCATGCAAGTCACCATTCAGAAATGCTATTTTAATGTCCAATTGATGTACATTCCAACCATGATGGGCTGCAAGTGCACAAATGCTCCAAACAGTAGTCATACGGCATGTAGGTTCAAAGATCTCATCAAAATCAATGCCTCTTTCCTGCACATAACCCTTTGCAATAAGCCTAGCCTTATACCTGTCAAGTGTACCATCAGGTTTACACTTCAGCTTGTATACCCACTTAGTGCCAATGGCCTTCTTGCCAGGAGGCAAGTCACATAAAGACCATGTACCATTCTTCATTATAGCATCATATTCAGATTGCATAGCAGCCATCCAATTTTCTAAATTCTGTAATTCATCAAAAGAAACAAGCTCATTCTCATCACAGAGACTAGACGCAGCCATAGCATAGCAATCTGATGCAAAGGAGGCACTATGAGAGCCTGAACGAGTATGATATGACAAAGGTGCATCTAATTTGCTCTCATGCAAAGTCTGCACCAGCCATTTTGGCATAGTTTTTTCCTACTCAATATCAGCTCTCTAATCAACAAGTGCATCATGTAAATCTGCATCAGAAATGGAATGATCTGCATCATCATATGAAACATGCAAAGGCTGAGAAGTTGCCTCATTAGGACCAACACCAGACTGTCCACCTATAAAAAGAGGCATCAAAGTATTGTGGGCGATAACTTTCGCTCTGATATCACTGATGATGGTCGTCACGGCAAAGGCTTGAACCTTGTCAGACCTGCGGAAATTGTCGCGCCGTCGAATAGAGAGCTAAGCTAGAGTGACATAGAACACCTCTGTAATCAACAGTAGCTTAGCAGGATTACTGTCGCTTAACTGTGTTAAACTGCGACTTGAATTCCACCGAAACTTCACCGGACTGTCATTGGGACGTCACCAAAATTTTACCGAAATATCACCAGAATGAACGTTGATTCTGCTCGTGATTACTTCAAATGAATTATGTGAAGTAAGGAAGTGATACGTGAACTTCCTTCACCGAATGAACTTCTTCTTGAAGTTTAAAGAAAACTTTACAGTTCTGAAGTGCCACTTTCCGGTTAGACTTTGTACTGTGTATACATATCCATTCCACCGGAAATTGTGATCAGCTCAAAGTAGAGACGTCTAGGTACAAGATGAGCTATCTCTCATACAAAGCTTCGAGTTCTACTGCGAGATATACTTCGTTGTTCTACCAGAAAAACTCACTTTCCTGAGAAAACTATAACTGATCGAAAATGCGTTTATTGAGATATCTTTGACCGAGACATTCGTTTACTGAGAGAATACCGAGGGACACGTTTAATAACGAACTGTAATTATTAATGGTTAACGAACTTTCTACTGTAACACGAAAAAGAAAACTCAGATTCTTCACATGCGAACAGTGCATGCAAACTTCCACATGAACATGTGTTTTCTATTAGAGAAGATGTGTACAAACAAGCTTGGCCTCTTCTTGCTCAAGCTGTAGAAACTCTCCTACAATGAGTAGTTTCTTATTACCATCTCTCTGAGATGAATACCTGACATTCGAGGTTTCTGTTATTCATCTGTACATACGCGATCTATGGCATCTTCTAGGAACTTCTCACTCTCTCTTCACTCATACGCGATCTCTCATAATCCTCTTCTTCTCATCATCCGAGTCCTTCAATCCTTGGTGTATATATACACTTTTCTACTGTGCTCTTCCACGCTCTCATTCTTTAATTCACGTTATGCGCGCATTATGCGCCCACCGCAGTTTATTGCTCTGTTACTCGTACAATTCTTGATTCTAGTTAACGGACTGATTCTGCATGCTGTACAATCTGAGGCTTTTGATTTTCTGAAGATTCCACTTCTTTTCTTTTTCCTTTTATGTCTGTCTGTCTGTCAAATTCGTGAGTGATTCCTCAACAGCTCCCCCTCAATCACTAATTTGACCTCTTCCGGTCTTTCATATATCTTTCTTTCTTTTATACCTGCCATTTCTTTGAATCTGCTTGTCTTTGTTCCATCCAAGCTTTTTGTCAAGATATCTGCTATCTGATCTTTCGTAGGAGTGTAGACTATTTCTATCTCCTTCTCCATTACCTTTTCCCTCAAGAAGTGATACTGAATTTCTATGTGCTTTGTTCTTGCGTGAAACACCGGATTCGCTACAAGATATAGAGAGCTCTTATTGTCTCCATGTATAATTGGTATACCTTGATCAATACCCATGCTTTTGAGCAAGGTCTGCATCCATATTACTTCTTTTGCGGTTTCTACTAATCCTTTATATTCTGCTTCGGTTGACGATAAAGCTACTGTATGTTGTTTCTTTGAGCACCAGCTTACTAGCTTATCTCTTAGGTATATCATATACCCATGCGTCGATCTTCTATCATCTTGACTTCCTGCCCAGTCTGAGTCACTGAATGCTCTCAGCTTTATATCTGATGTAAAAGGATAATATAATCCTTCCTTTATAGTTCCTTTTATATATCTAAGAACTCTTTGTCTTGCAACCCAATGTTGATCTGTCGGACAATGCATAAACTGTGAAAGAACTCCCACCGGATATGTGATTTCCATACCTAGAAAGTATGATAACTTTCCCAACTCACTGATTTTGAATTCCTTTTCGAGCAGTTTCTTCACCTCTGTTATTCCTGCATCTGAGGTACCTGTAATTATTATGTCATCTACATAGATACAAATGTAGATCATTCCTTCTTCTGTTCTTTTGATGAGGAGACTTGCATCTGCCTTCGAACTTTGGTATCCAAGTTCATTGAGATACTTCACAAGTCTGTAGCTCCAAGCTCTTGGAGCTTGCTTCAGTCCATAAAGTGCTTTTCTTAGTCTGCACACATGTTCTGGGTATCTGGAATTTACGAAACCTTCTGGTTGTTCCATGTAGACTTCGTCTGATATATATCCATTCAGGAATGCATTCTTTATATCTAGTTGACTTAGCTTCCATCCTTTTGATGCTGCTATAGCAATCACTGTCCTTATGGTTGACATCTTTGTTACCGGACTAAACATCTCGTCATAGTCTATGCCATGCGTCTGAGCATAGCCCTTGATAACCAGTCTCGCTTTATGTCTGGCTATCCTTCCATCTGCAAGTTTCTTAACTTTGAAAACCCATTTATTTCCGATTATTTTCTTACCATTTGGTTTAGGAACAAGCTCCCAAGTCTTGTTCTCTTCCAGTGCGCTGAATTCTTCTTCCATTGCTTCTTCCCATTGCTTCTTGCCTTTAGCTTCATCATAGCTCTAAGGTTCATCATCATTTTTTACCATATATGCATAATCTTTCTGAGTTATATACGATGTATCATACGAGTACCTTTCCGGTTGTCTTCTTACTCTGTTTGACCTCCTTAGCTCATATTCTTCGTGTGTATCTGAATACACGTCTTCATCTTCGTTTCTCATACCTGATCCGGTCCTGGACGTACTTGCCTGCATATAATCTTCATCTTTATTCACCTGTACGATTGATTTACCTTTCTCCTTTCTTTTTATCTCTTCTTCAAATTCTTCAGCTGTATGACTCTGATCTGCATACCAGCTTTTCTGTTCATCAAATGTTACGTCTCTAGAAACAGTAAGTTGTTTGGTTAGAGGACTCCATAACCTGTAACCCATCTGCTTTTCATCATATCCGACGAACACATATTTCTCTGCTTTCGGTTCAAGCTTATGTCTCAGTTGAGACAGTATATAAGCATAAGCGACTGATCCAAACACTTTACAATGATCAAGTGTTGGCTTCTTTCCCCACCAGGCTTCATAAGGGGTCATTCCTTCTAACGTTGTACACGGTAATCTGTTTACCAAGTATGTAGTTGTATTTACAGCTTCAGCCCAAAGATAATCTGGACAATTCTTTTCTTTCAGCATAGCTCGTGCAAACACGACTAGAGTTCGGTTCCTTCTTTCTGCTACACCGTTTTGTTGTGGTGTATACCTGCAGGTTATTTCTCTCTTGATACCTGCATTCCAAAGGTAATCATTGAACTCTCGGGAGAAGTATTCTCCACCTCCATCAGACCTCAATCTTTTAAGCTTTCGACCTGTGAGTCTTTCAGCATATGCATGAAAATGTCTAAAAGTTCCAAACACTTCTGATTTCTCTTTCAAAACATAAAGAGTTATCCATCTTGTTGCATCATCAATGAAAAGGACATAATACCTTGATCCGCTAATAGATCCTTCCTTTGTCGGTCCCCATACATCTGTATGTATGAGTTCTAGCACACCATTATGTTTGAATCCTTTCTTCTGGAAAGGTAACCTGTGGGCTTTTCCCATCTGACAAGCTTCGCATTTGTGAATCATGTGTTGGTTCTGTACGTTCGGTAATCCCAGTACAGACTGATTCGCTATCATAGCTTTGATTCCTTTTTCATTGAAATGGCCTAATCTCTTGTGCCAGAGATCAAGTTCTGTAATCACCTTTTCATCATGTGTGAGCAACGCTTGGCCAATGTTCCCTTGTACTCTTAAAGTAAAGAGTCTTCCTTCTTTCTTACCAAAGACGATCTGATTATATCCGTTCTCGAGATCTTCTACAAATACTCCTTTGTTTGTGAATCTGACCTGAAAACCTTTCTCAACTATCTGTCCCACACTAATCAAATTTTTCGGTATTGTTGGAACATACAAAACATTGGTTAGCAAATCTGCTCCACTCTTACATTTCACCTTTCCAATTGAATGTACGCTATGTCTTGTATTGTCACCTGTTTGAACAGTATGACTCGAACTTCCTTTTTCCAGTTCTGACATCAGTTCTATGTTTCCTGACAAGTGATTAGAACATCCAGAGTCAATGTAAAGTACCTTTAGATCTTCGTTATCAGATCTGCTGATTGAGTTCATCATCAATGATGTATGATTTTCATTATGTGTGTCATTTGTGTAGTTGTTGTAGGTGGTGTTGTAGGATTGGCCCTGTCCCCAACTTCTTGTTCCACCTCTATCGTAGCCTCCTCTTTGATTTTGTCTACCCTTTTGGAAGTTACCTTGATATCTTCCGCTTCTGCCTCTGTTATTACTGTTCTGATTTTGATTTGATCCCTGTTGGTTGTGCCAACAGTCATGCGCTAGATGATTACTTAGTCCACAAATCCAGCAAGCTTTCTTGTTGGTATTCTGACTACTTCTTCCTCTTCCAAAACCTCTTGCTTTGCCGGTGCCTTTACCTCTAGCATAATAAGCCTGAGCGCTCGACTCTTCTTCATCTTTTGACTTACCTTTGTCTTTCTTCTTGTTCTTCATGTACATTGCAGAGCTTTGTCCTTTATCTCCATCTCCTTTCAGATCTTGCTCATATGTGAGCATCAGACCAAGCAACTGATTTAAATCTGGCACAAAGTGATTTAAAGAAAGTTCAGTTGAGAGTACAAAGGGTTTCCACCTTTCATCTCCTCTCAACCCTGTTAGGAGTTGCGTTATCAATCTGTGATTTTCGACATCTTCATTTATGGATCCAAGACTATCTGTTAGATCCTTCATTTTAGTGACGTAGTCGCTAATGCTTTGACTCGGCTTCTTTTTGAACGTTGTGAGCTCGGACCATAAGCTAGCCTTTCTAGCTTTCTTAGTATTTTGGAAGTGGTCTTCCAATGCGCTCCATATGTCCTCCGCTTTCTCCAGACCTCTAATGTGCGGTAGTAGATGATCTGAAACAGTGTTGTAGATGTAGGCTCTTGCCGTTGCATCTTTCTTCTGCCATAGCTTCAAAGCTCTAACTCTTCTTTTTCCGGTTGGCTATCATCTTTGAAGGTCGGCTTCTTTTCTTCTCCAGTCACATACATCATTAAGTCCTTACTCATAAGTAAGGCTTCCATACGCATTACCCACGCAGGATAATTATCTCTGTCCAGCTTATCAATTTGGACATGATATGCCATGATCTTCTTGTTTGCTTTTGGTTGCCTTTGAGAGTCTTTTGGCTCTGATGCCGCTCGTGGAACTAACCTGCTCTGATACCACTTGTGGGCGATAACTTTCGCTCTGATATCGCTGATGATGTTCATCACGGCAAAGGCTTGAACCTTGTTAGGTCTGCGGAAATTGCCGCGCCACCGAATAGAGAGCTAAGCTAGAGTGACATAAAACACCTATGTAATCAATAGTAGCTTAGCAGGATTACTGTCACTTAATTGTGTTAAACTACGACTTGAATTCCACCGGAACTTCACCTGACTGTCACTGGGATGTCACCGAAATTTTACCGGAATATCACCAGAATGAACGTTGATTCTGCTCATGATTACTTCAAATGAATTATGTGAAGTAAGGAAGTGATACGTGAACTTCCTTCACCGAATGAACTTCTTCTTGAAGTTTAAAGAAAACTTCACAGTTCTGAAGTGCCACTTTCCGGTTAGACTTTGTACTGTGTATACATATCCATTCCATCGGAAACTGTGATTAGCTCAAAGTAGAGACGTCTAGCTACAAGATGAGCTATCCCTCATACAAAGCTTCGAGTTCTACTGCGAGATATACTTCGTTGTTCTACCGAAAAAACTTGCTTTCCTGAGAAAACTATAACTGACCGAAAATGCGTTTACTGAGATATCTTTGACCGAGACATTCGTTTACTGAGAGAATACCGAGGGACATGTTTAGTAACGAACTGTAACTGTTAATGGTTAACGAACTTTCTACTGTAACACGAAAAAAAAAACTCAGATTCTTCACATGCGAATAGTGCGCGCAAAATTCCACATGAACATGTGTTTTCTATTAGAGAAGATGTGTACAAACAAGCTTGGCCTCTTCTTGCTCAAGCTGTAGAAACTCTCCTACACTGAGTAGTTTCTTATTACCATCTCTCTCAGATGAATACCTGACATTCCAAGTTTCTGTTATTCATCTGTACATACGCGATCTATGGCGTCTTCTGGGAACTTCTCACTCTCTCTTCACTCATACCCGATCTCTCATAATCCTCTTCTTCTCATCATCCGAGTCCTTCAATCCTTGGTGTATATATACACTTTTCTTCTGTGCTCTTCCACGCTCTCATTCTTTAATTCACGTTATGCACGCATTATGCGCCCACTGCGGTTTATTGCTATGTTACTCGTACAATTCTTGATTCTGGTTAACGGACTGATTCTGCACGCTGTACAATCTGAGGCTTTTGATTTTCTGAAGATTCCACTTCTTTTCTTTTTCCTTTTATGTCTGTCTGTCTGTCAAATTCGTGAGTGATTCCTCAACAAGTATCATACTGTCTTTTGAGCTAACAAATGTCTCCTTGGTACATGAAAGCAATGGCTGAATAACATCTTCCACAAAGACAACATCACGGCTAACCAGAATGCATTTAGTTTGTGGATGATACAGACGATAGCCTTTACTTTCAGAACTGTACCCAACAAAAATACATTTTACTGCCTTATCATCCAATTTTCTACGATGTTGTTCAAGCACTAGTGCATATGCCAAACAACCAAAAACACGTAGATGAGCAACAGATGGCTTGCAGTCATGCCAAGCCTCATATGGAGTGATAGACTGCAGCGCTTTAGTGGGACACCTGTTCAGTACATATGCTGCACACATGACAACCTCAAGCCAGAAACTATGAGGTAAGGCCTGACTCTTGACCATACACCTCGCCATCTCCATAAGAGACCTGTTCTTCCATTCAGCAACTCCATTTTGTTGAGGTGTATACGACACTGTACACTGGTGTTTTATCCCACTTTCAGCCAGAAATGCATTAAAATCAGAAGACATATATTCCCCCCCTTGATCAAAACGGAGGGTGCCCATTTTACATGCTGACAGATTTTCAGCCATAACCAAAAACTGTTTGAAGCACATGAACACTTCAAACTTTGCCTTCAATGGATATACCCATGCATGCCTAGAAAAATCATCAATGAAAGTCACGAAGTAAAGATTATTTCCAAAAGAAGGTGTTTGCATAGGACCATAGACATCGATATGTACAAGCTGCAATTTCTGAGTAGCCCGAACTGAACCATCTTTTGGAAAGGATGAACGCTGCATTTTGCCCAAAATACAGCCTTCACAAACATGTTTTCCAGGTGCCTCAAGTTTGGGCAACGAGGACACCATTTCAGATTTTTGTAGGCGTAGCAAACTAGCAAAATTTAGATGACCAAAGCGTGCATGCCAAAGCTTTGCATCTGACATAGCCTGAGAATCATTTACTGCACATGCCAAATCATTTACAGATCTTTCATAGTCTATGAGCTTATACAACCCACGACATAAAATGCCAGAAGCAATAATCACATCGCCATTTGACAGATCATGAACTATACACCTGTTATCAACAAATTTCACAACCAAGCCAATCTTGGCTAATGTAGAAACTGATAAGAGGTTCTTTTTTATCCCTGGCACAAATAAAGCATGACAAAGTGAAAGAACTAGCATCAGCAGTAGTCAAAATGATCTTACCAACTCCCATAACGGGATAAGAGGAGTTGTTGGCGCATGTTACAGTATTCCCTGCAGGGGCAGGCTCGAGTGAAGAGAAGAAACTGCGCTGCGAGGTAATATGTTTGGTCGCCCCACTGTCAAAATACCAAACATCTGAGTCTACTGCAGACATGCACTGCTCATGAGAAGATGGGTCAAAACTGCAGACAGTAGTAAACGCCCATTCTATTTTTGGTGTAGAGGCCTCTGCAACAACCATTTGGTGCACACTCTATTTTTGGTGTAGAGGCCTCTGCAACAACCATTCCAGCCTCTTTCTTCTTTGCCTCTTTACCAACGAGTTTTGGATAGTTCTTTATGATATGATCATTCCCTTTACAGTACTTACAAAACAATTTCTGCTTTTCTGATTTCTTCTCATCTTTATCTTCCTTCTTCGAATATGCAGAATTAGCAGATTTCTGCTTACTAGTTGAAGAGCTCCATTTTCATTTGCCCTTCTGACTAGCCATGAAAGCTTGATCTGCAACTCTCATAATGGACCTGTTTTGCTTGGACTGATCTTCCTGCAACAGAATAGAGACTAACTCCTCAAATGATAAGGCATTTGGATTGCCTTTTACCAAAGACTAGAAGCAAAACTCTGATATGAATCAGGAAGACCATTCAGAACGGTCTGCACAAGTGAGCTATCTGGTATAACCTCATCAACAGAAATCAACTATTCCTTCAAGTCTTTGATCTTCGTCAGGAAACTGTCCATAGAATCACCTTCATTCATGTGCTCTCTCTCCAATTGTTTTCGGAGGTAAGCAACACGAGCCTCATTCCTAGCTTGGTACAATGTGGTAAGTGTATCCCAAGCATCCTTAGCTGTTCTGCAAGAGCGAATGTGAGGAATAATGGCACGTTTGACAGACAAAGCTATCAATGCATGTGCCTGGGCATCTCTGCCATCCCAGCAAATCTGCTCTGTAGTAGGTGCAGCAGAAACAGCAGCACGAACAAGAATCTGCGGAATATCATCTTCGACACCATCTTCATCAGCTCGAGCACCTGTATTTGCAGTACCTGTAGTCAGAGGTGTAACAGGACGTCTTTCAACACCCTGCACAATGTTCCACAATCCTTTTGCAACCAATACATGTCGCATCATATAAGCCCATAATGGATAGTTGATACCATCCAACTTATCCTCAACAGCCAACATACAGAATACATCACTGCTTTCAGCCATGGCCGGTGACTAAAATACCTTGATGCAGAAAATTGATTGTATCTCAAAAAGTTGAACAGAACTGCCTAGATGAATTCTGCTAGACCTGTAGCAGACTTTGAGACGCTTATACTGGCGAACAAAAACTGGTATATACCTTTGGCACAAAGAGACAAAATAGCCTACACAAGCGCTGCGATAGTGCGTTCGGAGGCCGAAACGAGCTCAGATCGTGATTTCGGCACACACAGCAAAGCTGTTTTGATTTTTGAAACACCCTGAGTATGCTCACCAAATTTCGTGCGAATCTGAGACTGCAAACGAAGGAGTGTCGACGACACCCTAGATGAAGCGACGACCTGCTCTGATACCAATTTTTGGAGTTAGACGTCTACGGAAGCACGGGAACAACACAAAGAAGAAGAAGAAGCTTGGAGCACAACACACAATACTGAATGTATTACTAGAGAATGTACAAAGATAAGTAGCCCATTAGGGCAATAGGCGTACATACAAGCCGGGGGAAAAAAAACCTCCTAAAGAGGGAAAAAAGTGCCCCGGCGGTCCTAGTGTGTTCACACACATCACTACCTAAATATATCAACACATACAACTAGTGGATGAGTCTGAAAGAGGAAAAAGCTATTCCCCTAGATTTTCCTCTATTTGAAGCTCTTTTTTTTACAAGAGTTTTTACTTGAGAATGAAGAAGAGCATAGTTGGGATGAGCATAGTTGGGATGAGTGGGATTGAGTGATGTAGAGAGCAAGACCTTTAGTTGTTTATCTTGCACACTATAGAGAAATTGTGCTTAAACTAAAGGGTCTAGATGATTTCCAAAATGTATGAGGTTTTATTAGAGGGCTTGACAAAGCCATTAAGCTAGAGGTATGATGTAATGCTCCTAAAACTTTAGAAGATGCTATCAAATATGCTCAATTATATGAGGATAATAGTCATGTTGCCATGGAAATTGACCAAACATTGGGACCCATGCAAATGACTAAGTTTAAGAAACGAGTATCCCATGTAAAAACAAATTCATAGTTAAAAAACCAAGAGGGCCAAGAATTAAAATAGATTAGTTTGAAAAGGCCAAGAAGGATAACGTATGTTTTAGGTGTTTATCTCCTAACCACTCTCAATGGAATTGCCCAATATGTAAGGGGAAAGATAGGAAACAAGGAATAGGGACTAGTACATCCTTAGACAAAGGCAAGAAAGTACTCCACCTCATGCAGACACTTTCTATTCATGGTAGCTCTAACTGCAAAGAAGTGGAAGTTATGCATGAAGATGTCGAGCATACATGTTGTTTAACTCAATCTATGTGGCCACATCCGTTTGCACCCCATGATTTGGTTAAGCTTCATGGTCATGTACATGGGACTATAGTGTGGATCATGATTGATGATTTTGCAACTCATAATTTTATAAATTATGCTCTAGTAAAAAAGGTTAAGATTCCGTAACAACCCAGTGCACATAAATATGTTGTATCTATTATGCAAGGGAATGATAAGAGAATCTGGGATACTATGGTATCCAATTTGGAAATCAAGCTGCAAGGATATGTTGATCATTTTGATTTCCAAATCATGAATACGGACAAGAAAAAATTAGTGTTGGGTAGAGAATGGTTATGGGGTTTAGGGGGTACACTTAAATGCAGTTATCAGAACAATACTATTGAATTTGTTAAAGAAGGAAATAAATTTTGTATTTAGGGTGAAAGAGATGTACCCAGTACACCTCTTATTTCATGCATGCAACTCAACACTTTATTTGATTCACATGATGTGCAGGGCATTTATGCTTTATTTGTATTAGATGCTCATAAGCCTATTAATGACTCTGACATTTCATATGTATCTCTTTTTCAACATACGTAACCAAGGACATAACTTTCTATTACTCTTTTTTGCCTGAAAGTGTAGATAAGAGTTTTAAGAAAATCATGTTTGAATATAAAGATGTATTTCCTATTGAATTACCGCAAGGAATGCCACCTACTAGAGGAGACGTTGACCATGTCATTGACCTAGTTTCTGACACTAAACCCATTTGTAAGCCTCCTTTCATACTTATTTTAACACACCATCAGGAAGTAGAAAGTCAAATATAAGATTACTTAGCAAAAGGATTCATTAGGCCTAGTAATTTTCCATGGGTATCACCAATGCTCCTAGTAAAGAAAAAAGATGGTTCTATGCAAGTTTAAATTGACTATAGAGCATTGAATAAGGTAACTATTAAGCATAGAATTCCAATACCTAGATTGGATGATCTATTTGACTAGTTACAAGAGGCTAAGTATTTTACCAAGCTTGATTTGAAATTTGGCTATCATCAGATATGCATAAAAACCGCAAATATACCTAAGACTGCTTTTAGGACCAGGTATGGTCATTATGAGTTTTTAGTGATGCCATTTGGTCTCACTAACACTCCAGCCATGCACATGACACTCATGAACGGTGTTATGAGGCTTTACCTAAGAAATTTTGTAGTTGACTTTTTGGATGATATATTCATCTACAGTAAGTCAAAGCGAGGAACATTTGGAACATTTACGATTAGTTTTCCAAGTGTTGTGAGAAAATTACCTCTTTGATTAAGAGAAAAAATGTGAACTTTTTAAACAAGCGGTTTGATATTTTGGCCATATCATCTCCAAGCATGGAATTTAGATGGATCTTGAGAAGGTGCACGCTATTATGAAGTGATCGCATCCTACAAACCTAGAAGAACTGGTGATGCTATTATGAAGAATGGTACTTGGTATTTATGTGATTTGCCACTTGATATTTATGTGATTTGCCTCCATGCGAAAAGGAAATTGGCACTAAATGGGTAGACAAGCAGAAATGTAAACTTGATGGAACAATTGACAAGTATAAGGTGAGGCTTGTTGCAAAAGGTTATGCTCAAGAGAGAGGCATTGATTTTGATGAGACCTTTGCTCCCACATGCCAAATGACCACTGTTCATAGCATCTGTGAACTTGGAATTCATCATGGTTGGAATGTACATTAGTTGGACATTAAAATTGCATTTCTGAATGGTGACTTGCATGAGGAAATGTAAATATCTCAACTCCATTATTTTGTGTAGAAAAGGCATGAAAAGAAATTGTGCAGGTTGAAGAAAAAATTATATGGTTTGAAGCAAGCACCACCTGCTTGGTATGAAAAGATACATGCCTATTTGATTGCACATGGTTTTGAGAACAAACCATTTAAGAGCAGATTATATGTTAAGCATGCAAATGATGTGCTTCTAATCATAATTGTATATGTTGATGACATGCTGCTCATTGGTCCTAATGAGAAGCATATTGTTGATTTTAAGGATGATTTGCATGCCTCTTCGAAGATGTCAAATTTTAGACATTTGCATCATTATTTGGGCATTCAGTTTATGCAAGTTGATGGGGGAATAGCTTTGTGTGAGAAAAAAATATTTACACATTATTTCATTGTTTTGGCCTTCAAGATTGCAAACCTATTGCCACTCATATGGAAATAGGTTTAGGGTTAATTCTTCATGATGTTGGAGGTGCATTTGATGTTGTTCTCTATGAACATGTTGTTGGATGGTTGATTTACTTATTCATAACTCAACTTGATATTCAGTTTGTTGTCTCTTAGATGAGCACATTGTTTTATCCCAAGGGGGGATCATTACCGCCACATTTGCATGCCTTCTTTTACTATGGCTAGGCCAGTTGTTATTACACTCATATGTCCATCGATGGTTTTTGCTTCATGTTTGGTAGCTCACGCATATCTTGGTTAAGCTTTCATAGCGATTGTTGAGTGTGTGCAGCTCAGATGCCTTTTGGATGATTTGGGTGTTGGTGATTCTTCTGCCATCACCATCTTCATTGGCATTACGAGTGCATTGGTAGTTGCAAGGAACCCTATGTTCCATGCTCGCACAAACCATATTGAGGTGCACTATCATTATGTCAAAGAGAGGTTCTCTGCTGGAGAGAAGTGTTTGGCATATGTGCCCACATAGGATAACAGTGCATACCTTTTTACAAAGGCTCTAGCTAGGGAGAATTTTGAAGCTTTTTGCAAAGATTTGGGCTTACTTCCTTTTCTGGATTGATCTCTTTCCACATAGCTTGGAACTTCCTTATACATGAGTGCTAGCTCCTTGTTCAGTGCGTCGCTCCCAGGGAGGATTCATTGGTGTGTGAACATATGTTTTGATAGTGGTGTGTGAACATAGTTAGGACCACCAGACACTTTTTTTCTTCCTTAGGAGGCTTTTATCCCCTGGCTTGTATATACACCTATAACCCTAGGGTGTTATGTATATTTTTACATTCACTTGGTAATTTCATTGAGTGTCATGTTGTGCTCCAAGCTTCTTCTTCCTCTTCCTTATGTTGTTTGTGTGCTTCCACAGACCTCAACCTCCAACAAATTGGGGGTAAAGAAAACTCTTGAAGAAAGAAAAAAGTGCCCCAATGGTCCTAAGTGTGTCAACACACATCATACCAAAATATATCAACATTCTCCATACATTGGTCTTGATATATGATCTTCTTTGAGATGATAATTTTTTGTTTTGTAACTACTACCAAGTCATACTCCATGAGTCATATAAACTATCAAACTATCATTCATATGTTGCAAAGATTCTTCATTGAGTAGAGTTGATGATCCATGAAGAATTTTAATTTAATTTCTAAGAGGTAATGCTTTAATTTATTTTCAACATATAACATCTCCACTCGTTCTCTTTATCTATATAGTTATGCAATTCCTTTGAGCATGGTTGGGATGACTAATTTCATAAATGATGGGGAAATATGAATTGCCAATATGCATCCTAAAACAAAGTTAGATGCATCAAAATGGGCACAAAAAGTCTTTTGAGATTGGATGGTTCCAATATTAGATTGAAAATCAATGGGGTCTAAGTTTTTAAAAGGCTTCCTCAGACTCATATGCTCATTCAAAATTCGTGATCATTGCATACTATGGCCTAGAAATTTTCCAGATCATGTAAGTCTATTCTCCTTTTTAATATGTACATAGATAATCTACGTAGAATTCCATGGAATTTTACAAGAACTCCTTAAAAACATGACATGAGTCTTTAAGAGGTGGTTGGATCATTGATCAAGCAAAATGACACAACTCCACATGCATATGTTTGCCATTCTATGGCATATTTAGCCTTAGTATTAGTATGATCTTATGAGGCTATAACTATTTGTTTGTATCTCAAAAATCCATCCAAGAACTATGCAATTCGAGTTTTTGCCTTATTGAATGTGATAGATGATGATCTACTTACCTCCTAGATGCACAACAAAATTACACAAAACTTATCTCTCCTTATTGAATCTCCATGTATCTCATCACATGGGTGCCATGTGGCACTCACGTGAGAGCCCATGTATGTATAAATTCACGTTTGAGGTTGAGTTGGTAAATGGGTCATTTGAGGTGTGCACTTAATGCAGGAATGACTCTTGTAGTTGTAAACCTTGTAGTGGCAAACGTTTCTTCATAGTCAATGACATGTTTTTGCTTATATCCCTTAGATACAAGTCTTGCTTTGTAATTTTCCAAAGTAGTATCCCATTTGTAGTCACTATGCCACTTCACTCCAATATATCCTAGGTTGTTGGGAAGTAATAGCTTCTAAACTTTGTTTAGAAATGAGTGTTCCCTTTGAATTGTAGATTAGTGGACTCAAACTTGATCTTGGACCTTTAACTGAGTGCTTTGAAGTTTCATCAAAGATTACATCTTTTGAAATGGTGATGGAGTGGTTGTGGGGATTGTATTGTCTATATGCCTTAGAGTGTTCACTATAGCCAATGAATAGATGTTTTTTGGACTTAGATGCCAATTTATGTCTATTTATTTTGACACATTTACAAATGCCTAGTTTCCAAACACTCAAAAGTAGTTGAAATTGGGCTTGCATCCATAATAGGATTCAAATGGAGTCTTGTTGTATAATGCACTTGAGAATCCCCTATTTATGATGTGAATTGTGGTATGTATAGCTTCGGCCCAAAACTTGAATGGTAAGGCTTTGTTATGAAGCATAGGATGTGCCATTTCCATAATGTTCTGGATCTTTCTTTTGTTGGTATATTTAGGTACTGATGTGCGTGAACACTCTACGACCACCGGGGCACTTTTTTCCCTCTTTAGGAGGTTTTTTTCCTCCGACTTGTATATATGGCTATTGCCCTAACGGGCTACTTATCTTTGTACATTCTAGTGGTAATACATTCAACATTGTGTGTTGTGCTCCAAGCTTCTTCTTCTCCTTCCTTGTGTTGTTCGCGTGCTTCCACAGACGTTTAACTCCAACAATTCGTATTAGAGCAGGTCACCACTTCATCTAGGACGTCATCGACACCTCTCTGGTTGTAGTCTCAAAATCACATGAATTTTGGTGAGCATACTCCAGGTGTTTCAAATATCAAAACAGCTTTGCTATGTCGTCCAAAATTGTGATATGAGCTCGTTTCGGCCTCCGAATGCACTATCACAGCACTTGTGCAAGATATTTTGTCTTTTTGTGCCAAAGGTATATACCAATTTTGGTTTACCGTATAAGCATCTCAAACTCTGCTACAGGTCTAGCAAAGTTTGTCTTGGTATTTCTGTTCAACTTTTTGAGATACAGTCAATTTTTTGCATCAAGGTATTTTAGTCACTAGCGATGGCTGAAAGTAGTGATGTATTCCGTATGTTGGCTATTGAGGATAAGTTGGATGGTACCAGATACCCATTATGGGCTTATACGATGCGACATGTATTGGTTGCAAAAGGACTGTGGAATATTGTGCAGGGTGTTGAAAAACATCCTATCACATCTGCAATTGTTACAACTGAGGTACTGAAGCTGATGTAGATGGTGTCGAAGATGGTGATATTCTGCAGATTCATGTTTGTGCTGCTGTTTCTATTGCACCTACTGTAGAGCAAATTTGTTGGGATGGCAGAGATGCTTAGGCACATGCATTGATAGCTTTGTCTGTCAAATGTGCCTTTATTCCTCACATTTGCTCTTGCAGAACATCTAAGGATGCTTGGGATACACTTACCACATTATACCGGCTAGGAATGAGGCTCGTGTTGCTTACCTCCGAAAACAATTGGAGAGTGACCACATGAATGAAGGTGATTCTATGGACAGTTTTCTGACAAAGATCAAGGATTTGAAGGAATAGTTGATTTCTACTGATGAAATCCTTCATGACAGTTCACTTGTGCAGACTGTTCTGAATGGTCCTCCCAACTCATATCAAAGTTTTGCTTCTACTCTTCATTTGATGATGAAAGGCAATCCAAATGCCTTAATATTTGAAGAGTTAGTTTCTGTTTTGTTGCAGGAAGACATGTCTAGGCAGAACAGATCTATTATGTGTGTTGCAGACCAAGCTTTCCTGGCTAGTCAGAAGGGTAAAGGAAAATGGAGCTCTTCTACTAGGAAGCAGAATTCTACAAATGTTGCACATTCAAAGAAGGAAGACAAAGATGAGAAGAAATAAAAAAAAGTAGAAATTGTTTTGCAAATACTATAAAGCAAATACATGTCATTAAGAGCTGTCCAAAACTGGATGCTAAAGAGGCAAAGAAGAAAGAGGCCAGAATGGTTGTTGCAGAGGCCTCTACACCAAAAATAGAGTTTGCTAATCTTGTGCACGATGAAGAATGGGTATTCACTACTGTTTGCAATTTTGACCCATCTTCTCGTGAGTAGTGCATGTCTATAGTAGACTTAGATGTTTGGTACTTTGATAGTGGGGTGACCAAAGATATTACCTTTCAGCATATTTTATTCTCTTCACTCAAGCCTACCCGTATGGAGAATACTGTTACACGCACCAAAAACTCCTCTTATCTTGTTATGGGAGTTGGTAACATTATTTTGACTATTGTTGATGGTAGTTCTTTCACTTTGTCAAATGCTTTATTTGTGCTAGGGATCAAGAAAAATCTGTTATCAATTTCTGCATTAGCCAAGATTGGCTTGGTTGTGAAATTTGTTGATAACAGATGTACAATTCACGATCTGTCAAATGCCGACGTCATTATTGCTTCTGATATTTTATGTCGTGGGCTGTATAAGCTCATAGACTATGAAAGATCTGTAAATGATTTGGCATGTGTAGTACATGATTCTCAGACTATGTCAGATGCAAAGCTTTGGCATGCATGCTTTGGTCATCTGAATTTTGCTAGTTTGCTACGCCTGTAGAAATATGAAATGGTGTCCTCTTTGCCCAAGCTTGAGGCACCCAAAAAACATGGTTGTGAAGGCTATATTTTGGGCAAAATGCAACATTCCTCCTTTCCAAAAGATGGTGTAGTTTGGGCTACTAAAAAATTGCAGCTTGTACATAGTGATGTTTGTGGTCCTATTCAGACACCTTCTTTTGGGAACTATCTTTACTTCGTGACTTTCATCGATGATTTTTTCAGGCATGCATGGGTATATCCATTGAAGGCAAAGTCCTAAGTGTTTATGTGCTTCAAATAGTTTCTTGTTTTGGCTGAAAATCTTTCAGCATGTAAAATGGGCACCCTCCGTTCTGATCGAGGAGGGGAATATATGTCTAGTGACTTTGATGCATTTCTGGCTGAACGTGGGATAAATCATCAGTGTATAGTGCCATATAAACCTCAACAGAATGGAGCTCCTGAACAAAAGAATAGGTCACTCATGGAGATGGTGAGGTGTGTGGTCAAGAGTCAGGCTTTAACACATAGTTTTTGGCTTGAGGCTATTATGTGTGCAACATATGTATTGAAGAGGTGTCCCACTAAAGTGCTACAGTCTATCACTCCATATGAGGCTTGGCATGGTCGCAAGCCATTTGTTGCTCATCTACGTGTTTTTCGTTGTCTAGCATATGCCTTAGTGCCTGAACAACATCGTAGAAAATTGGATGATAAAGCAGTAAAATGTATTTTTGTTGGGTACAGTTCTGAAAGTAAAGGCAATCGTCTATATCATCCATAGACTACATGCATTTTGGTTAGCCATGATGTTGTTTTTGTGGAAGATGCTATTGAACCATTTCTTTCATGTACTCAAGGGACATTTGTTAGCTCCAGAGACATGTATGATACTTTGTTGCCTCTTTTTATAGGTGGACGGTCTAGTGCTGGTCCTAATGAGGCAACTTCTCAACCTTTGCAGGTTTCATGTGATGATTCAGATCATTCCATTTCCGATGCAGATTTACATGATGCACTTGTTGATGAGAGAGATAATATTGAGCAAGCAAAAACTATGCCAAAATGGTTGGTGCAGACCTTGCGTGACAGCAAATTAGATGCACCTCTGTCATATCGTACTCGATCAGGCTCTCATAGTGCCTCTTTTGCATCAGATTGCTATGGTATGGCTGCCTCTAGTCTTTGTGATGAGACTAAACTTGTTTCGTATGATGAAGCACAAAGTTTTGAACGTTGGATGGCTGCAATGCAATCTAAATATGATGCTATCATGAAAACTGGTACCTGGTCTTTATGTGACTTGCCTCCGGGCAAGAAGGCCATTAAGTGGGTATACAAGCTGAAGTGTAAACCTAATGGAAAAGTTGACAATATAAAGCTAGGCTTGTTAAAAAGGATTATGCATAGGAAAGAGGCATTGATTTTGATGAAACCTTTGCTCCTACCATCCGAATGACTACTGTTCATAGCATCTATGCACTTCCAACTCATCATGGTTAGAATGTGCATCAGTTGGACATTAAAACAACATTTCTAAATGGTGACTAGTATGAAGAAGTGTATGTTTTTCAGCCTCATGGCTTTGTGCATAAAGGGCATGAAAACTAGGTGTGCAAGTTAAAGAAGGCATTATATGGTTTAAAGCAAGCACCACGTTCTTGGTACAAAAAGATACATGCCTATCTGATTGCACATGGTTTTGAGAACAATCCAACTGAAAGCACCTTATATGTTAAGTGTGCTAATGATGTGCTTCTGATCATTGTGCGATGACATGCTGCTCACTGCTCCTCATGACATGCATATTGCTGATTTTAAGGTTGATTTGCATGCCTCATTTGAGATTTCATATTTGGGGCATTTGCATCACTATTTGGGCATTCAATTTATGCAAGTTGATGGTGGAATGGTTTTGTGTGAAATATATTGACACATTATCGCAACATTTTAGCCTTGAAGACTGTAAGCCTATTGCCACTCCTATGGAGACAGGTTTACAATTGAGTCTTCATGATGTTGGAGATGCATTTGATGTTGTTCTCTATCAGCAGGCGGTTGGATGCTTCATTTACTTATGCATTACTCGGCAAGATATTCAGTTTGATGTCTCACAGATGAGCAGGTTTATGCATTGCCTAGGTGTCAAGCATTGGTAGGCTGTTAAGTGCATCTTTCGCTACTTGAGTGGTACATGGCTACTTGGATTGTTTTATCCCAAGCGGGGATCACTACTGCTAGATTTGCATGCTTTTTCTGGTAGTGATTGGGTTGGTTTCTATGCCACTGGTGTGTCCACTAGTGGTTTTTGCTTCATGCTTGGTAGCTCATGTATATCTTGTTTGAGCAAGAAGCAACCTACTGTGGCCACTTCCAATTGTGAGGCTGAGTATAGGAAGCTTTCATAGCGACTATTGAGTGTGTGTGGCTCAAACACCTTATGGCTGATTTGGGTGTTGGTCAGTCTTCTACCACCACCATCTTCACTGACAGTCAGATCACATTGGTAGTTGCGAGGAAACCTCTGTTCCATGCTCTCACTAAGCACATTGAGGTGCATTGTAATTATGTTAGGGAGGGATTCTATGTTGGGGAGATTAGCTTGGCATATGTGCCCACACAGAAGAACATTGCCGACCTTTTTACAAAGGCTCTGCCTAGGGAGAACTTTGAATCTTTCCGCAAAGCTTTGGGCTTACTTCGTTTTGTGGATTGATTCCACATAGCTTGGAACTTCATTATACATGAGTGCCAACTCCTTGTTCACCGCATCACTCCTAGGGGGGCTTTGTTGATATATTTAGGTAGTGATGTGTGTGAACACTCTAGGACCACTGGGGCACTTTTTTCCCTCTTTAGGAGGTTTTTTCCCCTGGGTTGTATATATGTCTATTTCCCTAATGGGCTACTTATCTTTTTACATTTGTATGATACTTTGATGCCTCTTTTTATAGGTGGACAGTCTAGTGCTGGTCCTAATGAGGCAACATCTCAGCCTTTGTTGTTTCATATGATGATGCAGATCATTCCATTTCTGATGCAAATTTACATGATGCACTTGTTGATGAGAGAGCTGATATTGAGCAAGAAAAAACTATGCCAAGATGGCCGGTGAAGACTTTGCGTGATAGCAAATTAGATGCACCTTTGTCATATCGTACTCGTTCAGGCTCTCATAGTGCCTCCTTTGCATCAAATTTCTATGTTATGGCTGCGTCTAGTCTCTGTGATGAGAATGAGCCTGTTTCTTTTGATGAAGCATAAAATTCAGAAAATTGGATGGCTGCTATGCAATCTGAATATGATGCTATAATGAAGAATGGTACGTGGTCTTTATGTGACTTGCCTCCTGGCAAGAAGGCCATTGGCACTAAGTGGGTATACAAGCTAAAGCATAAACCTGATGGTACAATTGACAGGTATAAGGCCAGGCTTGTTGCAAAGGGTTATGCGCAAGAAAGAGGCATTGATTTTGATGAGACCTTTGCACCTACATGCCATATGACTATTGTTCAGAGCATTTGTGCACTTGCAGCCCATCATGGTTGGAATGTACATCAGTTGGACATTAAAACAACATTTCTGAATGGTGACTTGCATGAAGAAGTGTATGTTTTTCAGCCCCGTGGCTTGTGCAGAAAGGGCATGAAAATCAGGTGTGCAGGTTAAAGAAGGCATTCTATGGTTTAAAGAAAGCACCACGTGCTTGGTATGAGAAGATACATCCCTATCTGGTTGCACATGGTTTTCAGAACAGTCCAACTGAAAGCACCTTATATATTAAGCGTGCTAATGATGTGCTTCTGATCATTGTTGTCTATGTTGACGACATGCTGCTCACTGGTCCTATTGAGAAGCATATTGCTAATTTCAAGGCTGATTTGCATGCCTCATTTGAGATGTTTGATTTGGGGTATTTGCATCACTATTTGGGCATTCAATTTATGCAAGTTGATGGTGGAATGGCTTTGTGTCAAACAAAATATATTGACACATTATTGCAGCGTTTTGGCCTTGAAGACTGTAAGCCTATTGCCACTCCTATGGAGACAGGTTTACGATTGAGTCTTCATGATGTTGGAGATGCATTTGATGTTGTTCTCTATCAGCAGGCTGTTGGATGCTTGATTTACTTATGCATTACTAGGCCAGATAATCAGTTTGCCGTCTCACAGATGAGCAGATTTATGCAAGGAGTCAAGCATTGGCAGGCAGTTAAGTGCATCTTTTGCTTTTTGAGTGGTACTCGGGTACTTGGGTTGTTTTATCCCAAGGGGGGATCCCTACCACCAGATTTGCATGCTTTTTCTGACTCTGATTGGGCTGGTTGCTATGACACTCGTGTGTCCACTAATGGCTTTTGCTTCATGCTTCGTAGCTCATGTATATCTTGGTTGAGTAAGAAGCAGCCTACTGTGGCCACTTCTAGTTGTGAGGCTGACTATTGGGCAGCTTTCAGAGCTACTGTTGAGTGTGTGTGGCTCAGACACCTTATGGCTGATTTGGGTGTTGGTTAGTCTTCTGCCACCACCATCTTCACTGACAGTCAGAGTGCATTGGCAGTTGCGAGGATCCCTGTGTTCCATGCTCGCACTAAGCACATTGAGGTGCATTATCACTATGTCAGGGAGAGGTTCTCTGCTGGGGAGATCAGCTTGGCATATGTGCCCACGCAGGAGAACATTGTAGACCTTTTCACGAAGGCTCTGCCTAGGGAGAAGTTTGAAGCTTTCCACAAAGCTTTGAGCTTACTTCCTTTTGTGGAGTGATTTCCACATAGCTTGGCACTTCCTTATATATGAGTGCCAGCTCCTTGTTCACCGCATCACTCCCAGGGGGGATTTGTTGATATATTCAGATAGTGATGTGTGTGAACACACTAGGACCGCCGGGGCACTTTTTTGCCTCTTTAGGGGGTTTTTTTCCCCCGGCTTGTATATATGCCTATCGCCCTAATGGGCTACTTATCTTTGTACATTCTCTAGTAATACATTCAGTATTGTGTGTTTGTGCTCCAAGCTTCTTCTTCTTCCTTGTGTTGTTTGCGTGCTTCCGTAGACGTCTAACTCCAACAAGGCTCTCTCTCTCTCTCTATCTCTCTCTTTCTCTTCCTCTCTCTTTCTCGCTCTCTATTTGTGAGAGGCATGTAGGAATGACACGCTTGATTCTTACACACATGCTTTTAGAAGCACTAGTCCCCATTGTAACTTGTATCTTTAAACATCCACTTTGGAGACTCATCCGATAGAGTGCATGAGGGAAGATTGTACCCAATACTATGTATTGTTTCATCTGCCATGCATCTATGTTTCTTTGTGTTTTCATATTTCATATTGTCTCTATGAATGCATGAATTTAAGATCCTGCAACATCCTATCCTCAACCTCTTAGCTTTATTGAACTAGAATTTTGTGCACTTAAGCACACATTCTAAGAAATCCTCATGAAGTCCAAGACAATGGAATTGTCTCTTAACAATATCATATGTCTTGTTAACTCCTAGGTTTCCCATACTAAGTGTGTCATGACACTCATAATTTTGTCTCATCTTGAAATCTCTACAGACCCACACCTTTCCTTCATACAACAAATATCCATCATGGACACTCTAATTCTTCGAGTTGAGCCCTCAATAATCCATCCTCATTAGAAACTGATGTGTGTAGATCCCTTTCCTCAATGGTTTTCCATATCTTGAAACATGTAGGATCAAGTACATTTCCCTCTAATGGACTCCAGTAGATAACTAGTGATATGAGTAATATCCAGTTTATTGAGCATAGGTATGCAACTTAGTTAATCAACCACCACATTAAAATTTCTCTTCCATACTTAAATTCATAATAAAATTCATGAAGGCTCTCTGCCCATCGAGCCTTAAGTCCTTAAACATTTGTTTGATTAGAAAACCACTTAATGCTCTCTTGAAAAAACACTATCATGAATTTGGCACCATATAGGTAATGAACCTTTTTTCTCAAAGTAGGATAATTGCATACAAATCCTTCTCATAGATGGAGTAATTAATTTGATTAGGCTCTAGTTTCTTTCTCTAAAAGCCTCTGGTCAACCACCATGAACTACTCCTATAACAAAATCACCCATGTCAATGTCGACCACAAAGGGTTGGTCCTCTATTGCAAAAGTGGAGCTATGGAAATTGCTACTTTCCATCCTTTGCTTTTTTTCATCTCCACAATGAAAGGTTCCTTTCCGATTAAGTTTTTTTGTCATCAAGAAAACAATCTTGGCATAACTTCTAACGAATTTCAGTAGAAACTTGGATAACCTAGGAAGATATGAAACTCTTCCAGGTTTCTAGGATGTGGCCATTCCATGATAGATGTATGTTGTCAAGATCCATCTCGATTGTGTGTTGGGGTACTATATGGCCAAGATACCTAACTTTTATTTTTAAAAATTTCACATTTTGATTCTTTCATAAAGACATAATGTTCCCCTAATACTTGGGATACTTTATACAAGTGCTTCAAGTGTTGTTTTTTTGCTCTATTGTAGATTAGAATACCATAAAAATTTCATTAACAAACTATCCTAGATGTGTCCCAAAAAGCTCTTCATGAGCTTCAAGAATGGAGGCAGAGCATTGCTAAGACCAACTCAGTGCCCATTCTAGCCCTAAAGGTGGTGTTAGAAACATCCTCCATCCTAGTCCTAATCTAATGGTACCCTGGCCAAAGATCTAGCTTAGTAAAGTACCTAACATGATGTAAATGATCAAATAAGTCTTCCAATATAGACATTGAGAACTTATTATTTATTGTTACCTCATTTAGTGCTCTGTAATCTATGCAAAGTCTCACAAAGCCATATTTTTTCTTCATGAGGAGCATATGTGATGTCCATGGTAAGTTGGTAGGTCTAATGAAGCCTTTTTTAAATAATCTCCAATCTACTTCTCTACTTCTTGGTGATGTGAAACATTGACCTACAAGTTGGTTCACATATAGGGTTAGTGTTAATAACTAAGTCAATGGCATGGTCAATGCCCCTCCCTCTGATGGTAATCCTCCTGGAAGGCGAGTGGGAAAAACATCTCTAAATTCAAACATTAATTCTTTAAACCATTTCACAACACACTCTTGCAACAAAAAAGGAGACACTTTTCTTTAATTATATTATGATCATGTATATACACCCGATGTGTTATGCATACAATAATCAAAATTATAATAGATATATCTCCAATACAATAGATATATCTCCAATACATGATGAAAAACAAATGAAGTATCTAAATGCAAAGAAGAAATGAGAGGTGCACTAGGTACATCTCTTTCACCTTGAATACAAAACTTAAGTTTTTCATAAATTTAAATGTGTTTTTTATATGGTTGCATTTAAATGTGTCCCCCAAAGCCCAAACTACTCTCAATCTGATACTACATCAATCCTCTCCATGCTTATGATATGAAAGTCCAAATGATCTATGAGTGTGCACTTTTGGATTGACACCATAGTATCCCATACTCTCTTATCCTTGCATTATATTATATATACTACATATTTATGTCCACTAAGCTATTGGGTAGTTTTTAATTTCTTGATTAGAGCATAGTTTATGAAGTTGTGTGGTGGATTTATCTATCATGACTTTCACTCTGGCCCCATATACATATAGTTTAACTAGGCCATGTGGTGCAAATTACAATGAGCACAATGACTTTGCCAGACAACATGTGTGTTGTATGTCCTCATGTTTTTCTTATAGTGCCTCTCTCTCTCTCTCTCTCTCTCTCTCTCTCTATATATATATATATATATATATATATATATATATATATATATATATATATATATATATATATATATATATATATATATATATATATATATATATATATATATATATATGTATATATATATATAACTATCCTAGAAGTCAAATCACTCAAATTGATATATAAATATATACATAATACTCAACATGCAAAAACAAGCACAATCGCTTTGGTTAAACACAAAAGAGAGTTGAATTTCATTCATAGATGAATCACTTAACCCGTTTATCTATAATCGAATTTCTTAGAGGAGTTCCATCTAACTCTCTTAAATCATACATTCCATTATCATGCACTTTCAAAACAATATAAGGATGAACTATCTACATGTTAATTTCTTACATGCATCATATTGGGAATCAGAAGTATTATCGTAAATTAAAACCCAATCACCTTCTTGAATTGG
This sequence comes from Ceratopteris richardii, assembly GCA_020310875.1. Lineage (NCBI taxonomy): Eukaryota > Viridiplantae > Streptophyta > Polypodiopsida > Polypodiales > Pteridaceae > Ceratopteris > Ceratopteris richardii. The sequence continues at coordinate 16,990,145 of CM035443.1, read as the reverse complement.
TTTTGGTCTTGATCAATGTGATTTATCAAAGTATATTTTGCTCTTACGTATCAACTCCTTTAGTTTAACAACAACATCTTCAAGCATTCCTTTCTCTTGTTCTACTTGTTTAATTAGCAAAGCCAATAACTCATCAATAATCAAATTGTTGTTTCCAGGCAAAGAAGTCCATGTTAGTTTCTAATTATGGATAAGAAAAATCACTTTTTGACAATACATTGAGTTAACTAAAAACACTAACAAAGAGAGATGTGGAATGAGAGATAGGGAACTCAAATTCTCTAACTGCCAAGAATAATGTAGCTGCAAAGATGGTGTTGTCCACCTGTGCACTCTTAATATGGAGCTTAGATGGCGATCTAGACATACTCTAGATGACAGGCTTACTAGCGTGAAATGCTATGTAGGGCTACAAATGGGCCATGCTTATATAGCTTTCACAATGGAAGTCAGTATAGATAAACATAGTTGGGAGGGACAAAAAAGTCAACAAAATGTATAATCCGATAATATCTCCACAAATAGAAGTCCTACTTTACCACATAGAAGGGGGCAAGCCCCCCTTCTGCACTCTCCCATCAAGGTTCTATTGGGAAACTGCATTGTGCCACATGGCCTTTATTTTTTTCCTTGAATGGCAACCCAATGGCCCAAAAGTGAATTCCCTACCTAATGGCTAGGCTCATAAAGATAATCTATTACCATCAATGGTCACACACAGGGCTCATCTAAGTTAGAAGTTAGGTTTCCACAATTGTTTGGGATCTCACAATGGCTTCTCCTCATAATAGGGGCCTTACACTTAAAGCGCCATATATCATTTGTGGTCACTTGAGGGTGGAGTATTGAGTATATCTAACACCCCCTTCAATGCCCACCCTGTAGTGAATTACCTCCTTGTTCTAATGCCTACCTTTGGAAAGTGTCGATGAAGTTTCTCTTTCCCAAGAGGCTTGGTGAAGATTTGTACTCCATTTTCTTTGTTGAACAATAGCTTATCTTCATGACCCCATCCTTCATCAACTCATGCACATATGATGCTAAATTCCTATGTGCTTGCTATGTGCATGGAAAATAGGAGTCTTGGCAATGGCCATGCAACTTCGGTTGTCACTTCAACACTATAGCCTCGTGTCCTCATATTCCTATGTGGTATAGGATCCTTCTCAACCATAGTGCTTCACATGCTACAACACATGCTATGCTGTACTCAAATTTAATAGAAGATAATGGTACAATCAATTGCATCTTACTGATCCAAGAGAAAATCCGAGATCTGAAAGAGAAGCAATATCCAATTATTGATTTTGTGGTATCATTATCTCTTGACCAGTATGAATCACAATATCCAACCAGAGATGATCCTTCTTCATAGAGAATACCATAATCAATGGTTCATTTCATATACATGAGTATTCATATGCTTGCCTTCTAATGAGATTTTGGCAAGGCTTATTAGAGAATTTGCTTACTACGCCAACAACATAGGAGATAACTAGTATGCTATTGCACAAGTAGATGATACTTCCACCTAATTTCTTTTGTCTTCCAATATCCACTAGAGGTGATAGTATCTTCAATAGATAATTTTGTGTTGACCTGCGTAGGTGCAGAAATAGCCTTGCAATCCTCCATGTCAAATGCCTTCAATACCTATCTTGAATTTTTTTGAGACACAAAAATCTTCCCTCGTTCCTACCATACTTCAAAGCCTAAGCAATAATGCATTAAGCCCAAGTTGGTCAATTCAAATTTTGAACTTATAGCATCTTTCATTTTTTGAAGAAGAGCATCATCATTTCCTATAATCACAAGGTCATCTACATAGAGTACAAGCACATTTGTCTTCCCTCATCTCTTTAGAACATACAATTTTGCATCAAAAGCACATCTTTTGAAACCATCTATCCATTGTTACCATGCTTTAGGGGCTTTTTTCAGCCCATTCTTTAGCGTATATACCTTGTTGTCTTAATGGGGAGCCTCAAACCCTTGTGGCTGAGACACATATACCTCCTCTTTGAGGTCTCCATTCAAGAATGTTGTTTTGACATCCATATGATAGATTGACCATCATTTATGTGCAGCCACATCTAATACTACTTGTATAGTATTCATCCTTGCAGTCAGGGCAAATGATTCACAAAATTCAATCCGTTCAACTTATGAGTAGCCATGTGCAACAAGTCTTTTGCTTTGTGCTTTTCCATAGTGCCATCAGTCTTGTACTTTAGCTTCTAGACCCACTTGGTGCCAATGACTTTGCGCTTAGGGAGCATGCACATAGCATTCACTTCTAAATACTTTTGAAATGGGAAAGAGATGGCTTTTTACTAGTGTAGGCCTCTTATGGAGCCTTTTCATTGTGCCTTGGTGTGACTTTGATTCAAGATCTAGACAAGAATGTTGATGACCTCTACCCAAAATTGTCTTCCCTAACATGCACCTTGGCATCTCCATGATGGTTTGATTCTGACATCTTGCAACACACTTTCGTTGAGGGCTATGTGCCACTATGAGTTAATTCTTGATTCCTTTACTCTTGTAGAAACTTTCAAACTCTATTGATGTAAAATCACCACGAGCTTCTCTCTTGAATTTTTTCATCTTCTTTCATGTTTTAGTTTCAACAAGCTCAAGCCATTCTTCAAACTTTACAAAAGCTTGAGCATCATCATGAAGGAAGTACACCCACATCTTCCTGCTATAGTTGTCAATTATTAACATGAAGTAGGAAAATCCACCCAAGGTCTATGTATACATTTTTTTGCACAAGTCAACATACACCAATTCTAGAGGATAGCTTGAAATTCCTTCACGTTGCTTGCCCATCATGCAAGCTTCACATGGTTGCAATCGATGGTAGGTGAGCAACCATACCCCTATAATCCATCTCCTTTAGTACAGGGTATCCAATATGGTCGAATCTCTCATGCCATAGCTTGCTTATGCCCACACTTGTAGTGGCTCTAAGAGAAGACAACTCATATAGGATGTGCCTCCTTATGTCAGTCTCAAGAATGTTGTTGCCCATAACCTTTGCTCCTATCTTACTGAAAGATAATTCATGACCTTGATCAATTATAAAAGCTACTAAAAGCAGATTTCAATTTATTTGTGGAACATAAAACATATTTGAAATCTTTCTGATGTCCCCGTTAGAATTGGTGAAAGAAATCATACTTTTGTCCTCTATAGGACATCTTGCATTATTGCCTTCCTTTAATATGACTAGTTGCTATAGAGGCTATAAGGAACTATAAAGGTCTTTTCTACTCGTCGTGCGATGAGAAGCACCACTATCCAACACCCATGAGTCATTTGTTCCTGAATCTTTAGTCAAGGAGCATACCTCCTCTATCGTAACAAATAACCTAAGCTCTATTTTTGTAGTGTTGGTAGACTTCTTGCCCTTACCACCATTTGAAGAGCTATTCTTCTCTTTTGCCTTCTTGATGCGACAATCTTGAATTTTATGACCTTTCTTCTTCAATGGAAACACTCCCTCTTGAGCTTCTTTCGTTCATTCTTCTTTTTGTCTCCATTTTTTGAAGAGTTTGCTTTGACTCAAGTTTGGCGTTTGCTATGAATGCAACATCTCCTTTATTGCCACCACTCCTTGCCTTGATTTGCAACTCCTTCCCCATGAGTAAAGCATTGAATTCTTCAAAAGTTAGAGGTTGATTTGAGTATTAAGAGTAGATACCAAACCATCAAACTTTGATGGAGAGATTCGAACACAACACCGAGATAGCTCCTCGCTTGACTTTTGTACACCTGCTCCTTCCATTTGATCTCATAGATTCTTTATGGAAGTGATAAACACCTCTGCAATCTCCCCATCAACAAACATTTATATTGCTAGATGATTCTCCAAGTTCTGGATCCATGTTTGATTAAAGGTTTCATATTGATTTCTCAATATGTTCCATGCCTTCAAAATCCATGGTAGTATGATAAATGAGAGTGAGAACACTATCAATAGTACTTGCAACTAGAGCACATAGTGCATCTACATTTCTACATTTCCAAGCACGTAGAAAATGAGCAATAGGAGGAATCATATAAATCTTTAATAGTCACATTTATCTTTGGACCAGAATGGATAAGTGCAAAAGCTAAACATGAATCCTTCTAATCTCCACGTTTGATCTTTACCTCGAGTGTCCTTCTAGCCCAAAAGCTCTTACTAATATGACTTTCTTCTTGTTCAGTTTCTTCCTGAGAAACTAAAGGATCAATCAACGTAGATATATGATACCATGAGTTTCCCCAATCATGAGTTTGGCATCTTGTGATGGTTAGGATGTGCATCACATGAGCACAATGGATTTTAGGAGGAGTGAAACATTTGTAATTATTTTCATGGGGCAAGATTAATGCATGGTTAGTTAGGAGGTGTGTAAGATTTTTAATTATGTACATACCAAAATTTTCAATCTATATTTGTTTCTGTTATAATATGTTTCTATTTTTTGTTTCTATTTATAATATTTTAGTTTTATTAACTTATGATTGTACCTTGTTTTCCACAATAGGCTTTTGTAAAAGGCATATAAAAGTTCCATAGAAAGAAAAATAAAGTAGAAAAAAATATGCTTTCTCAATCCCCTACCTTTCTCAATCATGCTTGGAATACTTTATGATGGTTAGGAGGTGCAATGCACAGTTTTGGTGAGTGTCATGAAATAAATGCATGGAAGTTCAACCATGATTTGACATCTTGTGATGAAAGTTCAACCATGACTAGAACGCCTTGTTTAAGTTCAAGCATCATGCTTAGGAAATTGAGGTCTTATTGAGGAAGTAAAATTGTACCAATGAAAAGATACTTGAAAACTATGATTTTCCACTATCAAATTTATCACAACAATCACCAACAAAATGGATTGTTCAGGAACTTAAAAGTAGAGTCAGATTAGGAGTTACTTTCTAAATTGTAGGGGGTATTTTTGGACTTGTATAAGATGCATGCATGATATCATGAATATTCTCAATGTGTATTAGCTTTGTGTGCTTTTAGTTGAATAGGATCTTAATACATACATACATTCATACAAAAATTCATTCATTCATACATACATACATGCATATATTTATCTCTTTTTGCGTGCTATGTTCACAAGCTCAAGGACCAACAAGAACAAACATGGTTGGAAACATATGTTCAATGATCCAACGAATAATAAGAACAAACATGTCAAAACAAAGTGGAGAATAATGTAGAAGAGGAAACTAAAGAGGAAGACAATGGATGATAACTTACCTACCCTTCCTCAATAACTTGTAGCTTTTCTCATACTTTGACATTTTTATGAAACATGTTGTTTCTTTATTTTTTTGTTTTTAGCCATTATGATCCCACACTTTCTCCCAACGTCCAATTTTTTTTTTTCTTCATGCTTATGTATTAGCATCATGATTTTGGTTTGCTATGAGAATCTATAGTTTATAAATAATAAACAAAAAATCAAATTATTTTCCTATCAAAGCCTCCGTAGCACAGTGGCAGTGCAATCGCCTCTTAAGCGAATGGTCGTGAGTTCGACCCTCACCGGGGGTAAAGCTTTTTGCACCAAATTATGTTACGTTTCTCAAATTATGTAGAACTATTGCCACCGATGTTCTATATTTTGTATCTTCTTAATGATATTAACATTAAAAATATCTTAATCTCTTTCCTTTCATTTGTTATCCGTTTTGAGGAGGAATATCTCTAACATATATGTCAAATTATGCGGAAATCCTAGCATTTTACGTTTTCCTTCTTTGTCATTTATAATAGTAGCATGAGGATAATAAAAGTTTGCTCTCTTTTTACATTTTCAAGGATAAGGCCTCTTATATGCTAGAACTAAGTCATCACTATTTACATATTTTTTAGTATTATGTATGGATCCCCGATTTTACCCAGTAGAAAGGGTGACAAGTGAGTGGAGTGATGCATGAACAAGAGAAGACCTAAATGTGAGGATATAAAGGGTTTGGAAACTTATTGTCCATAAAATTTTACTAGAAGCATTTCTAACAATGTGGAGAAAATATTGGAGGGCTCAACATTTTAATAATTGGCACTTGATAACTACTACAAAGCTAAAGAAATAGAAGTTTAGTAGACAAGAGAGTGTATGTACTGAAACGGAAGAAAAACGCAAGAAAAAAATGATATGAAGAGAGGAATTAGAGAAAGAACACAAGCATTTTACAACAAGACATAATAGATAATAAGGAAGGAGATGATGAGCAAAGACATGATGGTCCTCTAATGAGAACTCATGTTTTTTATGATTGATTGTTAGGTTGTCATTACCTCCAACATCGTTATGTGACCATTTTTCGTTTCTTAGAGACGTCAAAAAAATCTTTGACCCAAGGTCAATATGGCCATATGTATCATCCAAACATGAGATATCAAAAGAATGAAAAGGGTAATTGTGTCTGATGTTTGCAGCATCATAGCTCTTCATCTACTTCAAATGGTATCGGAGGCACTCCTAACGTTATCTTCATCTGGGCATACCAATTTGTGAAGCCTCAAATTGGATCAACAACAACAACAATGGCAACAACAACAAAGGAGCTTTCAATAAAAATCCTAACAACATCAACATAGCAGAGGGAACAAATGAAGAAGAAGCTCAAGTCAATTTCACCTATGACGATCTATTGTAGAAACATACCCTTTGTATTATCCTCATATTTGTATAGAGATAATTTGTACCACACATGATTTTGTTGAAGGAAGGATATAAACATTGTACCACTTTCTTTGTACATAGAAACGAAACATATATTTGTACCACCATAGCTTAATTATGAGAAAAGGGCAATCCGAAAGAGTATATACAATCAAGCCCAAAGAGAGGATTGCCGACTATGAGCTTTTTGTAGTTTGGAATGAAAAAACGTCCTCTTACAAAGAGGAAATCTTATTTATCCTTTTAGCTATCTCAGTTGTGATTGGTCAAAACTATCATCAAAAGCACTTGTCGCTGAATGAATGTAAGGGCACGCTTTACCTTCTTCTTATGTGTGCACGTATGAAAGAGAATTCTCTCTCTTTACATATATTTGTCTTTATCCATATGTGTATGTACGAGATCTCTTTGCCCTCCGTCATCTCTTTATGGCGTGGAGTAATACCCTCTCATGTTTGCACCACCATAGCTCTTAGTTTACTTCACACATGTGGTATTGCATGGTACTAAATGTAGTCTATTTTATTTTTTGTGGAGGTTCAGCCAAAATCTTCTTCCCCTAGCTTAAATTGCAACTCTAGAGGGTGAAGGTTTGGGCATAGTACCCGCAGGACCCTTTATCTGACAAGAACATGAGTTACACTGATTTCAACTAGTTACATTGACCTTAGGCCCACAAGCTATCCTGTCGTAGGGAAGGGTTGAACTCTCACCCCTGCCTCAAGAGGCAAAAGGTCCGAGCACCTAGTCTAACACACGTGAACAACGTAATCTATTTCATATTAGAATGCTTGCTTGGATTTATTATGTCTATGCTCCAAATGAGGCGAGGTGAAAATTGGATATCCATTCAAAGAAGTGTGTGTGTGTGTGTTTAGTTATGCTAGTGATAAATAGGGATATTATATATGATTCATAATCAAAAGAAAAAGAGTTAAGGTTTTCAAGAGATGCCACGTTTGAGAGTTCATGCACTAGTATGGTAGATCAAGGATGACACAAGTGGACGAAAAACATGAAGATAATATAATTAAATATGGTAGTTAAGTATATTATACGAGGCATTAGACCTTGCTTTAGATATGAAGATGGTAATGGTTAAACTGGACATCCTTTTTCCTTGAAGATGTATACATATGAAGATACTTAAAATCACTAGGTTTTGAAGATTCTAACTATATTAACATGATAAAGCACAAAATTCATAAAATTGGATGGTTGTTATGCAAATAGAATATGATGCAATTATGAAGAATGGTACTTGGTCTTTTTTGAGTTGCCTCTAGGGCAAAAGGCAATTGGCACTAAATGGGTATATAGTTGAAACGTAAGTCTAATGGAACAAAGAATAGGTATAAGGCTAGGCTTCTTGTCAAAGGTTATGCTCTAGAGAAGGGCATTGATTTTGATGAGACTTTTGCTCCCATCTGCCAAATGACCACAATTCATAGCATCTATGCACTTGCAGCTCATCATGGTTGGAATGCAAGTTAGTTCGACATTAAAACTACATTTTTGAATGGTGCTTCACATGAAAAGTGTACATAATAGTATTGTGGCCTTGAACATTACAAACCTATTGACACTCCCATGGAGATAGGTTTATGGTTGAGTCTCCATGATGTTGGAGATCCATTTGATGTTGTTCTCTATCAATAAGTTGTTGGATGCTTGATTTGATTATGCATAACTCGACCTGATATTCAGTTTGTTCTCATAGATGAGAAGGTTTATGCATTGTCTAGGTCTCAATCATTGGAAGGTGGTTAAGTGCATATTTTGCTACTTGAGTGGTACCAAACTACTTGGATTATTTTATCCCAAGGGGGAATCATTACTATGAAATTTACATGCTTTTTTTTACGCGGACTAAGTTGGTCACTATGACAATTCTGTGTCCATCAGTGGTTTTTGCTTCATGCTTGGTAGTTCATGTATATCTTGGTCGAGCAAGAAGCAACCTAGTGTGGCCACTTCTAGTTGTGAGGTTGAGTATAGGGCAACTGTCACAACGATGCTTGAGTGTGTGGCTCACATGCCTTTAAGGATGATTTGGGTGTTGGTCAGTCCTCCACCACCACCATCTTTACTGACAATCAAAGCCATTGGGGGTTGCATGCAACCCTATGTTACATTCTTGAATAAAGCACATTGAGGTGCACAATCATTATGTCAAAGAGAGTCTCTTTGTTGAGAGATTAATTTGGTGCATGTGGCCACATAGGATAATGCTGCATCTTATGTTCCCACACAAGTTAATGTTGTAGATGTTTTCACAAAGGCTCTCCCTAGGGAGAAGTTTGAAGCTTTTCAAAAAAAAATTTGAGCTTATTTCCTTTGTGGATTGATTTTTTTTCCACATATCTTGGCACTTCCTTATACAAGAGTGCCATCTTCTTGTTCACTGCATCACTCTCAAGAGGTATTTGTTGATATATTTTGGTATTAATGTGTGTGAACACACTTAAGACTGTTGGAGCATTTTTTCCCTCTTTAGGAGGTTTTTTTTTCGTGGCTTTTATATATGCCTATTACTCTAATGGGTCATTTATTTTTGTACATTCACATGGTAATTAATTCTATATTGTATTGTTCTCCAAGCTTCTTCTTCTTCCTTGTGTTGTTCATGTGCTTCTAGAGACCTCAAACTCCAACATTGAATCCAACAATACATCTACAAGGCCTCTAAATTGAAATTCATGCGTCAAATGTTCTCAATCTTACATTAAATGGAAGGCAGAGAGAAGTTTGAGGGATCAACATAAAAGCAAGGAGCTTTGTTATCCCCACTACGTCTATAAAAGCAAACAAAATTGGGGAAATGGTATGAGCGAATGATGTCAACATATAGAGAAACTTTAGCAACACCTATGTCTTTACAAATAACACCTATTGAAGCTAGTATTGAACATGTCATGACCACTCTATAGGTTGAATGAAGTGAATAAGTGTTCATATTTTAATTCTCAAATATCGTGATGAAGCTTGAGTGGATCCCACTCTACTTTCTCTACCCCATGAATGGCTAATCCTTTCTCCCATCGATCATTGAGTCTCCTATTAGGGTCATAGGGAAGGGGAGTGCTTTGAGGAGTACCAAACACTTTCTTGAATCTTTGCCCCATAGCCAAGTTGAGATCATAAATCAAAGTGATAAACAATGGGTGCCAAAATTATCCATGAACCATCGATTCCATGTATGAATGCTAGTGCGGCTTAGGAGGGGCATCCATCACACATTGATACAAATGCCTACCTCACTACTACCCTTGGGTGGTCTATTTTTGACAACCATGTATGATATGAAGAATCTTTCTTGAGTCTATTCATCAAGTCTTTTTTATCAATCTACTTATTATACCCATATAAGATTTGGAATTTGATTCTTTTCTCTCGGGCATTGGTTAATAACCAAGGTCTTGTTTAGATCCAAAGACCTTGACTATTGGATGAGATTATCTTCATGGATTTTCTGGGATATGGTTTTGCTTCTTCTTGTCTTTATCCTTCTCCCTCTAGCTTTTTCCTTAGTGATTTGGGTCAAATATACTCAAGTGCGATGGGGTGATGGAACGAGCTGAACTTCCTTGTCTTTCCATTGATTCTCATTAGCCCCATCCTTCTTAATAAAGGTATTAAAGACCATAAAAGTGATTATTGATATCCTTCTCTCTAGATTATCCTCTTTTTTGGTGGAGTGCTGATCTTGGGAGCTATCCCTATCAAAATCCTTCGAGTCTTTCACTTGATTACAACCACATATGTAGTCTAGCTCATTGGATTCTTTCTCTTATGAAAATTGGTATCTTCCTAGACTACAACTCCTCAAGATTGAGCAATCCTTGGCTTGAACAAAATGGAGTTGGAAATATCAAAAATGGGATTTTAGAATGAGATGGAGTGATAAAAATCACTATTGATAATTGTCGATGTGAAAAAATAATTCCTTGACCTATTCGTCAGATCTTTGTTGACTTCCTTATCGATTGGTCCTGCTTGGCCTTCCCTCTATCCTGACTCTCTTTGACTTGTTTGCCTCATTCTCCTTGTTGTGACAAGTCTCCTCGACCTCCTTGGCTATTGCCAACACTTCCCCATCTCTCACGTTTGTCATTCTAGAGACCTTTGTGGTGGTGGGCATGAGATGTAGTATTGTACAACATCAGTTGCCAATTCATGTTCTCAGAGATGGAGACTGCATGCCAGATTTGTCATCAAAAGTTCCTAATCTACTGGGCCTGAAACATCCGGATGAGGCATACGGAATTGGTTGGCATGGAGGGCTTGTTCAATCATGAAGAGGTGTAGAAGGTGTGATAGTCTGGGAATGAATATCTCGGAGTGATATTCTTGGAACCCGCAACAAGCACGCATATACTTGATTCTAGCATGCAAGGCATAAATAGTGTTGATAGATGTGGTCTTACTCATATCACAGGAAAATAGAGATTACCTTCATTGAATCTTGGAGTTAATATGCAAGGAGCCTTGAGGCTTTTTAACGTTTTAAAGATGATGGTAATTAGCTCAAATATTTTTATACACATCTTTGCAACAATATCTAGTATATTTTTGAATCTTGGGGTCAAGTGGCATATTGTGAAGATCATATAAGCAACTGTTGGTGTCCCCTTTGGTGGAGCAAAGTATGGGTAATTTATCCAATCTGAGCAACCCTTAGTGGTATTCAGCTTGACTACAAATTCGGGCCATGGCCCTTCAACAGGGTACGAAGTAGTAGCATGGGTTGTATTTGATGTAGCAGGGTGCATTGGACTAGGTGTGCATCATTTCTGGATATGTCGCTAGTAACCTTGCTCGCCAATTTTGTTGAAATATTGTACCTTTTCTTGTTGACTATGGGAGGTCCTTTGGTTCAAATTGAGTTGCAAAATTTGGTTCCTCTATCGTCATCTATTTTATTTGTGACTTGTAGTCTATGAGAAGTACAAAATATGGTACATATTGTAGCTGAGATGTAGTGATGAGCCATCAATGGGACAAATTCTAGAAGTACAGTGACTTGAGCACTATTTCCTCTAGATTTGATAGATATTGAGTGAATAGCCACCCAGCCATCATGTGTTCTGCCTATTTCTTTGACTCGCTTTAGCCATTGAGGTACCTTGATCTCGAATGTGTCTTGGCCTTCCTCTGTGGTGCATCCTCCTGGTATAAGTATGGGTTCATAGGCTTCTTTGAATGTCTCTTCCACCAAGAGTTTGACTAATTCTTTATGTGTTGGTTCCATAGGTGGAGAGAGAGGTCTTTCATATTGTAATAGTCTTTCTTGGAGTTCTTTTATGTGTTTTGGTATAATATGTGGAGTATTCCCCCATGCACCATGATCCAATTCATTGATCATGGACTCACTCTCAAAAGATGTTGCCTCCTTTCTAACTTGTAGTTGGAAAGATGGGAAATCTTTTGTTTATGGAGCTTACTCCTTCCCAAGTCACTGTGGCGCTTTCTTTTGTTCCATCCCTCCATTTAACTAGGCACTCTTTATATAGATGATTTCTAGTCTTTTTATCTCGAATGCGTAGTATCTTTTCTGGTTCATGAGAGATGTTATGAAGGGAAATTGGTTGAACTATTGTATCTGAAGATACAAGATTGTATTGTTCAACTAGTTTTCTTTTTAATCTACTTACATGAAATACTGGGTGAATTAAACAATCATCTGGAAGTTCTTACTCATAAGCCAAAGTCCATATTCTTTTGAAAGCCTTTAAAGGGCTACAGAACCTTGAAGAGAGTTTAGGACAAGGTCTTGATTTCAATGTTTCAGATTTCTTAGGAACTTTTAGATATACTAGTTCTCCAAGCTGAAAGGAAATATCTCATCTTTTAGGTTCGTTGAATGAATTAGCTCTATCCTAGGCTTTCCTCAGGTTTTCTTTAGCTATTCTGAGCTTAAAGTTCATGTCTTCTAGGAAATCTTTAGCTGCGTGGACTTTTTCATTTTGTAGTCCAACTGCATATGGTGCTCTTGGTTGGAACCCATGCATTAGCATGAAAGGACTATACTCAGTTGTAGAGTGCTTAGCACGATTGTAAGCAAACTCTACTAACAATAGACAATCTTCCCAATCAATTTGGGTAGAAGATATGTAAGCTCGTAACATATCTTCAAGTAGTTGATTGACCCTTTAGGTTTGACCATTTGTCTCTGGATGTTTTGCAATACACCTCATCAACAGAAGTGCTCCTTCAAGTCTTTGATCTTTGTTAGAAAATTGTCCATAGAATCACCTTCATTCATGTGCTCACTCTCCAACTGTTTTCGGAGGTAAGCAACACGAGCCTCATTCCTAGCTTGGTACAATGTGGTAAGTGTATCCCAAGCATCCTTAGCTGTTCTACAAGAGCAAATGTGAGGAATAATGGCACGTTTGACAGACAAAGCTATCAATGCATGTGCTTGAGCATCTCTTCCATCCCAACGAATCTGCTCTGCAGTAGGTGTAGCAAAAGCCACAACACGAACAACAATATGTAGAATTTCATCATCTTCGACACCTTCTGCCTCAGCTTCTGTACCTACAGTTGTAACAGTTGCAGATGTGATAGTACGTTTTTCAACACCATGCACAATGTTCTACAGTCCTTTTGCAACCAATACATGTCGCATCATATAAGCCCATAACGGGTAGTTGGTACCATCCAACTTATCCTCAAGAGCCAACATACGGAATACATAACTGATTTTAGCCATGGCCAGTGACTAAAATACCTTGATGCAAAAAATTGACTGTATCTCAAAAAGTTGAACAAAATTACCCAGAGAAATTCCGCTAGACTTGTAGCAGACTTTGAGATGCTTATACTGGCGAACAGAAACTGGTATATACCTTTGGCAGAAAAAGATGAAATAGCCTACATAAGCACTACGATAGTGCGTTCGAAGGCCAAAACGAGCTCATATCGCGATTTCGGCACCATAGAGCGAAGCTGTTTTGATTTCAAAAACATGCTAATTATGTTGACCAAAATTCATGCGATTCTGAGACTGCAACCCGAGGAGTGTTGACGGCGCGATGAAGGGACAACCTTCTCTGATACCAATTGTTGGAGATAGACATCTATGGAAGCACGCGAAGAGCACAAGGAAAGAGAAGAAGCTTGGAGCACAACACACAATACTGAATGTATTGCTAGAGAATGTACAAAGATAAGTAGCCCATTAGGCCAATAGGTGTATATACAAACCGGGGGAAAAAAACCTCCTAAAGAGGGAAAAAAGTGCCCTGGCGGTCCTAGTGTGCTCACACACATCACTACCTAAATATATAAACAATGAATGTAGTCGAAGCATTTGTTAGTCCGAAAGGCATGACTAAAAATTCAAAATGCCCATATTTAGTTCTGAAAGTTGCTTTAGGAACATCTTCAGATCTAATCCTAATTTGATGGTATCCTTGAAGGAGATCAAGTTTTGAAAATATCTTAGCCCCTTTTAGTTGATCAAATAAATCAGCAATTCAGGGCATTGCATATTTATTCTTGATCGTAACTTTATTCATGGCTTGATAGTCAATGCATAGTCTCAATGATCCATCTTTTTTTTTCACTAAGAGAATGGGTGTTGCCCATGGTGAAAGGCTAGGCTTAATGAATCCCTTATTCAGGTATTCCTTTAGTTGTTTCTCTACTTCAGCTTGCTGGGAAAATGGGAGTCTGTAGGGGGGTTTACATATAGGCTTAGTTCCTAAGATCAAGTCTATAACATGATCGATGTTGTTGATATATTTAGGTAGTGATGTGTATGAACACTCTAGGACTGCCAGGGCACTTTTTCCCTCTTTAGGAGGTTTTTTCCCTTGGATTGTATATATGTCTATAACCCTAATAGGTCACTTATCTTTTTACATTCTAGTGGTAATACATTTAGTATTGTGTGTTGTGCTCCAAGCTTCTTCTTCTTCCTTCTGCTCTTCACGTGCTTCTACAGACCTCAAACTCCAACAATTGGTATCAAAGCAGGTCGTTGCTTCATCTAGGGCATCATCAACACCCCTCCGATCAGAGGCTCAGAATCACGATTTGAGCTTGTTTCGGCCTCTGAATGCATGATCGCAACGCTTGTGCATGCAATTTTGTATTTTTGTGCCAAATATATATATAGGTTTTGGTTCGCCAATATAAGCGTCTCAAAGTGTGCTACAAGTTTAGCAAAACTTGATAGGGTAGTCCTATTCAACTTATTGAGATACAATCATTTTTCTGCATCATGGAACTTTGGTCAATGGCCATGGCTGAAAGCAATGATGTATTCCATATGTTGGCTGTTGAGGATAAGTTGGATGGTATCAACTACCCATTATGTGTTTATATGATGCACCATGTATTGGTTGCAAAACGACTATGGAATATTGTGCAAGGTGTTGAAAAACATCCTATTACACCTACAAACACAATTGTTGAAGGTGATGCAGATGGCATTGAAGATGGTGATATTCTTTAGATTCCTATTTGTCTTGCGATTCCTACTACACCTACTATAGAGCAACTTTGCTGGGATGGCAAAGATGCTCAGGCACATGCATTCATATCCTTATTTTGTCAAATGTGCCATTATTCCCCACATTTGCTTCTACAAAATAGCAAAGGATGCTTGGGATATATTAACAACTTTGTACTAGGTGAGAAACTTTGAGCCTCGTGTTGCTTATCTTTGAAAAAAATTGGAGAGTGAGCACATGAATGAAGGAGATACCATGGATAGTTTGTTGACAAAGACAAAG
Organism: Ceratopteris richardii; assembly: GCA_020310875.1. NCBI lineage: Eukaryota > Viridiplantae > Streptophyta > Polypodiopsida > Polypodiales > Pteridaceae > Ceratopteris > Ceratopteris richardii. Next base: position 16,974,700 of record CM035443.1, on the reverse strand, counting down.
ATTTGAAGGAACAATTGATGTCTACTAATGAAGTCTTACCTGATAGTTCAGTTGTGCAGATTGTTTTGAATGTTATTCTAGATTCATATCCAAGTTTCGCTTCTACTCTTTGATTGATGATGAAAGGCAATCCAAATGCCTCAACATTTGAGGAGTTACTCTATTCTATTGCAGGAAGATAAGTCTATGCAGAATAGGACCATTATGTGCGTCACAGACCAAGCTTTCCTAGCTAGTCAAAAGGGCAAAGGTAAATGGAGCTCTTCTACTAGTAAGCAGAAATTTACTAATTCTACACAATCAAAGAAGGATGACACAGACAAGAATAAAACAGAAAAGCAAAAATTGTTTTGCAAATACTATAAAGAAAATGATCATGTCATAAAGAGTTGTCCAAAACTGGTTGCTAAAGAGGCAAGGAAGAAAGAGGCTAGAATGGTTGTTGTAGAGGCCTCCACACCCAAAACAAAGTCTGCTAATCTTGTGCAGAATGAAGAATGGGCATTTACCATTGTTTGTAGTTATGACCCATCTTCTCATGAATAGTGTATGTCTACAGTAGAGCCAGATGTTTGGTACTTTGATAGTGGGGCAACCAAACATATTACCTCATAGCATATTTTCTTCATTTCACTCAAGCTTTCCCCTATAGGGAATATTGTCTCTTGCACCAACAACTCCTCTTATCTTGTCATGGGAGTTTCCAAGATCATTCTGACTACTATTGATGGTAGTTCTTTTACATTGTTGAATGCTTCATTCGTGCCAGGGATCAATAAAAATCTATTATCAGTTTCAGCATTAGCCAAGATTGGCTTGGTTGTGAAATTTGTTGATGACATATGTACAATTCATGATCTGTCAAATTGCAACATCATTATTGCTTCGAGCATTTTATTTCGTGGGTTGTATAAGCTCATAGATTATGCAAAATCTAATAATTATTCAACATGTGCAATTCAAGATTCTCAAGCTATGTCAGATGCAAAGCTTTGGCATGCACACTTTGGTCATCTAAATTTTGCTACTTTGTTATGCCTATAGAAATTTGAAATGGTGTCCTCTTTGCCCAAACTTGAGGCACCTGGTAAACATGTATGTGAAGGCTCTATTTTGGGCAAAATGTAGCATTCCTCCTTCCCAAAAGGTGGTTCAATTCCAGCTACTCAGAAACTGCAGCTTGTTCACAATGATGTTTGTGGTAATGTAGACACCTTCTTTTGGGAACTATCTTTACTTCGTGACTTTCATCGATGATTTTTCCAGGCATGCATGGTTATATCCATTGAAAGAAAAGTCTGAAGTGTTTATGTGCTTCAAACAATTTTTGGATTTTGCTAAAAATCTATCAGCATGTAAAATGGGCACCCTCCATTCTGATCGAGGTGGGAATATACGTCTTCTGAATTTAATGCATTCAAGACTGAACATGGGATAAAACATCAATGTATAGTGCCATATACACCTTGACGGAATGGAGTTGCTGAACAGAAGAACATGTCACTCATGGAGATGGCGAAGTGTATGATCAAGAGTCAGGCCTTACCGCATAGTTTTTGGCTTGAGGCTATTATGTGTGCAACATATGTACTTAACAAGTGTCCCACTAAAGCATTGCAGTCTATCACTCCATATGAGGCTTGCCATGGTCACAAGCCATTTGTTGCTCACTTGCATGTTTTTGGTTTTCTGGCATCATGTTTAATCTGCTTGTCGAGACCAAAGACGAAACATCTAACTTTATGAAAATCATCTAGGTTTGGAAGTTTGAGTATTATTTCTCGCTAATGAGAAATGTACAAGGAGAGGGGATGTCCTCATTGAAGGACTCGTCCCATTCTTCCCAGTTTTGTTCATCTTTGTTTTTTGGTAGGAACTTTTTTTAAAGACTCCTCAAATTGGCTCCAAGTTTTTGATTCTCTGAGCCTCTTCAAGCTCATCCACCATTTATAAGCTTTAGTTCCAAGTGACGAACTTCTTTCTAAGACTTGGTAGGCTTCAGTGGAGTTTTTTAATTGATGTAAACCTTGCCATTTTTCCAAAAATTTCAAGACTACATCCTTGTTTTGTGCTAGAGTTTGATCCCTGGCACAAATAAAGCATCTGACAATGTAAAAGAACTACCATCAGCAGTAATCAAAATGATCTTACCAACTCCCATAATAGGATAAGAGGAGTTGTTGGTGCATGTGATAGTATTCTCTGTAGTGGCAAGCTCAAGTTAAGTGAAGAAACTATGCTGTGAGGTAATATGTTTGGTTGCCCCACTATCAAAGTACCAAATTTCTTAGTCTACTACAGATATACATTGTTCATGTGAAGATGGTTCAAAACTACAAATAGTAGTAAATGCCCATTCTTAATTCTCCACAAGATTAGCAAACTCTTTTTTGGGTCTAGAGGCCTCTACAACAACCATTCAAGCCGCTTTCTTCCTTGCCTCTTTAGCAGCCAGTTTTGGACAGCTCTTTATGACATGATCATTTGTTCTATAGTATTTGGAAAACAATTTGTGCTTTTCTGTTTTCCTCTCATCCCTGTCTTCCTTCTTTGATTGTGGAGAATTAGCAGATTTTTGCTTACTATTGAAGAGCTCCATTTATCTTTGCCCTTCTGAATAGCCAAGAAAGCTTGATCTGCAACATGCATAATGGACCTGTTCTGACTAGACTGATCTTCCTCACAAAACAGAGACTAATTCCTCAAATGTTAAGGCATTTGGATTGCCTTTCATCATCAAACGAAGAGTAGAAGCAAAACTCTGATATGAATCAGGAAGACCATTCAGAATAGTCTGTACAAGTGAACTGTCAGGCAAGACTTCATCAACAAAAATCAATTGTTCCTTCAAATCTTTGATCTTTGTTAGAAAATTGTCCATGGAATGTCCTTCATTCATGTGCTCACTCTCAAACTGTTTTTGGTGTTAAGCGACATGAGCCTCATTCCTTGCCTGGTATAAAGTGGTAAGTGTATCCCAAGCACCCTTAGCTCTTCTGCAAGAAAGAATTTGAGAAATAATGGCATGTTTGACAGGCAAGGCTATCAATGCATGTGCCTGAGCATCTCTCATCCCAATGAATTTGCTCTACAATAGGTGCATCAAGAACTGCAACATGAACAAGAACATGAAGAGTATCATCATCTCAGTGCCATCTACATCACCTTCAACAATTGTGTTTGCAGGTGTAATAAGACATTTTTCAACACCCTGCATAATATTACATAGTCCTTTTACAACCAATACATGATGCATCATATAATCCCATAATGAGTAATTGGTATCGTCCAACTTATCATTATAGCCAACATACTGAATACATCATTGCTTTTAGCCATGGCCACTAACTAAAATACCTTGATGCAAAAAATTGACTATATCTCAAAAAGTTGAACATAACTACCCTATCGATTTCTACTAAACCTGTAGCAGACTTTGAGATGCTTATACTGGCAAGCCAAAACTTGTATATATCTTTGGCACAAAAAGACAAAGTGACCCACACAAGTTCTATGATAGTGTGTTAAAAGGCTGAAACGAGCTTAGATTGTGATTTTGGCACCATAAAGCAAAGCCATTTTGATCTCCTAATCACCTTGAGTATGCTCACCAAATTTCATGCGATTGTGAAAATATGACACTATGACAGGAGAGGTGTTGACAATGCCCTAGATGAAGCGGTGACTTGCTCTGATACCAACTGTTGGAGTTTGATGTCCGCGGAAGCATGCTAACAACACAAGCAGAAGAAGCTTGGAACACAACACACAATACTGAATGTATTACCACTAGAATGTACAAAGTTTTGTAACCTATTAGGGCAATATGCATATATACAAGCCAAGGGAAAAAAACCTCCTAAAGAGGGAAAAAGGTGCCCTGGAAGTCCTAGTGTGTTCACACACATCACTATCTAAATATATCAACATTTTGATCTTTATCTTCCCATGCCAATTGAGGTAGTTGTTACCATTAGTGTCCATATGAAAGGCCAAATGGCCACTCGACACTTCTTTGTATATGTTCTTTAATAAAACATATAGTGGTCTGGTCAACCACACACTGCAAGTCCATGTGAAAGGCCAAATGGCCACTCGGCACTTCTTTGTATATGTTCTTTAATAAAACATATAGTGGCATGATCAGCCATAGATTGTAAGTTCGACTGCATTTTGTAAGACCTAAGAAGTCTGTCTTTGTGCTCCCTGTGTACTGTGTTTTCTGCGTATTTTGTAGTCTCAGTGCGGACTACCGTGTGTAGCCGTAGGAGCTCAGATTTCTACCCCGACGATATCAGTGTGGAGCTTGTGAGAAGGAGAGCGCATTGTGGTGCATCGCCAACGATATACTTCACTGGTATTAGAGCAGTTCAATACAAAAGCTTCATTCCTTTTGTGCGTCCGAAGCGAGCACCCCCCCTGGAGCTTGTGAGAAGGAGAGCACATTGTGGTGCATTGCCAATGATATACTTCACTGGTATTAGAGCAGTTCGATACAAAAGCTTCGTTCCTTTTGTGTGCGCGAAGCGAGCACCCCCCTCCCCCCGGTTTTCTCCAAGGCTTACGACTAAGGCGGCAACCAAGGCATAGACCTTGGCATACCTTGTCATCCGAGTCATCAAAGTCACCATTGGCGCCATTGCTGCACGCGAGGGAGGACCTCAACGATCAAGGAATATAGAGTTTCCCAGTACTTCCCAGGAGGTCACCCATCCCAGTACTGTTCCCCCTAGAGCTTGCTTAACCGTGGCAATCTCTTTCCACTAAGCTACACGCTTGTGGTGTTTGAAAAAGGGGAAAGACTAAGGTTGACATTACCTTGAACATGTTTTGGTCCATCAAAGCTTCATTCTTTGCTTTCAAAGCCTATTTTTGAAGCATTTTTTGGGGTGTTTTTTGGAGCCATTTCGGAGTACTTCCGTGCATAGCTCTCTTCACACTGGTCAAAGAACATCAAGAAGAGTGTTCTTTGTACTTCTTCGACAATAAATATCAACCTTTGGGGCTGTTTTTTTCAGCCACACACGTAAAAGTACAGGTTTCTTGAAAGGTTTTAGTTTTGGTGGGAGCAGTTGCTGCAAATTTATGAAGGTTTTTTGAGCCTCAAACATCAGAGTTGATAGACACTTGCAGGTGTTATTGGCTAGTTTTTGGGCTATGCATTCAACCTTTTAGTGTCATTTTACTACATATATTGAGCACATACACACCATGTATGCTTCTGTGGATACCGCTTATGTACGTCCATGTGGTCATTGATATAGCGGTTACATTCTTTGCATAAAGCCTTTTACGTTTGATAGAGAGGGTCGTGGTGAGGTTTTTTTAACTCGAAGACACCCAGATGTCGTGGTCGCTTCGGTGATGTAGGTGGAAGACTTATCTAGGCTCGCCATAGGAGATGTATGATAGTTGTTCATAGGTGCTCGATAAGCCTAGTTGGCTTCTATTGGGTAATTGGTTATATGTAGTGGAGTCAGTGATTCATTAGGGAGGAAAACATGTCAGTACTTCCAGTTTTATGATATTTTGACATTGGTCATATGCTCATTTTGTAGAGGATACTCTGGCAAAATTTTTCCATATTTTTTGGTTTTGTCAACTATACAATGGTCGATTCACTCCTTGATACACTTATTCATTCGTGTTCAGACTTTTTTAGCTCCTTTATCATTCTATTTAGTTCTCTACCATGATGGCATCAGAGGTCTCAGGCACATCCGGTGGATCAGGGTCTAGTGCTAGTGTTTTGAGGAGGAGCTATAACTTGCAGGTCAAAGACCATTTTGAGATCCAAAAATTTGATGGCACAAACTTTGCTCTATGGAAGAATCAGATTAAAGATGTGTTGATTCAAAGGAGGCAATGGAATCCAGTAAATGGAATTTCAAAGAAGCCTGCTGACATGGATGAAGATGACTGCGATGAGTTAGATGAAATGGCAAGGTCTACCATTCACATGCACCTAGCAAATAATGTTTACTTTTTAGTATTAGACTGTGAAAGTGTAGAGGAGCTTTGGAAGAAGTTATGCAATACATATGAAAAAGAGACGGCATCAAATAAAGTCTATCTGATGAGAAAATTATATGATCTTCGTATGAAGGACATAGATAGTGTTGCTACTCATCTAAATGAGTTTGATGCTCTATTCTCTCAGTTACAGGCTCAAAAAATGGATATGGATAATGAAATGAAAGCAGTATTGTTGTTATGCACCTTGCCCTCATCATGGGATACATTTTGCACAGCTATTAGCAATACTGCACCTGGTGGTAAACTCTTCTATGATGACATATGTGGAGCACCCTTGAGTGAGGAGATTCATAGAAAATCTATGGTTGGCACTCAGAATGGAGATGCATATAATGTTCGTGATTCTTACCAAGGAAAGAATCAACAATGTGGCAAGAGCAAGAACAAGGAAAAGAATGGTCAATGGAATAAGAGTAGAAGTAAATCAGGGAAGAGGGATATCGAATGCCATTATTTTCATAAGAAAGGACACATGAAGAAAGATTGTTATGCATTAAAGAATGCTAAAGGTAAAGGATAGAATGTTGATGAGCATGTTAAACAATTACCTGCACCATCTACTTCGACTGTGAAGATTGAAGAAATTAATGTTATTTCTGATGATGTTGATGTGTTGACACTTGATAGTACTCTGCCAATTGAGGCTCTTATGGCTGATTATCTTTCCCACACCTGGCTGCTAGATTCTGGTGCTTCTTTCCATGTGACACCACACAAAGAATGGTTCTCTAATTATGCAGCAAAGTCTCTTGGTATCGTGAGACTTGATGACTCTTACTAGTGTGATGTTGTGGGGATTAGAGATGTGGTTGTGCAGTTCATTGATGGTTCAAAATTTACTATGCATAATGTACACCATGTACCTCAGTTATCACATAGTTTGATGTGAGTTGGTCAACTTGATGACCTTGGTTACAAGGTGGTCTTCTATGCTCAGTCCTTTCGCATATCAAAGGGCAATATGGTTATTGCAAAAGGAAGCAAAGTTGGCTCACTTTATGCTTTATTTTTATCATAGAAAGAACATTTGTTAGGTGTTATTGAACAGCCTATGGCTTGTATTTGGCATGGTCGTTTGGGCCATATATCTCATAGTGTAATGGAAAATCTTTCTCATTCTGGCTACTTACCTGTGTTATCTCTCTCTGATTTTTCATTTTGTGAGCATTGCCAATATGGAAAGCAAACTAGAAATGTGCATAGAACGCACATTGAGTCTTCAATTCAGCCTTTAGATTCATACAGATGTGTGTGGTCCTATGCCGACTAGGTCCCTAGGTGGTTCTCTTTACTTTGTCACTTTCATAGATGATGCTACTGGAAAAGTTTGGGTATACTCTATCAAATCAAAGGATGCGGTATTCCCTACTTTCAAAAAATGGCTTGCTTTAGTTGAGACTGAAAAAGGAACTAAGCTTAAGGTTTTACTTTCAAATAACAAAGGTGAGTACACCTCACATGAATTCAGCCTTTTTTGTCAGTCTAGAGGGATTCATAGAGAGTTTACATCTCCTTATACCCCAATATAGAATGGTGTAGCTAAGAGGATGAATAGAACTATTCAAGATAGAGACGTCTCTATGTTGCATCATGCAAACCTCTCACAAGGTTTTTGGGCAGAAGCAGTATTGAGTGCGGTTCATGTGACTAACCTTTCACCTAGTACTGCCAAAGGTTTGAAAGTGGCACAAAAGTTCTGGATAGGGAAGCCACCTTATTATGATCATCTTTGAGTTTTTAGGTGTGAAGCATATGTTCATATACCCAAGAATTTGAGACAAAAGTTGGACCATAAGTCAAAGAAATGCATTTTTCTTGGATATGGTCAAGAAGGACAATTTGGATATCATTTATGGGATCTTGAAATATGGTCAGTGTTCAGAAGTAGTGATGGCATTTTCAATGAGTCTAAGATGCATAAACAACCCATTAGGGAGGTTGAAGTGAGAAGAGTGGTGTTTGAGGAAACTAGTCCTCCGGTTAGCATGCATAAAAATGCTGCACATAGGGATGTTCAAGAGAATGTCCATTCAGATCAGTCTGCACATATTCCTGTTCAGCAACCATTGAGATGTTCTGCACGTGTTTCACATCCACTAATAGATATGTTTCAGGTTTAGATTTTGTTATGTTAACAGATTTTGGTGAGCCTTCTTGCTACAAAGAGGCTATGCAGACAGAGGATCATGTCAAGTGGGAGTGTGCCATGAAGAGTGAGTTGGATTCTATTCACAAGAATGGTACTTGGGATTTAATACCTTTGCCAAAGGGCACAAAAGCTTTACCATGTAAATGGGTATATAAGCTAAAATTCACATCAGATAGTGCTTCCCCAAAGTATAAAGCACGACTTGTTGCAAAGGGTTTTAAGCAACAACGTGGTCTTGATTTCGAGGAAATTTTCTCTCCAGTGGTCAAGATGACTACCCTGCGAATGTTGCTTGGATTCGTTGAAAAGAAGGACTTAGAGCTTGTCCAAATGGATGTGAAAATTGCCTTCTTGCATGGAGATCTTACATATGAGATCTATATGGAACAACGAGAGGGTTATGTAGTTCCTGGCAAGGAAAGTCTAGTTTGTAAGCTTAAGAAGAGCTTGTATGGACTTAAATAGTCCCCTAGACAATGGTATCAAAGGTTTGATGCTTTTATGAAGTCTCAAGGCTATTCTCGAAGCAATGAGGATCATTGTCTCTACACAAAGAGATGCTGAGATGGCAGTTTGATATGCTTGATACTTTATGTCGATAATATGCTGATTGTTGGAAAGTCCTCTTATGATTTGTCAATTCTCAAAAAAGAAGTTGATTCAGACATTCGATATGAAGGATTTGGGGGATGCCAAACATATTCTTGGCATGCGCATTACTCGTGATAGGTGCAAAAGATGAATATACTTGTCTCAAAGTGAGCACATATCCAAAGTACTTCACAGGTTCAATATGCAGGATGGAAAGGCATTGAGTACACCTTTACCCACATATGTGAAATTGAGAAAGGATGATTGCTCCAAATCAGATGAGGAAAAGGAATTCATGACCAAAATTCCCTATCAGTCTGTTGTTGGTAGTCTCATGTATGCTATGGTAGCTACAAGAACATACATTGCATTTGTAGTGGGAGTTGTGAGCAAATTTATGTCTAATTCTAGCAAGAAACATTGGGAAGCAGTCAAGATGATTTTTAAGATATCTGAGTGGCACTAAGGACAAGTGTCTATGCTTAGGTAGAGGGACAACATCCATTATTGGTTACACAGATTCTGACTATGATGGTTGTGTAGATAATCATAAGTCTACATCAAGGTACATTTGTCATTTTGTTGGAGGTGCTATCTCTTGGAGATCTCGTCTTCAAGAATGTACAACTGTTTCCACCAGAGAAGCAGAGTATGTTGCAGCGAGTGAGGCATGTAACAAAGCATTGTGGCTTTCTCGTCTTGCTTGTGATATGGCTTTACCTCAACATGTACCTCGTTTGCTCAGTGATAGTCAGAGTGCCATTGCTTTGGCTAAGAATCCAGTCTATCATGCAAAGACCAAGCACATTGAGGTGAGGTATCACTTCATTAGAGATTGCGTAGCCACTAAGCGCATTATTCTTGAGAAGTTTCTCACTCGAGATAATGCTGCAGATGCATCATCAATGAAAGTCATGAAGTAAAGATAATTTCCAAAAGAGGGTGTCCACATAGGACCATAGACATCATCGTGAACAAGCTACAATTTCTGAGTAGCTCGAACCGAACCATCTTTTGGAAAGGGGGAATGCTGCATTTTGCCTAAAATATAGCCTTCACAGACATGTTGTCCAAGTGCCTCAAGTTTGGGCAAAGAGGACACCATTTAATATTTCTGCAGGCATGGCAAACTAGCAAACTATAGATGACCAAAGGACGCATGCCAAAGCTTTGCATCTGACATAGCTTGAGAATGATTTACTACACATGTTGCATCATTCACAAATTTTTCATAATCTATGACCTTATACAGCCCACGAGATAAAATTCCAGAAGCAATAATCACGTTTCCATTTGACAGATCATGAACTATACATCTGTCACCAACAAATTTCACAACCAAACCAATCTTGGCTAAGGCTGAAACTGATAACAGATTCTTCTTGATCCCTAGCACAAATAAAGCATCTGACAATGTAAAAGAACTACCATCAGTAGTAGTCAGAATGATCTTACCAACTCCCATAACAAGATAAGAGGAGTTGTTGGCACTTGTAACAATATTCCCTGTAGGGGCAGGCTCGAGTGAAGAGAAGAACATGCAATGCGAGGAAATATGTTTGGTCACCCCACTATCAAAGTACCAAATATCTGAGTCTACTACAGACATGCACTACTCATGAGAAGATGGGTCAAAATTGCAAACAGTAGTAAATACCCATTCTTCATCCTGCACAAGAGTAGCACACTCTGTTTTTGGTGTAGAGGTCTTTGCAACAACCATTCCTGCCTCTTTCTTCTTTGCCTCTTTAGTAGCTAGTTTTGGACAACTCTTAATGACATGATCATTTGCTTTACAGTATTTGCAAAAAAATTTCTATTTTTTGTTAGATATGCTCAATACTACACCCTCAAGTGACCACAAATGATCCATGGTGCTCTAAGTTGTAAGGCCCCCATTATGAGGAGAAGCCATTGTGAGAGCCCAGACATTTGTGGAACCCTAACTTCCAAGTTAGATGAGGTCTATGTGTGACCGCTGATGGTTATAGATGATCTATGTGAGCCTAGCCATTAGGTTGGGTAGGGCATAAACTTCCGGGCCATTGGGTTGCTATTTAAGGCAAAAATAAAGTCCCTATGGTGTTTCGCGATTTCCCCATAGAACCTTAATGGGGGGAGTGTAGAGGGGGGCTTCCCCCCTTCTGCAGATATTGTGGTCGTGAGATATTGTCGGATTGTATATGTTACCAACTATTGAGTATCTCTCGACTGCGTTTATCTATACCGACTCCCCTTGTAAAAGCTATATAAGCATGGCCCAGGTCGAGATTTACATAGCATTGCACACTAGTAAGCCCTTCATCTAGAGTCTGTCTAGATCGACATCTAAGCTCCACATTGGGAGTGCACAGGTGGACAACACCATCATTGTAACTGCATTATGCTCGGGAATCTGAGAATTTGAGTTCTCTATCTCCTAGTCTCTGTCTATCTTTGTCTATGTTTTTCTCTCAATGTTGTGTACAGGTCTATTCCACTGTGCTATTATTTTCTTACATGGTATCAGAGCACAGGAGGCTCTGAGTGGTCCAAAAGCAAAAATGAAGAGGTTGTAGAGGTCTCAATAACAAAAAAGAGAAGATGTCAAGCAGTGCATCATCATCTACGACTGGAAATCATGGTGGTTCGTCAATAGGAGTAGGTGGAACATAGATAGGAGCAGCAGTGATGTCGGTCATCCCAACATTGTGGATATGACCACCAACCTTCACGGAAGGTAAACTTGATGGTATGAACTACACCCTGTGGAACTACATCCTTGTTGAATGATTCCTCTTGATGCTGATCTTCTACATGCTTGGAAAAGTAGAAATGCAGATGCACTCTATGCTCTAGTTACAAGTACTTATGATAGTGTTATGACTCTCATACAACACACTACCAAGGCATGTGAAGCATGGAACATATTGAGAAATCAATATGAAATTTGTAATCAGACATGGATTCAAAACTTGGAGAATCAACTCAACAGAAAGGTTTGCTGATGGGGAGACTATAGAGGTGTTTATCACTTGCATAAAGAATCTACGAGATCAAATGGCAGGAGCAGGTGTATAAAAGTCAAGCGAGGAGCTAGCTCGGTGTTGTCTTCGAATCTGTTCACCTAAGTTTGATGGTTTGGTAACTGCTCTTAATACTCAAACCAGACCTCAACCACTAACTTTTGAAGAATTCAGTGCCTTACTCATGGAGGAGGAGCTACAGCTCAAGGCAAGGAGTGGTGGTAGCAAAGGAGATGTTGCATTCATAGCAAATGCCAAAGGAGGCAAAGAGGACTCTTCAAAAGATGGAGACAAAAAGAAGAACGACAAAAAGAAGTTCAAGGCAGAGTGTTTCCACTACAAGAAGAAAGTACACAGAATCCAAGACTGTCACATCAAGAAGCCAAAAGAGAAGAGTGGCTCTTCAAAAGGTGGCATGGGCAAGGAGTCTGCCAACACAACAGAAACAAAGCTTGAGTTATTTGTTACAATAGAGGAGGTGTGCTCCTCAATTGAAGATTCAGGAACATATGACTCATGGGGTGTTGGACAGTGGTGCATCTCGTCACATGATGAGCAGAAAAGACCTTTACACTTCCTTACAGCCTCTAAAGGAACCCATCATAGTAAAGGTAAAGAACAATGCAAGATGTCCTGCAGAGGGTGAAGGTACGGTTTCTTTCATTAACTCTAATGGCGATATAGAAAGCATTCAAATGTGTTGTATGTTCCACAAATAAAACAAAATCTACTTTCAGTAGCTTCTATAATTGATCAAGGTCATCAAGTATCTTTCAGTAAGACGAGAGCTAAGATTATGGAGAATAACAACAACATTGTTGGGACTGGCATAAGGAGGAACAACCTGTTCTTACAACCACTACAAATGTGGGCACAAGTAAGCTATGGCATGAGAGATTCAGCTACATTGGATATCTTGTATGGAAGGAGATGTATCACAGGGGTATGGTTGCACACCTACCATCGATTGCAGAAATGAAGGAACAATGTGAAGCTTGCATGATGGGCAAGCAACACAGGAAGGTGTTTCCACAAGAAAGCAAGAACAGGGCAAGCTATCCTCTAGAGTTGGTGCATGCTGACTTGTGCGAAAAAATGCCTACACAGGCCTTGGGCGGATCTTCCTACTTCATGTTACTTGTCAACTACTATAGCAAGAAGATGTGGGTGTACTTCCTTCACGATAAGGCTCAAGCTTTTGGTAAGTTTAAAGAATGGATACAGCTTGTTGAAACTGAAACAGGGAAGAAGATGAAGAAATTCATGACAGATGATGGTGTTGAGTTCACATCAACAGAGTTTGAAGATTTTTGCAAGAGTAAGGGAATGAAGCATTAACTCATAGTGGTAGATAGTCCTCAATGGAATGGTGTTGCAGAACATCGGAATGGAGCCCTCATGGAGATGGCAAGGTGCATGTTGAAAGGAAAGGGTTTTTCGAATCAATATTGGGTAGAGGTTGTCAACACTGTTGTCTACATCTTGAATCGAAGCTACACCAAGGCACTTGATGAAAAGACTCCACAAGAAGCCTACACTGGTAAAAAGCCTTTTGTTTCCCATTTCAAAGTATTTGGAAGTGAATGTTATGTACATGTTCCAGATAGGGAGAGAAACAAGCTTCAACCAAAAAGCATCAAATGTATCTTCTTAGGGTGCAGTGAAGATAAGAAGGCTTATAAGTTTTATGATCCTGAGGCTCAGAAGATCATGGCGAGTTGCGATGTGGTGTTTAAGGAGGAGAAACCACATGCGGTGGAGGAGGAAAAGAGAGCTTCCACTTTATCATCAGGCAAAGGGGCGATCCACCATGAATCTGTTGATATATTTAGGTAGTGACGTGTGTGAACACACTAGGACCGCCGGGGCACTTTTTTCCCTCTTTAGGAGGTTTTTTTTCCCCCGGCTTGTATATATGCCTATTGCCCTAATGGGCTACTTATCTTTGTACATTCTCTAGTAATACATTCATTATTGTGTGTTTGTGCTCCAAGCTTCTTCTTCTTCCTTGTGCTGTTCGCGTGCTTCCGCAGACGTCTAACTCCAACAATTGGTACCAGAGAAGGTCATCGCTTCATCTAGGGTGCCGTCGACACTCCTCCATTTGTAGTCTCACAATCACACGAATTTTGATGAGCATACTCAGCGTGTTTCCGAGATTGAAAAGCTTCGTTCTGTGGTGCTGAAATCGCGATCTGAGCTCGTTTCGGCCTCCGAATGCACTATCACAGTGCTTGTGCAGGCTATTTCGTCTTTTTGTGCCAAAGGTATATACTAGTTTCTGTTCGCCAGTTTAAGCGTCTCAAAGTCTGCTACAGGTCTAGCAGAATTCGTCTGGGCTGTTCCGTTCAACTTTTTGAGATACAGTCAATTTGCTGCATCAAGGTATTTTAGTCACCGGCCATGGCTGAAAGCAGTGATATATTCTGTATGTTGGCTGTTGAGGATAAGTTGGATGGTACCAACTACCCATTATGGGCTTATATGATGCGAGATGTATTGGTTGCAAAAGGATTGTGGAACATTGTGTAGGGTGTTGAAAGACGTCCTGTTACACCTGTAACGACAAGTACTACAAATACAGGTGCTGGAGCTGATGAAGATGGTGTCGAAGATGATATTCCGTAGATTCCTATTCGTGCTACTGTTTCTACTGCACCTACTGCATAGCAGATTCGCTAGGATGGCAGAGATGCCCAGGCACATGCATTGATAGCTTTGTCTATCAAACATGCCATTATTCCTCACATTCGCTCTTGTAGAACAGCTAAGGATGCTTGGTATACACTTACCACATTGTACCAAGCTAGGAATGAGGCTCGTACTGCTTACCTCCGAAAACAGTTGGACATTGAGCACATGAATGAAGGTGATTCTATGGATAGTTTCCTAACAAAGATCAAAGACTTGAAGGAACAATTGATTTCTGCTGATGAGGTTATACCAGATAGCTCACTTGTGCAAACCGTTTTGAATGGTCTTCTTGACTCATATAAGAGTTTTGCTTCTACTCTTCGGTTGATGATGAAAGGCAATCCGAATGCCTTATCATTTGAGGACTTAGTCACTGTTCTGTTGCACAATGATCAGTCCAGGCAAAATAGGTCCATTATGCGAGTTGCAAATCAAGCTTTCCTGGCTAATCAGAAGGGCAAAGGAAAGTGGAGGTCTTCAACTAGTAAGCAGAAATCTGCTAATTCTGCGTATTCGAAGAAGGAAGATAAAGATGAGAAGAAATCAGAAAAGCAGAAATTGTTTTGTAAGTACTGTAAAGGGAATGATCATATCATAAAGAAATGTCCAAAACTGGCTGCTAAAGACGCAAAGAAGAAAGAGGTTCGAATGGTTGTTGCAGAGGCCTCTACACCAAAAACAGAGTCTGCAAATCTTGTGCAGGAAGAAGAATGGGCGTTTACTACTGTCTGCAGTTTTGACCCATCTTCTCATGATCAATGCATGTCTGCAGTAGACTCAGATGTTTGGTATTTTGACAGTGGGGCAACCAAACATATTACCTCGCAGCGCAATTTCTTCTCTTCACTCGAGCCTGCCCCTTCAGGGAATACTGTTACATGCGCCAGCAACTCCTCTTATCCTGTTATGGGAGTTGGTAAGATCATTTTGACTACTGCTGATGGTAGTTCTTTCACTTTGTGAGATGCTTTATTTGTGCCAGGGATCAAGAAGAATCTGTTATCTGTTTTTGCATTAGCCAAGATTGGCTTGGTTGTGAAATTTGTTGATGACAGATGTACAGTTCATGATCTGTCAAGTGGCAATGTTATTATTACTTCTCGCATTTTATGTCGTGGGCTGTATAAGCTCATAGACTATGAAAGATCTGAAAATGATTTGGCATGTGCAGTAAATGATTCTCAAGCTATGCCAGATGCAAAGCTTTGGCATGCACGCTTTGGTCATCTGAATTTTGCTTGTTTGCTACGCCTGCAGAAATCTGAAATGGTGTCCTCATTGCCCAAACTTGAGGCACCTGGAAAACATGTTTGTGAAGGCTATATTTTGGGCAAAATGCAGCGTTCATCCTTTCCAAAAGATGGTTCAGTTCGGGCTACTCAGAAATTGCAGCTTGTACATAGTGATGTCTGTGGTCCTATGCAGACACCTTCTTTTGGAAATTACCTTTACTTCGTGACTTTCATTGATGATTTTTCCAGGCATGCATGGGTATATCCATTGAAGGAAAAGTCCGAAGTGTTCATGTGCTTTAAACAGTTTTTGGTTTTGGCTGAAAATCTGTCAGCATGTAAAATGGGCACCCTGCGTTCTGATCGAGGGGGGGGATATATATCTTCTGATTTTAATGCATTTCTGGCTGAACGTGGGATAAAACACGAGTGTACAGTGTCGTATACACCTCAACAGAATGGAGTTGCTGAACAAAAGAACAGGTCACTCATGGAGATGGCGAGGTGCATGGTCAAGAGTCAGGCTTTACCACATAGTTTCTGGCTTGAGGCTATCATGTGTGCAGCATATGTACTGAACAGGTGTCCCACTAAAGCACTGTAGTCTATCACTCCATATGAGGCTTGGCATGACCGCAAGCCATCTGTTGCTCATCTGCGTGTTTTTGGTTGTTTGGCATATGCACTAGTGCCTGAACAACATCGTAGAAAATTGGATGATAAGGAAGTAAAATGTATTTTTGTTGGGTACAGTTCTGAAAGTAAAGGCTATCGTCTGTATCATCCACAGACTAAATGCATTTTGGTTAGCTGTGATGTTGTCTTTGTGGAAGATGTTATTCAGCCATTGTTGTCATGTACTAAGGAGACATGTGTTAGCTCTAAAGACATGTATGATACTTTGATGCCTCTTTTTACAGGTGGATAGTCTAGTCTGGTCCTAATGAGGCAACTTCTCAGCCTTTGCAGGTTTCATATGATGATGCAAATCATTCCATTTCTGATGCAGATTTACATGATGCACTTGTTGATTAGAGAGCTGATATTGAGTAGGCAAAAACTATGCCAAAATGGTTGGTGCAGACTTTGCGTGACAGCAAATTAGATGCACCTTTGTCATATCGTACTCGTTCAGGCTCTCATAGTGCCTCCTTTGCATCAAATTGCTATGCTATGGCTGCGTCTAGTCTCTGTGATGAGAATGAGCCTATTTCTTTTGATGAAGCACAGAATTCAGAAAATTGGATGGCTGCTATGCAATCTGAATATGATGCTATAATGAAGAATGGTACATGGTCTTTATGTGACTTGCCTCCTGGCAAGAAGGCCATTGGCACTAAGTGGGTATACAAGCTGAAGCGTAAACCTGATGGTACAGTCGATAGGTATAAGGCTAGGCTTGTTGCAAAGGGTTATGCGCAGGAAAGAGGCATTGATTTTGATGAGACCTTTGCACCTACATGCCGTATGACTACTGTTCGGAGCATTTGTGCACTTGGAGCCCATCATGGTTGGAATGTACATCAGTTGGACATTAAAACAACATTTCTGAATGGTGACTTGCATGAAGAAGTGTATGTTTTTCAGCCCCGTGGCTTTGTGCAAAAAGGGCATGAAAACGAGGTGTGCAGGTTAAAGAAGGCATTATATGGTTTAAAGCAAGCACCACATGCTTGGTATGAGAAGATACATGCCTATCTGGTTGCACATGGTTTGAGAACAATCCAACTAAAAGCACCTTATATGTTAAGCGTGCTAATGATGCGCTTCTGATCATTGTTGTCTATGTTGATGACATGCTGCTCACTGGTCCTATTGAGGAGCATATTGCTGATTTCAAGGCTGATTTGCATGCCTCATTTGAGATGTTTGATTTGGGGCATTTGCATCACTATTTGGGCATTCAGTTTATGCGAGTTGATGGTGGAATGGCTTTGTGTCAAACAAAATATATTGACACATTATTGCAGCGTTTTGGCCTTGAAGATTGTAAGCCTATTGCCACTCCTATGGAGACAGGTTTACGATTGAGTCTTCATGATGTTGGAGATGCATTTGATGTTGTTCTCTATCAACAGGTTGTTGGATGCTTGATTTACTTATGCATTACTCGGCCAGATATTCAGTTTGTTGTCTCAGAGATGAGCAGGTTTATGCATTGCCCAGGAGTCACGCATTAGAAGGTGGTTAAGCGCATCTTTCGCTACTTGAGTGGTACTCGGCTACTTGGGTTGTTTTATCCCAAGGGGGGATCACTACTGCCAAATTTGCATGCTTTTTCTGACTCAGATTGGGCTGGTTGCTATGACACTCGTGTGTCCACCACTGGTTTTTGCTTCATGCTTGGTAGCTCATGTATATCTTGGTTGAGAAAGAAGCAGCCTACTATGGCCACTTCTAATTGTGAGGCTGAGTATAGGGCAGCTTTCACAGCGACTGTTGAGTGTGTGTGGCTCAGACGCCTTATGGATGATTTGGGTGTTGGCTAGTCTTCTGCCACCACCATCTTCAGTGACAGTCAGAGTGCATTGGCAGTTGCGAGGAACCCTGTGTTCCATGCTCACACTAAGCACATCGAGGTGCATTATCACTATTTCAGGGAGAGGTTCTCTGCTGGGGAGATTAGCTTGGCATATGTGCCCACGCAAGAGAACATTGCATACCTTTTCACGAAGGCTCTGCCTAGGGAGAAGTTTGAAGCTTTCCGCAAAGCTTTGGGCTTACTTCCTTTTGTGGAGTGATTTCCACATAGCTTGGAACTTCCTTATACATGAGTGCCAACTCCTTGTTCACCGCATCACTCCCAGGGGGGATTTGTTGATATATTTAGGTAGTGATGTGTGTGAACACACTAGGACCGTCGGGGCACTTTTTTCCCTCTTTAGGAGGTTTTTTTTTCCCTAGCTTGTATATACGCCTATTGCCCTAATTGGATACTTATCTTTGTACATTCTCTAGTAATACATTCAGTATTGTGTGTTTGTGCTCCAAGCTTCTTCTTCTTCCTTGTGCTGTTCGCGTGCTTCCGTAGACGTCTAACTCCAACAGAATCTGGCCCAACAGTTATCCCTTCTATACAAGAGAAGCAAGCATCATCTTCAGATGATGAGTCTGAAAGTCACCAACCTCCCAACACCCAAGTGGAAAAGCCATTGCCACATTGGGTGAGGCAGCTCTATGATTCTACAAACCCCTTTCCACAGTCACTAGAACAGGTTGTAGATGGACCGAGGTGATCACAGAGAATAGAGGAACAAAGACGGGCAAGTGCCCATATTGTAAACACAGCCATGATGGCTGATCTCATTCAAGAAGAAGCAAAGAAACCAACAAATGTGGAAGAAGCACTACACGATCTGAATTGGAGAGCTCCCTTCCAAACAAACTACAACAATATCATGAAGAATAGAACTTGGGAACTAGTGGATCCACCCCCTAAGCATAAAGTCATTGGCATGAAGTGGGTCTCGAAGCTAAAGTACAAGGCTGATGGTACTCTAGAAAATTACAAAGCAGGACTTGTTGCACAGGGCTACTCACAAGTTGAAGGCATTGATTTTTGTGAATCATTTGCCCCGACTGCAAGAATGACTACTATCCGGGTAGTACTAGCTGTGGTTGCACATAAGCATTGGCCAGTCTATCACATGGATGTCAAATCAGCATTCCTAAATGGAGACCTCAAGGAGGAGGTATATGTGTCTCAGCCACTAGGGTTTCAGGCTCCTCATTTAGAGAACAAGGTATGTAAGCTGAAGAAGGCATTATACAGGCTGAAACAAGCCCTTATGGCATGGTAGCAACGAATAGATAAGTATCTCTTGGATCTAGGTTTCAAAAGATGTGCTTTTGATCCTAACTTGTATGTTCTAAAGAGAGGAGGGAAGGCAATTATGCTTATACTCTATGTAGATGACCTTGTGATTATAGGAAATGATAATGCTCTTCTTCAACAAACAAAAGATGCCCTGAGTTCATAAGAAATCAAAGACTTGGGCATAATGAATTATTGCTTAGGCCTTGAAGTTTGCAAAGAGCCAGGGAAGATTTCCATCTCTCAACAAAAGTATGCAAGATAGAGATTGAAGGCATTCAACATGGAGGATTGCGAGGAAATTTCTACACCTATGGAGGTCAACACAAAATTATCTATTGAAGATACTTCACCTCCAGTGGATATTGGAAAATATAGGAAATTAGTTGGAAGTCTCATCTACGTGTGCAATAGCACACAAGATATCTGTTATGTTGTTGGAGTAGTAAGCAGGTTGTCTAATAAGCCTTGCCAAACTCATTGGAAGGCAAGCATGCAGATACTCAGGTATGTGAAAGGAACCACTGATTATGGTATTCTTTATGAAGAAGGATAATCTCTGGTCGAATATTGTGGCTCATCTTGGGAAGGAGATATTGATACCAGAAAATTAGTTTCTGGGTATTGCTTTTCTTTAGGATCAGGGATCTTCTCTTGGATCAGTAAGAAGCAACCGACTGTAGCATTATCTTCTATTGAAGCTTAGTACAAAGCTGCATGTGTTGCAGCATGTGCAGTAGTATGGCTGAGAAGGATCCTATGACACATAGGAATACAAGAACATGAGGCTATAGAGTTGAAGTGTGACAACCAAAGTTGCATGACCATCACCAAGAATCATGTGTTCCATGCACATACCAAGCACATAGAAATTTAGTATCACGATGTGTGTGAGTTCATTGAGGATGGGGTCGTGGAGATAAGCTATTGTCTAACTGAAGAAAATGGAGTAGACGTCTTCACCAAGGCTTTTAGGAGAGAGAAACTTCTTCGACACTTTCCAAAGCTTGGGATTAGACCAAGGAGGTAGTTCACCATAGGGTGGACATTGAGGGGGGGTGTTAGATATGCTCAATACTCCACCCTCAAGTGACCACAAATGATCCATGGTGCTCTAACTTGTAAGGCCACCATTATGAGGAGAAGGCATTGTGAGAGCTTGGAAATTTGTGGAACCCTAACTTCCAAGTTAGATGAGGTCTATGTGTGACTATTGACGGTTATAGATTATCTATGTGAGCCTAGCCATTAGGTTAGGTAGGGCATAAACTTCCAGGCCATTGGGTTGCTATTCAAGGAAAAAATAAAGGCCCTGTGGTGTCGTGCGGTTTCCCCATAGAACCTCAATGGGGGGAGTGTAGAGGGGGGCTTGCCCCCTTCTGCAGGGTCCGAGTGGCCTATCCCCCGGCTCGTAGGGTCGAGACATTAGGAATTCTAGTCATGGAGATATTGTCGGATTGTATATTTTGCCGACTATTGAGTATCTCCCGATTGCGTTTATCTATACCGACTCCCCTTGTAAAAGCTATATAAGCATGGCCCAGGTCGAGCTTTACATAGCATTACACACTAGTAAGCCCTTCATCTAGAGTCTGTCTAGATCACCATCTAAGCTCCACATTTGGAGTGCACGGGTGGACAACACCATCATTGTAACTGCATTACGCTCGACAATATGAGAATTTGAGTTCTCTATCTCTTAATCTCCATCTATCTTTGTCTATGTTTTTCTCTCAACTTTGGCTACAGGTCTATTCTGTTGTGCTATTATTTTCTTACATTTTTTTGATTTCTTCTCATCTTTGTCTTCCTTCTTCGATGTGCAGAATTAGCAGATTTATGCTTACTAGCAGAAGAGCTTCATTTTCCTTCGCCCTTATGACTAGCTACAAAAGCTTGATCTGCAACGCGCATAATAGACTTGTTTTGTGTGGACTTATCTTCCTACAATAAAACAGAAACTAACTCTTCAAATGTTTAGCCATCTGGATTGCCTTTCATCATCAAATGAGGAGTAGAAGCAAAACTCTGATATTGATTGGGAAGACCATTCAGAACAGTTTGCACGAGTGTTTTGTCAAGAAGGAATTCATCATCAGAAATCAATTGTTCCTTCAAATCCTTGATCTTTTTCAAAAAATTGTCCATAGAATTGCCTTCATTGATGTGCTCACTCTCGAATTGTTTTCGGAGGTAAGCAACACGAGCCTCATTCCAAGCTTGTTACAATGTGGTAAGTGTATCCCAAGCATCCTTGGCTATTCTGCAAGAGTGAATGTGAGGAAGAATGGCACGTTTGACAGACAAAGCTATCAATGCATGTGCCTAAGCATCTCTGCCATCCCAACGAATTTGCTCTACAATAGGTGCAACAGGAACTGCAACATGAATAGGAATGTGAAGAATATCAACATCTTCAATGCCATCTGCATCAGTTTCAGTACCTGTATTTGCAGGTGTAATAGGACATTTTCCAACACCCTGCACAATGTTCCACAGTCCTTTTGCAACCAATACATGTCGCATCATATAAGCCCACAATGGGTAATTTGTACTATCCAACTTATCCTCAACAACCAACATATGGAATACATCATTGGTTTCCGCCATGGCTACTAACTGAAATACCTTGATGCAAAAAAATGATTGTATCAGAAGAATTTGAATAGAACTATGTTGATGAGTTTTGTGAAACCTATAATAGACTTCGAGATGCTTATACTGGTGAACCGAAACATGTATATATCTTTGGTACAAAAAGACAAAATAACTTGCATAAGCATTGCGATAATTCATTTTTAGGTCGAAACAATCTCAGATCACGATTTCAATGAAGCTTTTTGATCTCTTAATCACCTTGAGTATGCTCACCAAATTTCATGCGATTTTGAGATTGCGACCGAAGGGGTGTCGATGATGCCCTAGATGAAGCGGCAACCTACTCTGATACCAATCGTTGGAGTTAGACATCTGCGAAAGCACACAAACAGCACAAGGAGAAAGAAGAACCTTGGAGCACAACACACAATACTGAATGTATTACCACTAGAATGTACAAAGATAAGTAACCTGTTAGGGCTATAGGTGTATATACAAGCGAGGGGAAAAAACCTCCTAAAGAGGGAAAAAACTGCCTCGGCAGTCATAGTGTGTTCACACACATGACCACCTAAATATATCAACACAAAACACCAAGATAAGTGACATCAAAAGTATGCTTCAAATCAGCCATAAGAATTTCAAGTTTTGGATCACATGACCCACTCAAGAGTATGTCATCGACATAAAGAACAAGCACCATAATATCAGCCCCATCTTTGTGTACATAGAGTGTGCTTTCAATTGGACTACATGTGAAGCCAAGAGTAATCAAGTGCTTATGGATTTTGTCATACCATACATGTGGAACTTGCTTGAGACCATAGAAGGCTTTATGCAAGTGAAAAGTCATATGTTCTTGCCCTTTCATGGAAAATCCAGGAGGTTGCTTCACATAAACCTCTTCTTGCAAATCACCACTCAAGAAAGTTATTTTTATTTCCAATTGATGTACTTTTCAACCTCGATGGGCAGCCAATGCAATCATGGTACGAATGGTAGTCATGTGTGAAGTAGGTGCAAAATTTTCCTCATAGTCAATGAAATATTGTTGTGCATATCCTTTGGCAACCAATCTAGCTTTGTAGCAATCAATCTTACCATCAAACTTTCTCTTAATCTTGTAAACCCACTTTGTACCAATGGCATTTTTTTCCTTTTTGGCAATTCACATAAGTCCCAAGTACAATCCGTATGCATGGAATCCATTTCTGATTGCATAGCGCTCATCCATTGTAGATCATCACATGCATCTTCAAAAGTAAGTGGCTCTTCATTACATGTTGTTGCAATAAGAGAATAATCCACAAAATGACTTGATGCATGGTGAGAGCTTGATCTTGTTCTACCAAGTAAAGGTGCACTCAATTTGATGTCCTGCAAAGTTTTTTTCAGCCACTTTGGCATAGTTTGTGCACTCTTGATAGACATGCATTCATTATGTAATACATCTTCAACATGTATATCATGCATGGGCCGAATTTCATGCTCATTTTCAACCATATTTTGATGCAAATGTACAGCCATATGTGGTTGGAAATTTCCAACAGTTTCGACAATTTTTTGTTGAAAAATTTTAGCCATGTTTGGCTCGAAATTCTCTACATTTCCATCTCTAATTTTTGCTATAAATTTTCAGCCCTTTGAGCCTCAATTGGCTGTTCTACATGGCCATAGTCAAGTGCACCACTTTGGAACAAAGCCATGAGTGTATCAAACACATCTTATGAGCTAATTGTTGGTTGTTTTTTGCATTCAAGTAGAGGAAAAAGTGAATTTTCAGCAAATACCACATCTCCACTCACAATAATTGTGTTTTTCTTATCCCTTACTTTTAGCACTTTAACCAAAAAATATACATTTCTTTGCCTTGTCATCAAGTTTGTGATGTTTTTGTGATGGCAGAAGAACATATGCCAAACAACCAAACACACACATGACTAACATTGGCTTATGTCCATTCCAAGCCTCATAATGAGTGATGACTCTCAATGATTTTGTAGGGTAGTGATTCAACACATAGTTTGCACACATGACCGCTTCCATCCAAAACTTATGAGGAATGTGCTTTTCTTTAACCATACATCATGCCATTTCAAGAAGTGTTCTATTTTTATGTTCAGCATCAGCATTTTGTTGAGGTGTATATGGCACCATACATTGGTGTGAAATACCTCTTTCACAAAGAAAATCATTAAACTCATGTGACATATTCACCACCACGATCCGTGCATAGAGTCAAAAGCTTGTGTGAAGAAAAATTTTCAGCCATAGCTAAAAATGCTAGAAGCAAGAAAATACCTCATTGTTTGCTTTCATAGGATACACCCATGTATGGCAAGTAGCATCATCAATGAAGGTAACAAAATTTACATGCTTCCCAAAAGATGGAGTCTTGATGGACCACATAGATCACTATGAACAAGCTACAATTTTCGTATAATGTGACTATCTTTTGGAAAAGAAGCACGATGCATTTTTCCAAGAATGCAACTTTCACATGCATGCTTTTCAATGAACTCAAGTGTTGGCGAAGTGATAACCATGTCCTTCTTTTGCAAGTAAAGCAAACTATTGAAGTCCAAGTGACCAAAACGAGCATGCCAAAGCTCCATTTTAGCCATGGAATAAGTATGATAAAACAAGGCATTCGGGGCAACCCTCTTGTATGTATCCATGCAATACAAACCATTACATAATGTATTGGACATCACAATAATATCACCATTGCTGAAATCATGAATCATACACTTGTCATCAACAAAGCATACATGAAATCTAGCTTTGGCAATCAACAAAACTAAAATTAAGTTCTTCTTGATATCGGGTACATACAATGCATTTTTCAAGAGAATCACACCTTCATTTGTAGTCATAAGCTCAATTTCTCCTACTTCAATGATAGGATAACATGTCCTCCTTTGGGTGCATCTTTCAAAGATGAAAAAAACTTTTTGTATGAAGTTAATATGTGCTTTGAAGCTCCACTATCAAAGAACCAATCCGAATCAACTTCACTCACAACCATACATTTAGAATGCAAAGATGGATCATAATGACATGTAACAACACATGTCCAAAAATCTTGAGCTATGTTAGCTTCCTCATTCTTTGCATTTGTTGAATTTTCAGCAATAGACATGCCAAATTCCTTCTTCTTTTCATTGCGCTTAGCAAGCTTTCTACACTCACCAATAGTATCATGATCCTTTTGGCAATATTTGCATCTCTTCTTCTTTTTCAAATCAACATCATTAGAGGAATGAGTGGAAGAGGGAGGTTGAGGCTTTGGTTTTGATGAACCTGAAGCTTAACCATACTTGCTTTTCCCCTTTTATGAGATACCAAATGCTTGTGTTCCCTCAATCAAACCACTCGTGTTCACTCTAGATTACTCTTCTGTAAAAGAAGAGACACAACCTCATCAAATGCATACATATTGGGATTTCCTTTTGCAACCAAACGGAGTGTAGTAGTAAAACTTTGAAAAGATTCTGGTAGTCCTTTCAACAATGTAGAGATGAATGATGCATCTGGAATAATCTCATCCATGTTTGCCAATTGCTCTTTCAAGTCCTTGATGTATGTCACATACACATCCATAGACTCATTTTCAGCCATACATACATCCTCAAGTTGCTTCCTCAAGTATACAACACATGCTTCATTACGGATGGCATACAAAGAAGCAAGAGTGTCCCATGCATGTCTTGATGTAGAACATCACCGAATGTGTGAAACTATATGACACCATAGAAAACACAATCAATGCATGATTTTGAGCATCTTTTCCATCCCATCTAAGCTTCTCCTGTGTAGGTGGAGAAGGAGTAACCATTGTACTTGAAGAAGAAGCTCCATGTGTGACAAAAGACTGTGAAGTAGAAGAACCTACAGGTCTTAGATCTACATCTTCCACTATGTTCCAAAATTGTTTTACAACAAGAACATGCTTCATCATGTAAGACCACATTGAATAGTTGGTCCCATCAAGCTTATCTTCAGCTTGAAGCATGGAAAACAAGTAATTGATGCCTGCCATTTCATGAAAGAACAAGAATGTGACAAAATCTTTACTTCAACGAAAGCTGAAATGAATGCTAAAATTTTAGCTCATAAACCGTAACTCTGATGGAGATTCCAACAGCACGAATGACTTCAAAATGGGGGTAAAACCTCAGTGCAACTAGAGAAAATGTTTCTTGGCTGCTGAAATTCACTGTTCTAAGGGTGTCATGATGCCCTAGATGAAGCAGTGACCTGCTCTTATAGCAATTGTTGGAGTTTGAGGTCAGTAGAAGCACATGAACAACACAAGGAAAAAGAAGAATCTTGGAGCACAACACACAATATTGAATGTATTAGCAAGAGAATGTACAAAGATAAGTGACGTGTTAGGGTTATAGGCGTATATACAAGTCGAGAGAAAAAACCTCCTAAAGAGGGAAAAAGGTGTCTCGATGAACACGACCTAAATATATCAATAATCGACGAGTAGTAGGTCTACCCATTTTGATCAATTCTTAAAGGGAAGATTGGATTTTGAGATAGCACAACTGGCCCGCTTTGATGTAGTCCTAAGTAAAAAGTGGCATGCCAGGAAACGACTAGTCATAGATTTTGCTTCACATGTTTATCAATTTGAGCGTGAGGAGAGGTGAGAACTAATCCGTGGAGAGCCAGATCTCCAAGAAACACGATTAGTGATTGCAATCAAGTTGCTCAGGATCGATTGTGAATATATTTACTTTCTTTATTTTGTGTATTCATCGTGTGTAGTGATGGATCTTGCAATCAATGAAACTCTAGTTGGAGTGCTCAAGTACTTCAAAGAAAGTAAGAGCAAAATTCCAAGAGTTTTTTTTTTTAAGAATTACCTTCATGTTTACCTCCTTACAGGAACATTCAATAGAGAACCAATTTGGTACTAAGAGCAAGTCCGACTGCTTGACCACCATTTTGAATGATCTTGCAAGAGGAGAATGAAGTTTGCAAGGTCATGGATGGGTATTTGCAAAAAGGGTTGATCAGACCCAACTATTGGCCCTTTGCAGCAGCACTTCTTCTAGTGAAGAAGAAAGATGCATCTTACATGATGTGCATCAACTACAAAGCACTCAATAAGATTACCATCAAGCACAAATATCCCATGCCCATGATAGATAATATTTTAGATGCTCTAGGTATAGCTATTGTATATATTAAGATAGATTTGAAAAGTGGTACCACCAAATTAGAGCAAAGGAACAAGATGTATATAAAACAACTTTCAGGACCCCTTTTGGGCATTATGAGTATTTAGTTATGCAATTTGGTTTGACTAATGCACCTGCTACTTTCTTGATGTTAATGAATGATAATCTATGATCATTCATTGGAAAGTTTGTTGTGGATTTTTTTGATGACTTGTTGGTGTATAGTAGGTTTGTACATGAGCATGAAAGTCATTTAAGATTAGTGTTAAATAAGTTAAAAGAAAAACATTTGTTTGTAAATCCAGATAAGACTCAATTGTTTCTTCTAGAGATAGAGTATTTAGGGATGAGAGGCAATTACGATCATTTCTAGGACTTTTCAGTTTTTATCAGAAATTTGTTTCCTCTTATTCATCAATACCAGTGCCTATGACGAATTTGATTCAAGGCAAAGTACCATTTGCATGGAAGTAAGAGCAACACAAAGTTTTGATACTCTAAAATAAGTTTTGTTAGAGGCTCTTATACTTAAAGTGGTAGATCCACAAAAACCATTTGAGTTGGAGACAGATGCTAGCGGTATAGCCATAGGGGTAGTCTTGAGCCAAGATGGTAGGCCAATAGCTTTTGAAAGCAAAAAGTTGAGTAATTCATAGCACAATTGACTAGAGCATGAACAAGAGTTATATGCAGTGGTGCATGCTCTAAAAGTCTAGAGACACTACCTTTATGGTGAAGACTTTAAGGTATACACAAATTGCCATATACTCAAGTACTTTTGTAGTCAGCCAAATCTTCAAGGCAGACAAGCTCATTGGATACAGCTCATGTAGTAGTTTTACATGGAAATTTGTATAGAAAAGGCAAAGAGAATGTTGTAGCTGATGCATTATCATAGATAGTGTATCAAATGAGCTTTAGAATTTTAGAAAGCTCATTGCTTCAAGATATAAAGGAAACACAAGTGGAAGATCCACATTTGTTATAGATCATTAGAGCCATTAGTGATGACTCTATTATAGGAGACAAGGTAGTCCTAGCTGTCTCTTCCCCTATTAAAGCAAACAACTCAAGTCCATATTCCATTTTCCCAATGGATAATGGAGTAGTAAAAATGGAAAGGAAAGGTTTTCATGCCAGATTCTCGAGATTTGAGAAGAAAAGTCATGCATGATAACCATGATCTTCCTTGTGCAGGGCATCTTGGTGTTGATAAGACCATTCAGCTTCTTAGAAGAACATTTTGGTGGCCTTGATTAGCCAGAGATGTCCACAAATATGTTCAACAATGCTTCATGTGTCAATTCAACAAGGCGAAAAGGGTTAAGACCATGTCTTTTACATCCTTTACAGATTCCATAGCACAATTGGGATAGTGTATCCATGGACTTCATAGTGGGCTTACCACGGACCCAAAGGAAGCGGGATACTATCCTAGTTGTGGTAGGTAGATTCAACGAGATGGCTCATTTCATACCCATGCAAGAGATGATAGAAGCTCCACAAGTAACAGAGCTATTTGTCTAGCATGTCTTCAAATTCCATAGGTTACTGACATCCATAGTTTTAGATAGGGATGTTAGATTCACAGAACACTTGTAGAAGTTTGTATTTGACAAATTGAAAGTTTCATTGAAAATCAGTAGTGGTGATCATCCACTGATGGATGGTGAGACCAAGAGGGTCAACCAAATTTTGGAGGACATGTTGAGAGCATATGTGTCTAAGAGGCAAAAAGATTGGGATAGTTATTTGCCACAACAAGAGACCTCATAAAGTGAGAAGAATGTCTCCTTTTGAGATGAACTATGGCATGAATCCCATTGCACCCAATACCATAGGAATGCCAAAGAAATGTCCTACTACTTTGGAGTTCCTGGCGAGCCTCCAAGAAAATTTAGAAATGGCTAAAGCCAAGATGCAACAAGCAGTTGATAAGGCAAACGAATATGCTAGCAAGAAGAGATCTCCTAGAATGTTTGAGGAAGGAGATACATTTTTTCTTCAAGTGCTAGCGAGATCTATGTCACTATCCACAGGGAAGTATACTAAAGCTTTGGCCAAGGTTTTGTGGACCTTGGAAGATAGTTAAGAAGCTTAGTGATGTTTCATATCGATTAGAGCTTCCTCTAGATTGTAGAGTCCATCCAATGTTTCATGCCAATAAACTTAGAAAGTATATTCTTGGAGAGGATAATCTAATAGGGGGTATTGTTTCTTTGTAGAAAATTGATAGCACATATCATTCTCCAGGTAGGATACTAGATCAAAAACAGAAACGGTTCAAAAACTATGTCATCCAAGAGTATCTAGTAGCTTGGAGAGGATTACTGCTTATAGATTCTACTTGGCAACTAGAATTTCTAGTTTGAAAGTACTTTCCCTCACTGATCATTGAGGATAATAGTCTTTAGAAGGGGGGAGAGAGTATTAGACACTGGTCTACAGAGACCACTCCATGTGTGTGTGGGGCGAGGGCCAGCCATAGCCAAGGTCCCTAGCTCGGGGGATATCCTAAGGTATTCAATGGTAATGGGGATGAGTGTTGCATGGTGGCCACATGTCAGCACTAGATGATTCCAGAGCATTACTATTTTGGATGTAAGGGGATATATTGGATGGAAGGAGAGTGGCACACACATCATTCACAAGTCTTATTTTCAATAGAGATTTTAGGCTAGTCTTACAAATGATGGTGCTGACAACATATTTTTCTTGATCCCTGGGACCTATAAAGCATATGAAAATGTGAAAGAATTTGCATCAGGAGTAGTAGAATTATCTTCTTCCATTACAAGATAAGAGGATTTCTTAGTACATGTGATAGTATTCCCTGTAGGGGTAGGCTCAAGTGAACTGAAGAAACTAGGCTTTGGGGTAATAGGTTTAGTTGCCCACTATCAAAGTACCGAACATCTAAGTACATTGCAAACATATAATGCTCATAAGAAGATGGTTCATAGCTGCAAATAGTAGTAAATGACCATTCTTCATTTGGAACAAGATTAGCATACTCTATTTTAGGTGTAGAGGCCTCTACAATAACCATTACAATATCTTTCTTCTTTTCCTCCTTTGCATCTTGTTTCGGACAACTCTTTATGACAAGATCATTTGCCTTACAGTACTTGCAAAATTATTTCTTCTTTTCTATTTTCTTGTCATCTTTGTCTTCTTTCTTTGAGTGTGCAACATTAGCATATTTTTGTGGAGGTTTCCTTCTCAACAATGATATCAGAGCCTGCATACATTTACGAGGTGTCCTTCTCGACATATGGTCATGATTCGTGATGTCTGTTTGCAATTCAACATCTATTCCAGTTTGTTAATTCTCATCGGGTCCAAGTTTGCATTTGTCAATTCACGTTTTTTTTTGTTCATAGGTGTCTTTTTCCAAATTTTTCAAATCTATTATTATGCTCCTGTCACACTATGACATTGTGCTCACTGTACTCATTGTGCTCACTATAACACTATGCATTGTTCTGGTTCGCTTATCAAATTTGCTTATCAAGTTCATTTATCAAGTTCATTTATCAATTCGGTTATCCATGCGGTTACTCACTATGCTCACTGTACTCACTATGCTCATTAACACACTAAGCATTGTTCCTGTTCCAATTTAGTTATCAAATTTGGTTATCAAGTTCGTTTATCAATTCGGTTATCCATGCGGTTACTCCAAGGCATCGACTAAGGCATACAATAATGACATAACTTTGGCATCTTCGGCTTCTCTGGCACTCATGATTCTCTTGGTTCACTTTGGTTCCCTTTGGTTCTCTTTGGTTCCATTGGCAGTCATTGGCTATGTGTGAACCTTCTCTAACTAATGTGTGGCAATAAGAGCTCACTTTTTTCCCTAGTTAGCTCACTTATTTCCGTAGTTAGCTTACTTATTTCCCTAGTTAGCATGTGGGGGATTTGAACCCACTACCTCTCACTTACAAGAGAAATGTACCCCATCCCTTTTAATTGATATTTAACATAATTTCTCACACTCTCTTTCCTTATTTCTTTATTTATTTATCTAACACTATTATTTATTTTCTATAATTTTTTTATATTTTTCCAAGAAAAGATATTTCTTTTTCTAGTTCAATTCCACTATTGCTAAAATTCTTTTCATATGTTTAGTAATAGTTTTGGTTCTATATAAGGCCATGGATCCTACCCATATTATAGAGGATTTTGGTAAGGTATCTATTAAATGTTATTTATTAAATGTATTTTGCCTAATCATGGTAAGTTATTTATTAAATGTATATTTTTTTGCATCATGGTTTTCCAAAAGTTACTTTATCAGATTGAGATGTTTGTTTTTTGTAATCACTTTTGGGTTGCATTATTTCAAAATTTAGGAACCAAAATAGACTTTAGCTCTACATATAATTCATAGTCACATTAACTTCTAGTTTTCCATTTCCATGCCTGTGTTTTTATATGGAATATGCTTATGATTGTTCAGTGATGGGACATGTGACTGGCTATACGTGTCTATTTTATTCTTATCAACTCAGGTCAGTTGCTCGTCAACTGGGAGGCATGTTATACTTTATGGAATAATGGAATGTTATATGGATTTTAATGTCGTAAGGTTTTTAATGTGATAGTGTTTTGATTTAGCAGATGAAGAATCATGAGGGCTTGAATGCAGGTGGACTTATTCATATATTTTTGAAGATAGTTAAAAGATAGTATTTTAGATTTTTTTTAAAAATAGTAGATCGCTTAGAAAGCGATGTTTTTGTAAAAAAAGTAGACGGTTTAGAAAGCGATGATTTTGTAAATAAAGAAAATCTTTGTAAACGCATGCTTTTCGAAGTGCCGCCCTCATTTATCTTCAATTCAGGACATAATGAAAAATACCTATAAATACACATACTCTCATAGACTCGTCCATCAAAGTATGTGGGGGGATATTGTATCCAGTCTTGTGTTCATTCTCTTGTCCGTCTCTCTCTCTCTATTCTCTGTATGATTTTGTGAGATTTCATTTCTATACTATCTCTGCATACGTGCATCTGCAGGATCCAATCAATAAAGAAGTTTGGGCACAACACAATTATGAATGTAGTGCCAAGTGAATGTACAGAGATGAGTGACCCATTAGGGTTATAAACATATATAAAAGCTAGGGGAAAAAACCTCCTAAAGAGGGAAAAAGGTGCCTCAACTATCCTAAGAGTGTTAACATGGATCACTACTAAAATATATCATCAAGAATGGCATCAACATTTAGAGAAACTTTAGCAACTCCCAAGTCTTTACACATAACACATATTGAAGCTAGTGTTGAACATGAAACGACCACTCCATAGGTTGAATGAAGTGAAAAAGTGTTCATATTTTGACTCTTGGATATCATGATGAAGCTTGAGTGGATCCCACTCTAATTTCTCTACTCCATGAATGGTTAATATAATTCAGTCTCCTATCATGTTGATCCGGAAGGGGAGTGTTTTGAGGAGTGTCAAACACTTTCTTTGCC
Source organism: Ceratopteris richardii (assembly GCA_020310875.1). Lineage (NCBI taxonomy): Eukaryota > Viridiplantae > Streptophyta > Polypodiopsida > Polypodiales > Pteridaceae > Ceratopteris > Ceratopteris richardii. The sequence goes on along the minus strand of CM035443.1, from coordinate 16,941,895 downwards.
CCATAACCAACTTGAGATCATATACCAAAATGATAAAGAAGGGGTGCCAACCATCAAAATCGTCCATGGATCATCGATTCCACTTATCAATGCTAGTGCGGCTTAGGAGGGGTGTCAGTCACACATTGATACCAATGCCCACCCCACTACCACCCCTTAGGTGGTCTATTGTTAAGAACCATATTGTAAGAGTTCGAGGTCTACAAAAGCACACAAACAACATAAGGAAGAAGAAGAAGCTTGGAGCACAACACACAATACTTAATGTATTACCACTAGAATGTACAAAGATAAGTAACCCGTTAGGGAAATAGGCGTATATACAAGCTAGGGGAAAAAAAACTCCTAAAGAGGGAAAAAAAGTGCCCTGATAGTCCTAGTGTGTTCACACACATCATTACCAAAGTATATCAACAAATCCCTCGTGGGAGTGGTGCAGTGAACAAGGAGCTGGAACTCATGTATAAGGAAATACCAAACTATGTGGAATCAATCCACAAAAGGAAGTAAGCCCAAAGTTTTGTGGAAAGCTTCAAACTTCTCCCTAGGTAGAGCCTTTGTGAAAAGATATGCAATGTTCTCCTGCACGGGCACATATGCCAAGCTGATTTGTCCAACAGAGAACCTCTATCTAACATAATTCACCTCAATGTGCTTAGTGCGAGCATGGAACATAGGGTTCTTCGCAACTACCAATCCACTCTGATTGTCAATGAAGATGGTGGTGGCAGAAGACTAAACCAACACCCAAATCAGCCATAAGGCGTGTGAGCCACACACTTTCAATAGTCATTGTGAAAGCTGCCCTATATTCAACCTCACAATTAGAAGTGGCCACAATAGGCTCCTTCTTGCTCAACCAAGATATGCATGAGCTACCAAGCATGAAGCAAAAAAAGCTGGTGGATACACGAGTGTCATAGGAACCAGCCCAATGAGAGTAAAAAAAAACCATGTAAATCTGGCTGTAGTGATCCCCCTTCCGATTAAACAATCCAAGTATTCGGGCACCACTCAAGTAGCGAAAGATGCACTTAACCGTCTACCAATGCTTGACACCTGGGCAATGCATAAACTTGCTCATCTGTGAGACAACAAACTAAATATCTTGCCGAGTAATGCATAAGTAAATCAAGCATCCAATACCCTACTGATAGAGAACAACATCAAATGCATCTCCAACATCACGAAGACTCAATCGTAAACCTGTCTCCCTAGGAGTGGCAATAGGTTTGTAGTCTTCAAGGCCAAAACACTTCAATAATATGTCGATATATTTTGTTTGACACAAAGCTATTCCACCATCAAATTGCATAAACTGAATGCCCAAATAATGATGCAAATGCCTCAAATCAGAATTCTCAAATGAGGCATGCAGATCAGCCTTAAAATTAGCAATATGCTTCTCATGAGGACCAGTGAGCAACATGTCATCAACATACATAACAATGATCACAAGCACATCATAAACACACTTCACATATAAGGTGCTTCTAGTTGGATTGTTCTCAAAACCATGTGCAATCAGATAGGCATGTATCTTTTCATACCAAGCACATTGTGTTTGCTTTCAACCATATAATGCCTTCTTTAACCTACATGCCTGGTTTTCATGCCCTTTCTGCACAAAGCCACAAGGCTAAAAAACATACACTTGTTCATGCAAATCACCATTCAAAAATGTAGTTTTAATGTCCAACTGATGTACATTCCAGCCATGATGAGCTGCAAGTGCACAGATTCTATGAACAGTAGTCATTCGGCAAGTAGAAGCAAAGGTCTCATCAAAATCAATTCCTCTTTCCTAAGCATAACCCTTTGCAACAAGCCTAGCCTTATACCTGTCAATTGTGCCATCAAGTTTATGCTTCAGCTTGTATACCCACTTAGTGCCAATGGCCTTCTTGCCAAAGGCAAGTCACACAAAGAGCAAGTACCATTCTTCATTATAGCATCATATTTAGATTCCATAGCAGCCATCCAATTGTTTGAATTTTGTGCTTCATCAAATGAAATAGGCTCATTCTCATTACATTGACTAGAGGCAGCCATAGCATAGCAATTTGATGCAAAAGAAGCACTATGAGAGCCTGAATTAGTATGATATGACAGAGGTGCATGCTATCATGCAAAGGATGCACCAATCATTTTGGCATAATTTTTGCCTCCTCAATATTAGCTCTCTCATCAACAAGTGCATCATGCTAATCTGCATCAGAAATTGAATGATCTACATCATCACATGAAACCTGTAAAGGCTGAGATGTTGCCTCATTAGGATCAGCACTAGATTGTCCACCTATAAAAAGAGGTAGCAAAGTATCGTATATGTCTTTGGAGCTAACATATGTCTCCTTAGTACATGAAAGTAGTGGTTGAATAGCATCTTCCATAAAAACAACATCACAACTAACCAAAATGCGTTTAATCTATGTATGATACTGACAATAGCCTTTGCTTTCAGAACTATACCCAACAAAAATACATTTCATTGCTTTATCATCCAATTTCCTGCGTTTTTGTTCAGGCACTAATGCATATGTCAAACAACCAAAATCGTGCAGGTGAGCAATAGATGCCTTGCAAATGCCAAGCCTCATATGGAGTGATAGACTGCAATGCTTTAGTGGGACACCTATTAAGTACATATGCTGCACACATGATAGCCTCAAGCCAGAAACTATGTGGTAAAACCTGACGCTTGACCATACACCTCGCCATCTCCATGAGTGACTTGTTCTTCTCTTCAGCAACTCCATTTTGTTGAGGTGTATATGGCATTGTACATTGATGTTTTATCCTACATTCATCCAAAAATGCATTAAAGTCACAAGACATATATCCCCCCCCGATCAGAATGGAGGGTTCCCATTTTACATGCTAACATATTTTCAGCCAAAACCAAAAATTGCTTAAAGCACATAATTACTTCAGACTTTGCTTTCAAGGGATATACCCATGCATGCCTCGAAAAATCATCGATGAAAGTCACAAAGTAGAGATAGTTCCCAAAAGAGGGTGTTTGCATAGGACCACATACATCACTATGAACAAGCTGCAACTTTTGAGTAGCTCGAGCTAAACCATGTTTTGGGAATGAGGAATGCTGCATTTTGTCCAAAATATAGCCTTCACATACATGTTTATCAGGTGCCTCAAGTTTGGGCAGAGAGGACACCATTTCAGATTTCTGCAGGTGCAGCAAACTAGCAAAATTCAGATGACCAAAGCATGCATGCCAGAGCTTTGCATTTGACATAGCCTGAGAATCATGTACTACACATGCTAAATCATTCTTGGATTTTTCATAGTCTATGAGCTTATATTGCCCAGGTCATAAAATGCCAAAAGCGATAATCACATCGCCATTTGACAGATCATGAGCTGTACATCTGTCATCAATAAATTTCACAACCAAGCCAGTCTTGGCTAAAGCTGAAAGTGATAACAAATTCTTTTTGATGTGCACTAGATTAGAAGACTTTGTTTTCGGTGTAGAGGCCTGTGCAAGAACCATTCCAACCTCTTTTTTCTTTGCCTCTTTTGCAGCCAGTTTTGGACGATTCTTTATGACATGATCATTTGCTTTATATTGTTACAATTAGTGTCCATGTGAAATGCCAAATGCAAAATAATGTCTACTTTTCTGTTCTCTTGTCATCTCTGTCATCCTTCTTTGATTGTGCAGAATTAGCAGATTTTTGTTTACTAGTAGAAGAGCTCAATTTACCTTTGCCCTTCTGACTGGCCAGGAGAGCTTGATCTGCAACACACCTAATGGACTTGTTCTACGTAGATTGATCTTCTTGCAACAGAACAGAGAATAACTCCTCAAATGTTAAGGCATTTGGATTGTCTTTCATCATCAAATGAAGATTGGAAGAAAAACTCTGATATGAATTGAGAAGACCATTCAGAATAGTGTACACAAGTGAACTGTGAGGTAAGACTTCATTAGTAGAAATCAACTGTTCCTTCGAATCTTTGATCTTTGTCAGAAAACTGTCCATGTTCATGTGCTCACTCTCCAACTATTTTCAGAGAGCAACACGAGCCTCATTCCTTACCTATTATAAAATGGTAAGTGTATCCCAAGCATCCTTAGCTGTTCTGCAAGAGCAAATGTGAGGAATAATGGCACGTTTTATAGACAAGGCTATCAATACATGTGCTTGAGCATCTCTACCATCCCAACGAATTCACTTTGCAATAGGTGCAACAAGAACTGCAGCACAAACATGAGCATGAAGAATATCATTATCTTCAACACCATCTCCATCACCTTCAGTACCTATATTTACATGTGTAATAGGACGTTTTTCAACACCCTACATAATATTCCACAGTCCTTTTGCGACCAATTCATGATACATCATATAAGCCCATAATGGGTAATTCGTACCATCCAACTTATCCTCAACAATCAACATACGGAATACATCACTACTTTCAGCCATGACCACCGACTAAAATACCCTGATGCAAAAAATTGATTGTATCTCAAAAAGTTGAACATAACTACCCTATCAAGTTCTACCTAAACTTATAACAAACTTCGAGACGTTTATACTGGCAAACCAAAACCTATATATATCTTTGGCACAAAAAGATGAAATAGCCTACACAAGCACTATGATAGTGCGTTTGGAGGCCAAAATGAGCTGAGATCGTGATTCCAACACCACAGAGCAAAGCAATTTTGATCTCCTAATCACCCTGAGTATGCTCACCGAATTTCATGCAATTCTGAGACTATGACCGGAGGGGTGTCGAGAACACCCTAGACGAAGCGGCGGCCTACTTTGATACTAATTGTTGGAGTTCAAGGTCTGCAGAAGCACTCAAACAACACAAGGAAGAAGAAGAAGCTTGGAGCACAACACACAATATTGAATGTGTTGCCACTAGAATGTACAGAGATAAGTAACCCATTAGGGCAATAGGCATACATGCAAGCCTTGGAAAAAAACCTCCTAAATAGGGAAAAAAGTGCCTTGGCAGTCCTAGTGTGTTCACACACATCATTACCTAAATATATCAACACATGTGTGGTATGAAGAACCTTTCTTTAGTCTATTCATCAAATCTTATTTATCAGTCTTTACCTATTGTACCCACATAAGATTTGGATTTTGATTCTTTTCTCTCAACCATGGTTAATAATCAAGGTCTTGTTTAGATCCAAAAGACCGTGAATATTGAATGAGATGATCTTCATGGCTTTTTTTGGGGTGTGGTTTTGCTTCTTCTTGTCTTTATCCTTCTTCCTCTAGCTTTTTCCTTATTGGTTTGAGTCAAATTTACTCAAGTGTGATGGGACGAGTTGGACTTCTTTGCCTTTTCTTTCATTCTCATTAGCCCCATCCTTCTTAATGAAGATATCAAAGACCATAAAACTGATGATTGATCTTCCCCTCTCTATATTAGCCTAGTAGAGTGCTCATCTTGTGAGCTATCCCCATCAAAATCCTTCGAGACTTCCACTTGATTACAACCACATATGTAATCTAGCTCATTGAATTCTTTCCGTAGAGTTTAGGAACGTTCTCAAGTGAGTTGGATTCCTTCAACCTCTCTGCTGAGTTCCTAGCATCTTTTCTTTTTTTCCCTCTAAGCAATGATGAAACCATCATTGTTAATGTTCGTTATGGTTTTTTGTGTGGGATATTCATGGCAACACTCGTTCCATTTCTGCATGTGGAGTCTTCATGAGGGGTCACATGAGTTTCAAGGGAATATGTGATGCTTCCCTTGGCATTTACGTTTTTGAACTTCTTTTTCTTAAAGAGCATTCCCTAATTTAATGCCCGTGGATTCCATAACAAGCATTGTAGGTTTAAAGCCAAATAAGTGTCGGAGGTGACAATAGATATGCGCATCTCACCAAATACTCTTGATGGCAACAAGAACATGTATGCCTCACAAGAGAATTTTGGCATCAACCTTGCCACTTATGCATGAAGCTATGTTTGAAAACACTTTCTAGATACAAAATTATAGATAACGAACTACAAAATATAATATATAATCTACATTATGTCTTTTCTTTTTAGTTCAAAGCAGAATTTTATTTTACAACCTACATCTTCTAAAGTTTAGATTAATTGAAAGCTCAACTATACAATGAATAACATAATATCATGAAACCTGCTAATCTCACACAAGCAAAGATAGAAATATACAAAATCACGAGGCCCACAAAAGAAGTGAAAAAACAAGGCGCTAAGAGGAGACTTAGAGACTCGTTTGAACTGATCAAGAGCTGATAGTCTAGTCTTGATGAGAAGGACATGATTATACTTCATTTGACTTTGACCACTTTACGTTTGCAGCAAATCTTTCTGTTTTGGCTTAGTTTCAGGACAGAGACTTGAGTCCAACGTTTTTGTGAAAAGAGGAGTGAAAATTTTGTTGGCTTGCGCAGACACTATGGAGGGCCATGTGGAGAACGAGTGCGTACTGATGAGCGATGATGGGCGGGTCTGGCTGGAGAGTGCGAAGCTACTGGAGAGCGAAATGGAAGAGGGTTCAGTTCTTCTCCGCACTATCCTGGCTGAGGTTTGTGGTACCGACGTCCACCTCCTCCATGGTCGTCTAAACACTGTTCCATACCCCATCATTCCTGGTCATGTTGCAGTCGGCCAAGTCCACTCCATTATCGGTTCTGTCTTTGACGTGGAAGGAGTTCAGGTATTATCGGTTCTGTCTTTGACGTGGAAGAGAGAGAGAGAGAGAGAGAGAGAGAGAGAGAGAGAGAGAGAGAGAGAGAGAGAGAGAGAGAGAGAGAGAGAGAGAGAGAGAGAGAGAGAGAGAGAGAGAGAGAGAGAGAGAGAGAGAGAGAGAGAGAGAGAGAGAGAGAGAGAGAGAGAGAGAGAGAGAGAGAGAGAGAGAGAGAGAGAGAGAGAGAGAGAGAGAGAGAGAGAGAGAGAGAGAGAGAGAGAGAGAGATTCTTCAAGTAGCACGCATGCATTGTTAGAAACAGATATCGACGTCCCTGCATTCTGTAAATACATGTCCTTAAAAGCCATTATATAGAACGTGCATGCGTGACTTTGTGTTTTGGGAAAAACTGCATAAAAATACATTTACATGTGCATTCGAAGGTTTGCATATTGCGACGATGCATGCGGCAGTGTAATTGCATGTTTACGTACTTTGTCCAGAAATACAGAGACACACATCCGCATGCATATTGGCTTGCTAAATGTAGAGAATTGTATGTCGAATTTTGGGATCTTCAATTGTATGTTGAGCTTTATTTGCAAGAAAATCTGAAAGAAGTCATGGTTAACCTTGCAGATCGAAGTTGGTGATGTGGTTACTTACCTGGATGTGATTGGTACATGCAATTCATGCCTCACTTGCCTGGTAAAGTGAGATCGTGTGTAACTTGGTGTCTTTTCTATTTGGATCCTTCCTCCCTCTTAAAACACTCTCTTCCCTCCCTGTCAACCCATGCCATTAGTCAACATTAGAAGTTTGTGTGGAAAAGGTAGCACATTCTCGTAACACATTAGAGGTTTGCCTGGAAAAGGTGCCACATTTTGGTATAGAATTGCTTTTTCGCATGTCGGATAATGATAGCCAGACAATTGTTACGTGTAACTTGGCATGCGATCTGTTCTCTACCTATAGTATTTGAGCTCTTCCAAATGACTTTGAGCTTCTCAGGTGAAGGATTGTGCAGTGAGTCTTGGTTCAGACTTTGTTCAAAAGCTCAGAAACTGGGTGACCAATGAGGTTCAGCCCTTTTAAGTTCTGGGCAGACAGCTACCACACCTAATATGGTGATATGGAATGATAGCATGAATTTGTGTAAAACACTTTGATTGCAAGTCAAAATTAAATAAGAGGAGCCTCTTCATTTTTCTAAGAGGGTTAAGATAGACAGGTGGACAAGCAAACAACAAGGTGCCCATGCCGGAGAGTGATGGGCATTACTTGCTCTGCAAATGCAAAGAGTGTTCGTGGGCTTCTTGGTGGCTGGTCATCATATATATATTTGCCTCCCAATACAAAGATAATAAAGCTGCCTAAAGGTTTATCTGCGCGGACATTCATGTCAGGAGGCTGTGGGTTTGTTTTTCCTACCCAGTTCTGCTTATTTGTGAGTTTCATGTTAAGGTTTTTATCAATATGGGTACTTTCAGACTCCCGACAGCTTTGCATGCAATTGAAAGGGCGAGTATGAGGATAATGGATCGGGTAGTCATACAAGGTTCTGGACCTGTTGGGCTTTTAGCTGCATTACTTGCTCAAGCAAGTGGAGCTCTGCAGGTATCACGTTTTTTTTTTCATGTGTGATTCATAGATGGTCCACTGAATCTGCACATGTATATGCAATGTGTGCGTTGAACACATGCTCATAGGGACATACATGCATATATTGTGACATGCACATAAAAGTACATGTAATGATTTATGTTGGCAGATTCTCTCTTATATACAAACAATAGAACTGCACTCTTGCATAGACATGCACGTGCTTCCAATGCATACTTAAGGCAAAAATATATGCATATTCATCCTTGTGTATGGACATGGACATGGATATATATATGCATAGTTGTTTCTGACGGGTTTCTGACCTTTGGCTTTTGATGATTAGCCGACGTCTTACGGGTAAGGTAAAACGTTTTTGACGTCACCTAATTTTTTTTCCAAAAAGAAAAAAAAGAGAAGAGACAACATGGTAGCAATAGCAATACGTTCATAACATAAGATAATGAAAAAACATTATATTAATCAAATTTCACGAATCACAATCATACATTGAGGGCGAGCGGATGTGACCATACTAGAATGGTCCATATAGATCACCAATCATGAGATAATTACAAAACCATGTTTCATATGTTATTATGACGATTGTAATTTTCAAATCTCATTTATAGCCTATAAGCTATAGCCTATAGTCTATGATCTACCAACAAAGAAGAATCAATTTATTATATCCCTTTGGCTCAATTTACCATTGGTCATATCACATGATGTGCATTGTGGCCTACATCTACAAAAGTAGGAGTTCATCAGAAATCAGCAGAAACAAAGCCACATTTCATGCTTTTAATTATAACATGAAAGAAAGGGTTCAATTATCATGATTCATCCACATTCGTATGAAAGTATGAAAGTCAACACATAGGTGCAATCTACTAGGGTCAAATGCAAAAGTATGATTTAAAGTCAACACATAGGTGCAATCTACTAGGGTCAAATGCAAAATGTATTATGTTGCTAGAATCAAAAATCAAAAAAAAAAAAAATCCACTGTTCCAACTTCCAAGCTTCAGCCATCAAGTGCATCTGGTATTCTCTTCCGAACGTGGGATATCGTTTTTCATACAAATAGTAAATCAATTATCTATTTCAGACTTGACTATTCCCATCCAGGTGAAAAATGGTTCAACATTCAACAATCAACTTAAGTTAAATGGTAAATATCTCCCAAACAGAGATTTTCCTGTATGCTGCACCAAACAAGGAGTGTTCCTTTCCATATTCACAGGCCCTCGCTTGTATGCAGAGAAGCTTCTCAGGTGATTAGGACTCCCAAAGCATGTTGCAATTTGTAATTGTGAGGCTGTAGTCCCCTTTTGTGATGCCCAGCAGACACAAAAAACGAAGGTGCTCAAAACACTGGCAAAACAAATAAGGTCCAGCTCTGGAAACATATAAAAAATGTCGGAAAAAAAATTCTGCAACAGAGACGTCAGCTATAGATTACTGATGTGGCAGTCATTTAAAAAATTCCTGACGTCAGCTACATGTAGGTGATGCCTCAGGAAACAACTATGCATATATGTATACATATACATAGACATAGACATAGACATATACATAGACATAGACATAGACATATACATATACATATACATATACATATATATATACACATACATATAAACATACACATATATATATGTATGCATCTATGTACACTTATACATATAAATGTCTATGTATATGAATGTATATACATATATGCATTATAATATACAAATATATATATACACACACATACATATAGATACACACATACACAAATATTAATATACATACACATACATACACACACACATATATATATATATATATATATATATATATATATATATATATATATATATATATATATATATATATATATATATATATATATATACATACATACATACATACATACATACATATATATATATATATATCACACAATATAATGTGATATAATATACATGTTTTATCTCAGTGCTGATGCACTACCTGAACCGCTTGTGTATATATGGTCATTCGAATGAACCGGATGGATGCGGTGCATAGAGACTTATTTTTATTAAACCTCGATGTTTGAGCCCTATCATATGTCGAATCGGAGTGCGTTCCCCTTTTCGCCTGCGAGCATTTCGTGAGAGTTGCGAGCATAGTTGTCGGGAGCTTCAGAAATGGAGAAACGGAAACGGCCGAAACGGAGTTTCGACCTCCAAGAGGAACGGGGAAACGCGAAAAGGCACATATATACACACATATATATATATATATATATATATATATATATATATATATATATATATATATATAGAGAGAGAGAGAGAGAGAGAGAGAGAGAGAGAGAGAGAGAGAGAGAGAGAGAGAGAGAGAGAGAGAGAGAGAGAGAGAGAGAGAGAGAGAGAGAGAGAGAGAGAGAGAGAGAGAGAGAGAGAGAGAGAGAGAGAGAGAGAGAGAGAGAGAGAGAGAGAGAGAGAGAGAGAGAGAGAGAGAGAGAGAGAGAAAGAAAGAAAGAAAGAAAGTCATATTAACGTCTTCTAGAGGCCAAACTTGGCCTATGAGACAAAAACCATGTACAAGTGTAGTAACCCTGTGTAGAAGATAAAATGAAATAAAAAGTATATCGCTACACAAAGCTATATAGGGCTGGAAAAGGCTGGGGAGAAGTGGCTCTGACTCTGCAGATAGTGGCCACCTAATACATGGGGGGAATCCAAAATGTGAGTAAAACGCCCTAGGTACTGGCGATGGGTGGAGGTGGGTGTAGTATGTGGTACATCGGTGGTGGTCTCAGTGCCTCCTGAAGGAAGACAACCCAAGGGGTGGTGGTACGCCTATGCTCCATCATGTGGTCGTAGGCAATCCTGATGCGTGAGATATCTTCCTGATATAGTCGTGGTCGACGATATCCGCCCATGCGTGGTCGGCGCCGTGCTCTCTGTGCTGCTGCCTGGTGTAGCGTGAGCCCTATAGATGGACCTCTCTGATGTAGCTCAACGCGCTGAAAGAACTGCGTAATGGTCTGCTGGGTACTCACCCGTGGCTGATGTATGGGCTGTAGTGACCGCTCTCGCCTCTCGTATGCTGCTGTGAGAAATCGGCCCAAGCGTCTCTGGTCTCCCATAGTCATGCACATCTGGAATGACTCCTCGATCTGGAACTGTGCTCGTAGGTCTAAGTATGCTGGACATCTGATAACAAAATGCTCCTCACTCTCTACCTCTGTCTGGCATACTGGGCACCACCTCTCCTCACGGGGGACTCCCCTGGACCGACCCCTCTCAATCTCGAGCTGATGTGATGAAACCCGGAGCTGCCCAATGACGACTCGTAGGTGGTGGGGAAGGTAGGTCTGCATGTATCTCGGAATCTCGATGAAGCCCGTGCCCGATATATGTAGAAAATGCTCGCGGTAGTAGAGCATTTTCGGTGGCAATGTACCCCTAGGGCTCACCCAAGTCCTCTGTATGTATGTATGCCATATCTCCTGACGAATGATCCTATTCCTCTCTTGATGAGAGAGCGAGTAGGTGGGTGCATGTGAGTCGTACTGTAGTGGTGGTAGCCTGTCTATGTCAAAGCCATGGTGGGCAAGCCAGTCTCGTGTCTGTGCATACCATGAGGAGGTGTCGCCTGCTAATGCCATATCACGTGATGCCTCGAAAGCTCGATAAGCAATGCGCTCTGTATCCATGCTCCGAAGTCTGTGTAATAGGCATACTGTCTGGAATAGTGCCTCAACTAGCATCGGTGGTGCAGCGAGCTCTGCTCTAATGATATCATGTGGTACTGAAGGCTTGCTGCGGATAAGTCTGGCAATCATGAGGATCTGTGGCCTCTCTAATGCTGTCCATACTGATGTAGCTAATCCTGGTCCCCATATGGCTGCCCCATACATGAGCGCTGGCGTAACCAAAGTGTCAAAGAGCCACCCCTTTGTGCGGGGCTCCTGAAAATATGCCTGGTGGCACTGTCTCTCCATCAAAGCTAGTGCTGAGTACCCACGTGTGATGCGGTCACGGGCTGCCTGAGCCATAGAGAAGATCCCTGATGCGGCTGTAAATGTCACCCCCAAGTAAACATATGATCCGACCACCTCGATCGGTCCACCTGCTGCTGTGAACACACTATGTCTGCGTACCTGTGCTGATGTATGAAAGATCAAGACCTTGGTTTTACCGAGAGAGAGAGAGAGAGAGAGAGAGAGAGAGAGAGAGAGAGAGAGAGAGAGAGAGAGAGAGAGAGAGAGAGAGAGAGAGAGAGAGAGAGAGAGAGAGAGAGAGAGAGAGAGAGAGAGAGAGAGAGAGAGAGAGAGAGAGAGAGAGAGAGAGAGAGAGAGAGAGAGAGAGAGAGAGAGAGAGAGAGATTTATTTATTTACAATCTACATGCAATTTACAAATTACAATGTCAATGCACATACATGTATGGTTATACTAAACTAATAAATAATAGATATAGACTATAGTACATATGTCATGATTCAAACACAATACCAATAGATGCACGTGTACATACACATCGCAAAATGGCAAATGCACATACAACTATCAATATCAAATGATATCATTGAAATTTGACATGCACAATGCATAATACATATACATTCAAGTTTTAACAATGCACACATATAGTTGCCCAATGCCATGCACAATTGTAATTTGTCAATGCAAAGGTGTTGCATGTGCTATGCACATTTTTCATAATGTGAATAATAATACACAAATGTTTAATGTACACATATGTATGTAATATGTTGCATGCACATGCATGATGCCATAAATGTACATAGTTATGAGTCATGACGTATGTATGACATGTGCTTGCGTGTGTCATAGTGAAAACTTAGAAGTAGGGAACACACATGACACATGCCATAATTGCAATTGTCAAGTTCCACTTGCTTCAAGGATGTAAGTTTGTAACTTGTAGCCATAGTACAAAGTGAGTTTTGAAAACAAGTTTTAAAAACGGGTTTTAAACGTTTAGTACGTAGGGTACTAAAAAAATGAAAATAAAAAACGAGTATTATATTTCGTTGCAACATTGATTTTTTTTTCCCAAAAAACCCATGAATAATGCATGTCTAGCATTCATTTACATATCTAGTGGTAAAAACACATAAAAAACTTAATCTACAACCTTATAGAACTTAGAAGACAATACTAGAGTAGAATGTATATATCAATGATGAACCGTGAATGTCAGAACTCATGAGTCATGACTCAAGTCTCATACAAAAGTGGTAAAACCATATCATAAGTCTAAATCCAACAAGATACATCCATGATCCAACTGATCACTATCACACTATGTCCAAAATATATGAAGCATGCTATACAAACTAAAGTCTAAGATGACTCTGCAATGTCTTCGGTAGAGACATCGTCTATGGGCTCATCATCAAATGTGCTAGCCCATGAAGATGTACTATCTGAGTTTGTATGACCAAATGTAGCTGCACTCTCAGCAATCTCTCGTCCCAAGTCATCATCTCCACTAGAAGATGAGGCTGAATCCTGCTCCCAATCCTCTCGAACAACTGGATGATCTCTCTGAGTGGTAGAGGATCCACCACCCCTTCCACGACGTGGTCCACCCCTTCTTGAAACATACTTCTGTGGATGCAAGCTAGTGGACGGTAATGATGGATCACCTACATAAACAATGCATATATATAAGAGAAAATCGTAGTAATGGGTGTACTTGTGTTACGTGTAAATCTTAGAAGTTAGTACGTAATAGTATTACAAATTTACAATTTACCTACCCCTTTGAGTGCGGCTACGAGTCTGTCGTTCAAAACCTCTGAGACTCCTCTGCAAGCATGGCAAAGATATCCCTCTCTTCTCGAGGGATTTGAGGAATATCTTTGACTTTACTAATATCAACTAGATCAACATTCACCTGCAAAATTCAGTTTTTTAATCAAAATTCAGTCTAGACTCTAGTAAATAGCTTTAAGCTTTCATAAAACTTCAAAGTTAGAACTTACATGTAGTGGGGCTATGTTGATCCCTTTAGTCTCTAACAACTTGAGGTTACAATGGCAATAAAGCAATCTCTTAAGTTGTTGAGGACTCAATCTATTGCTTTTTTTTTCGTATGGAATAGAGCCCATGTACTCCAGTTCCTCTGTGCAGGACGTGTGCTACAATCTTGCGAAAGAATTTGCAAGGCTAATCTTCGCTATGATTCGTGAAAAAAATAATAGATCATGATTCATAAAAATTAGATTCAAATGGATTTTGAAAGATTCAAATGGTAAAAATACTTACCAATAGTGGAGTACTCACTTCATATTTCTCCCACCATGTGACCGGAGCAACCTGGTTCTTGCGTAGCCGTGCAGTGGGCTGTCCAAAGTAGCGCTCAATGCTACGGAATTGCAATCTCTCTCTCTAACTGTGACAAAACACCAACATCATCGTCGCTCCATCGCATGTAGTCAATCCAGCTATCCTCTTAGCTCAATGTCTGTAAATTGTTGCTCACTTCTCCATAATGGATGAAGAATATGAGCAACGGCATGGATTGGTTTATGAAACCAATCCCATCTTTTTCTCACCACATCACATAAACTGGTCTTCCTATATAATAAACAATGAAGTTATAAACATCATACATGTGAATCATGATAAATTACTATTACTACATCATATGATGATTGATCAATTGACAAACTTACTCAATGTTCGAGAGTGCGACAACTTTCTGGATGCTTTTTTGTATACGATCAATGTACTCATATACAAGACCAAGTGTGCTTCCCTCCATATATGTGATGCGAAGGACACTGTACACTGGCTGAATGGAAGCTACCAACGTATCTCCCTTCGTCCACAACTCATCATCTCCCATAACGAGCGCTGAGAACTGTGTGAAGAGAGAGTCTCCTCCTCTGATCTCCTGAATGTTGTACCAATCCTCAGCCACCACCGTACGTAGAAGCCGTGTTCTTACTCTAAGGACTCTATCAAGTATTATATACATGTAACAAAACCGTGTCATAGAGGGTTTCTAGAAATCCAAGGTAGAGTGGGCACGAAAGATGTTCAATACTTTTGGCTTGGTAGTGACAAATTTCACAATGAATTTTGCTTTATCAAGGATCGACTTCACCCATGGAAGTGCCTCAATGTCTTCCATAAGCAAATCTAAACTGTGGGATGCACATGGTGTCCATGTAATCTTGGGGTATGCCTCTTCAATCATACGCCCCATCGATACGCAATTGGATCCATTGTCGGTCATGACTTGCACTACATTCTCAGTTCCCACATCCTCAATGGCTTTCTTAACATGTGAGAATATGAATTCACCTATCACTACTTCGCCTGGTGCATGGGCCGGTATAGCACGTAAAAACATCGTGCCCTTGCAAGAGGACACAAGGATGTTATAAACATTCCTTCTATGAATGTCCGACCAGCCATCGCACAAAATAGAGCATCCATATTTCTCCCATACAGATCGTAGGGATAACATTTCACTCTCTACTAGCTTTGTTTGCCTTAAGAGCTCAGTAGTGCGTAAGGTTTGTCGTGAAGACCCTCCCAAGCAACACCTATTCTACTAATGGCTTTCATTGCTCTCTTCCATGGAAGAGTATTAGCAACATTAAATGGAATGCCACACTGAATGAAGAGTTTGGTCATCTCTCTAGTGGCCTCTTCCATATGTTGCTTTTGCACTCTAGCCCTTATATTGCCTCTCATGAATATATAACTACTAGGGATCTTTGAATGTGATGGATGACGTGAAAAAGAGGGAGAGGCATTGACACCAATGAAACTCATACTCTCTGTGCGTGGCATTTTACTTGCACTGTGATCATGAACTTGAGGAGATAGGATTTCATCATGAAGAGGCTCATTATGCGCTCCCACAGTGCTCTCAGACGATGGAGGCATAGGCAAATTACCCACCCCTCTCTTTCAATGTAGTTCGTACGAATGCATGGAAGAAAATGGTCAAAGCATTTGCTCAAGTAGGTCCATCTGATAATTGGCATGGAGTTGACTACATTAGATTACATGGGCGTATGCTTGTCGAAGAGAAAGAGAGAATAGAAGTCCTCTTAAGTTCCATAAAATTGGGTTGGCAAGTATATGGATCACATTGGCATGTAGTTGACTACATTAGATTACGTGGGCCTATGTTTGTTGAAGAGAAAGAGAGAATAGAAGTGCTTTTAAGTTCCATAAAATTGGGTTGGCAAGTATATGGATGTATTTTGTCCGATGGTCTCAGTGACATGAGACGTTGCCATATCATCAACATTATGGTTTCATCTTGCTTAGGCACATATTCCTTGAGAGCTGTAGATTGTAGCAAAGTAGGCACAAGGATAATTAGGGAATTTATCTTCGAGCATATTAAAGTGGCCATACAAGAGGTGGAAGTAGAAAACGTGGTACAAGTTATCACGGATAATGCCTCTAATTAGGGGAGTTGCTTGAGAGAGAGTTTCCCACAATTGTTTGGACTCCTTGCACAACACATTTTCTTGACTTACTTTTCTTTTATAATTTTACTTTTATTTTTAAATATATTTTAATCTATTTTATTTTTTCTATTTTTATTTATTATTATTATTAATATTATTTTTAATTAATTACTTTATAATTGTAATTTTTAATTTTTAATTTTTAATTTTTCAATTTATTTGTGTGTGTATATATATATATATATATATATATATATATATATATATATATATATATATATATATATATATATATATATATATATATATATATATATATATATATATATATTGTTATTTTTTAGTGTGTCTCATTTTGTATTGGTTTTCTTTCTTGTTTGTATTTTTCATGTCTTATATTAATCTTAAGTCTCTTTCTTTTATTTGTTGTTTTTTCTAATGTGTATGTGTTTGTATTCTCTATCTTGAGTTCGTAAGTTTGGATACCTCTGAACTTGTGAAGGTGTATATTGGAGAGTTGTCATGGTTAGAGCCTATTGTTCGTAATGCTAAGCGCATCACAACTTTAATATGCAAAAACCATCAAGCTTTGAGCATATTTCGAAGCTGCAGTTAGAAAGAGTTGATTGGTCTATCCTAGTACCTAATTTGCGTATATTTATCATGTTTTGAGTCGTCTACATGAGTGTGTGAATCCCCTCTGCATGACCACTATAGACATGAGATTGATGGCTATGGC